>VXAA01007277.1:162082-173753 GCA_013399115.1 Anseranas semipalmata
TTTTCCATTTCAGAGATAAAAAATACAAAAATTCTTTCAAAACCTCAGGTATTGCAATCTGGGATCTTTACTTCAATGTTTCATGACACCTGAAGTACTCTTGCTTCATGCTCTTTTACTTTCATGATACACTAACTTGTGTTTTCAGGGAAAGATTAACTCAGATGAGTGCGGTGAGACACGAAATGTAGTCTAACCAGGATCTTGAACCCACAGGGTCAAGAAGAAGCATGTGGGATTACTGAGCTAACAACAGCTGGTCATTGCACCATTTTTTTCTTTCAGCTTTTGACGAAATATTTTTTTTTTAAAAAAACATCTCATTTACTGACCAGAATGACCTGATAGGCAGTATGCTCAGGTGGTCTGTTCTGGAAGACCAGGAATGCACATTTGTTTTCTTTATCTTGTGATAACGTTGAGGAAAATATCTCAGAAGAATATTTGGTCTAACTTATGAGACACTGTGTATTTTTTTTTTTTTTAATCTCTCTTGAATCAGATTAAAATAAAAGCAAACAAACATGGACAATTTCTCTTTAAGCCTGTTCCAAGAGTTTACCATTCCAGTTGTTATATTCTAGAATTTAGCAAGACAAATAAACACTTCAATAGCTTAATTTTTTTTTAATAAAAGTTAATTATCTGCCATTCTCTTCAATTGTTACAGATGAAAGTACACCGTATTTTTAGAATGTTCATATACAAAGATTTGAGGAAAGTGTGTGCCAAAATGGGCATTAATAGAAAACATGCAAAAAGCTGGAAAGAAAGCTATAGAAACAGAAAAATAGGCAGTTGGCAAGTTTGAGGATGCAAGATCACAAAAGCTGACTAGGCAAGAGAGACAAACACGACCAGCAAACTGTGAACTCTTTAAGGGGAGCACAAGCAATGTAACTCTTACACTATGTTGCTGTCAACAGAGGTGAAATGCCCTCAAGAGAGAGGATGAATATTTTTGAAGTAGCAGAATAAAAGATTATTTCGGCTGCTATCTTTGAAATTAAGGATTTGAAAACAGTACCTGAAAGTACAAGAAGAAGCAAAGACAGAATATGATAAGGATGTGACCATCCTTATTGTTAGTGGCTTTAGTTTTTGTTTTACTTATTTTTCAATCTTGTGGAGAAAAAGCAAATGGTTTTGACTAATATCTGGATATCTACTTTGTAACCTAAAGTAATAAGTATTAAAAAAAAAGAAACAACAATGTACATGTTAAACTAAACAGTAAACAGGAGGAAATTGTACAAAATGTGTATGCCTGGAAAATTCTTTTTGACGTAGTGTACATCCAGTCATGTCCAATAATAATTTATGTATGTCGACCAGGGGCATGTGGCATTGTGGTCTATTTATGGTCTGTTTTCAGTTTTTAAAATAAAGCAATAGTTAAGTGACCCAAGGACTGTTTCACAGGCAAAACGATTGACAAGAAACAGTCCAAAGGCAAAACAGTAGAACTAAGTAACTGATAGTAATTATGTCTGCCAGAAACTGCACTCTGATCAGCTAAGAGGAAGGGAAAATAATAAAAAGGCTACTTCAACAGTTAACTGCAGAAAAGTTGCAAACCAATTGTGCAAATCCAAAGTGTGCCAATAAAGTAATTCCAGTAATGACAGGGGAGTATTAATGAACAAGAATGGAAGACTTCAGTTAAAGTATCATGCACAATTTAGCCAACCATGTCTAGAAATACTTATTCAAAGTGGAAAAGAAGTAGAGCTAAGATCTTATGTGGCCCAGACCAGGATCATGGACCTTCCTGGAAAATATAGGCATCCTGGAAGCAGGATACCTATATTAGTATGACAGCAGGAAAGAACTTTCTTATTCAACAGTTGGCTCAAGCACAACACTACACAACTACATTCCCTGTTCCAAAGTAAACCTTTTGGTGCTAATTTTTGTCTCTCTGCTATGTACTGTAATGCATAGAGTAGACAGGCCATAAGAGAGAGTGGTTTAGCTAGCAAAGCCAAGTGGTGTCTGTGACAGGAAATGGCTGCTCTCTACAAGTACATCCTCTGCATAAACGTCTGGGAAGGAAAAGAACTGTGTTAGATAGCAGACAGTGCTGGCATAGGAAGAAACATATTTAATGACTATGGGAAACTCACTCTAGAGACTGGGAGAACATTGCTAGCACTAGAAGACTGAATTCTGAAACAGTCTTGAGACAGAGCTAGGGAAGCAAAAATCACAACTAACTTTTACAATCTTCTTACTATGAAAAGACATCAGACTTGGTTCTAGCTTTTAAATCTATACCAGTATTTCCTGAAAAATCGGTGAGTAAATCCTGTATTGAAATACTCTCTTGTCATTTCATTTCACCTGCGTCTATTCCTACTCTAAAAATGTCAGTCTCTGCTTCCATAATTTTTTTTTTTTTAAATAAGTTTTGGGAAGACACTTGTTTGTACAAGGAAAAAATTGTGCATTGGCAGTCTGACTTGGACTCCAATAAAAAGGAGTAAACAGTCTATAGAAAAAGGAAAAAGAAGGAAGACTTTTGTTCAGTATCATGGCACAGGTCATGGAACGTAAAAACAATGTTTGAGAACAAGTAGGATTGTGGGCATAAGAGAGGGCTATAGAATGAAGCTATAATTAAAGAGGAAACTCAGAAATTTGGAGACCAAATTTCAGCTATCTCACTTGCAGCTAATATTTGGCAAAATTTCAGATTAAGTCAAATGATGCCATTCCTTTCAAATGAAGATTATTTATTTTAGAGTTTCTTTCCAAAACTTCAGTTCAAAACTATTGTTTTCCTGTTGATGTTATCATTTACCTAGTGTGCATGAAGAAACATTGCCCTGTTTGACTTCAGAAAATTTTGTCAGTGAAATAAAGCTATGACACTTGTCTAAACAAAGCAACTGTCAGCTCATATCACTAGCTCCTTCTAAATAAAGGGCTCCAGCACTCCAAATTTGTTTTTCTTTAATGAACCCAAGCCTTTCCACTGTCATTATTCATTCCTTCTAAAAACACTGCTAAATGCAATACATTACTCAGCTGTGACCTAGCATGTCCTAAGGTGCATATTTTATTGATGTAAATAAATGAGATTCTATTCTACCCAAATGTGTATGTTTTGATTTTATAGAAATACTGTTTACTTTAAAAGTTGTCATTACTGCAATGATTATTTTCCCTGGAGGCTCTGATGATAATCTGAAGGACCACTGTTAGCAGCCTGCTTAGTATCAGCAGATTCACAGGCTGGATAAAATCTTGGGTTCTGAGGTATAGGGAGGAAATAGTTAAAATGTTTGCTGATTTCTTTGTTTTACTGAAGTATACATTTTTCCTTCCACTGACAGGAAGAGGTTTGAAAGTGCATTAGTTTCATGCTTGCATAACTGCAAAACTCAATAGAGAAAATTACAGTGTTAAACTCCAGTATTACTGGATATGAAATTAAAGTGAACCAGATTCTGGGAATTTGCTTTTATTGTAATCTAAAAGCAAATAAAAATGTTCATTTTATAGTGCTCAGAGCTATAAGAAATATTGTAGATATTTTCCTGTGCTTTTGAGTTAAGCTGTCCCTCTAGTTTTCTTCCTGGATATCAATCTCGGGAACCAATACACATGTAAATTCTATTTCCTTTATTTCTGCCTTTAGGTGATATCCAGTTTTATTTTATCAACAGGAATTCATTTTATAAAGGTCACTGACTTAATGAAATAGTTTTCATTGCTTATGCCCATACCTTCCTTTGAAAAATAGATTTGCCTTAACTAGGTATTCATCAGTACAAATTAACCGGGAATACTAAATGTCATATTATTACATGAGAAAAAGAAATGAAAAATGTGCTGTTACTGCTCTGGGGGAAAAAGGGAAATGTGTTGAATCAATGAGAAGGAAAGGAGCCTAGGCAAATCCAAATGACAAATCTTCCCTGTAGTTTTTGGAAGGTAAACAGGTGGGATAAGCTTTGACAATGGTTCCATTCCTCATTAATATATATATAGTCATATACATTTTAAAGTTAATAATAAAAATAAATAAAGCTAATAATTTTGGGATATTCAAGCTAAAAAAAAAAAAAAAAAGATTTTTTACTCTGTGTTTTGCAGGAGAAAATGTGAGTCTCTTCATGTCAGATTTGCTAGAGAAAAAGCAATGTGTTGAATGCATTCTAAATGAGAAATAGAAACAGAAACAAGTCCATGCCAGCAGCAGTTTTCCCCACAGTTAAATCCATCTTTGAAAATAATTGCTGGCAATGCTGGGCTTCAAGCAAAGACAGGTAATAAGAGACTTAGATAAAAGAGGATTGTTTTCTGAAATTGTTACCCATTCTGAAGTGGAGATTAATTGTGTAAACCTACAGGTTGTTTCTCTTTTTTGTGTGTTTTCTTTTTTTTTGTACAGGAAATAACACATAGGACATTCAAATCGTCTTGCTCTGAGGAACCAGAGCAAGTAAAAAGAAAGAAAAAGGTATTGCATACTCTAGATATTCTTTCTTAAAGAAACTCACTTAGTGTTGAAGTAGAGTAGAAATGAAGAATATAATTCTGATGGTTCAAATACGTATTGGAGTCAGCTTGGGACAACAATATCAGTGATTAGTAAATTTGTTGTTGCACAGAGCTTGTATTTAATTTTTCCATACTGAATTATCTTTTTGTACACCACAGATACTTGTAGTAAAATTAATGAGTTCTGCTTGTAAGAACTATTGTTACAGATCTTTATAACAAGACGAAAGCAATTTCCATACATTTATAATATAGAAAAAATCTTTGCTAGATTACATGCTTAAAAAATTGCCAGATTGCACACCTCAAAAAAATATTTTGCTCGAAATTGCCAATAAAAGCTCTGACACTTTTTTAAAACTTTATACTTAGAGTAGAAGCTGCTTCTCCTCTTTAAAAACTCTTTATTTCACTTGTGTAATTAAAGTACTAAGAATTAGTTACCACAGTAACAGAACAAGACAGCAGGCCCTTCCACAGATTTTTAGTAAAATGCGAAATCATTGCTATTGCATTGTAGGTGCTGAGATATAAAATACATCTAATTTGCAGGTGATACAAAATGCTTTCAGCAAATTTAGTACTTTGAAGTTCATGGTAAAAGTTAGACATGCAGTTCAAGTGAAAGAAATGGATGGAAAATACATACAGATTAGAAGTATGTTATTCAGTTAAATAATCATCATTAAAAAAAAAAACAGTACAAATAAAACTAACTTGAACTCAACTTAATAAACCATTTCCTATGCTAGTAGGGTCTGATCACAGCAGTAAGTAGGGAGATAACTAAGCATGGACATGTGGCATTCTATGGCATTCAAATCACACATATTTTCTAAATCTCCTTAAATGATTTTAATTATTTTGACCCTAAGTCAAGAAAGAGGAACAAGATAATTGGTCCTGTGGTCATTTGCCACTTGATTAGTCTTTGCATCACTATATAGATTAGGATTGTTAACTGTTACAATGGTTAGTATTAAGAGAAGTTAAGCATGACAGTGCAAACATCTCCTGCCATTCTGTTACTGCACACTGGAAAATTAAGCATAATCTGACCTCTGTAGATAATTAAACAAGGAGATTTAAGTGCATTTTATATCTGAAGTCATTGTCTCTCTTCCATATTATTTTTACACCCGAGCTCAGAATAATTATCATCAATTCACCATGGTATGAAAGTAGAGTCAAGTCTAAATTGATTAGGGTGTATAAAAATGATCTTCATTCAGGAGACTGAACACTGTTAACTTTGACTATTTTCCGTTTGCCAGAAATATTGTCATATTTGTCATCTGCCTTGCACAGTTCTGTGTTTCACTTGATCGTCCAGATTGTGGAATAAACATATTAAGCCTTACTTTAGGCTTTGACACTACCAGCTCATAAGGATTTTTTTTTTGTGTGTGTGTGTGTCCTCATGCTGTTTATAACAATTGCTTTTACAGTGTCTAAAAGGTAATTGAAACATATCAAGGTTGAATGCTAAGGCTTCTGAAGGACTCTGTTAAAGTTGTAGTTGATTAACTAGTCTGTTTCTACAACAGGCTTAAAAGACCACCTGAGTTTTCTTCCTATAAGGTTTTAAACAACATAAATTGATAAAACATATTTGATCCTTATGAATTGTTGAAACTATTTTGTATTTCTAACTAAATTCCAACTTCAATATCCCTGCTTGACGATACATTTCTGATTCCAGGGCAAAATGTAAGCTATTTCCAGATTTGAGAGATCAAAACTGATGGTTAAAGATCAGGAGGAATGTTTATTATAATAGTAAATCAAATCCATATTTTTCTAGACATAGTTAACTATTTAATATGGAAAGGAAACAGATTATTATGCTGTAGAAATATATATATATATATATTTTCCTGCATAGCTAGTACTGTGTCAGTTCATAACCTGTAAATATATGTTCCTGGAAAGACATCTACGTATGCTCATCTTTATGCACCTGCATGACTAAAATAGATGGGACTCGTGTTTAGAGTAAAATATGTGCAAAAATATTTTGGGCTTTGGTTTAATTAAAAATGTGAGAAACTAACACTCTTCTGGCTGCAGCGAAGTGGGAGCTTGTTCAATAATAAGTAAGACAATGAAAAGTTGAAGAGCTAGGTGAAGATTTATTGTTTTGTTTGATTTTTTTTTCAAAAAAGCATAAATTCAATTAATTTCCATTTTACAAAAGAGTAGAACAAACCAATGCCTGTTTTTACTTCCTTACACTAATGTAGATATATGTATCTCACACAGTCACATTAAATAAATACAAATTATAATAAAGACATTCACAAATATATTTTTAAATGTAACTTGTCCTCTTGCTGCCTTTCATATAACAGTCATGTTGTGTTCACAATTTGTGAGCTTTTATGCATTACTAAAGCAGACTTGTATAGCATCACCTTAGGGACTCTAGGGAATTTTGCCAGACTTCCAGCTGTTAGTCCAGGACACATAACACCCCATGGTTTTACATCATATGTAAATGGTCAGTCTGATGCAAACATCACAGAAACTTTTTACGCGCTAGGTTTAGGAACCTGAAATCCCACCTGACAAATCTTAGCAGATGAAATCTTAGTTGTGATTCCTGTGAGTTTAGGATTCACACTCTATAACTGAAGGTCTGTAACTGGTTTTAGTCTGGGAGATATCTCAAATGGGAAGAAAGGTGTTTAGTTCTTAATAGAGGCGGAAAAAGGACGGGTAGAAATGGGAAAAAGGACAGCAGACGAGATTTTGGAGTAGGAGGCAGGAAAGAAGAAAAGATTTTGGGGCAGGAGCCATCAATTAATCCAGCAGTCACTAATATTGTTGGATATGGAATAGAACACAAATGTAACCCTTGCTGCTCAAAAAGTTTTCCTATTTTCCAAAACCTTTATTTTCATCTTGATTTTTTTTTTTCTAATAGGATTTGCTCTAGATTACAATATTTCTTTTTTTTTTCTTTTTTTTTTTCTTTTTTTTCTGTTTATTCAGATAATAGTTCATACTTAATATCATAAATCCAGGCTGTAGTAGTTATTTCAAATAGGATGTTAATATTTACTGAGTCTCAACAGTGTGTTTTGTACACAGTTCCTGCCCTGAGGAGTCTAGAGTCTGGCTGAGCTCAGACAAAATAATTTGGAGACTAAAGTAAAAGACCTAATTGAAGCAGAAGCCTGGGGCTCTGGAAGAATTTGACTGCACCAATACTGCAAATGTCCAGGGGTTGAACTGAAGACTGGACAAAAAAAGGGTTATGAAGAGGCAGATGTAGATTACTCCAAACTTCCCTCCCCCTACCATCCTCCCCTCCACCCCCTGCCAAAGAATACAGGGAGAAAGTGTGCCTGCCCTACTTAGTATTCCACATTTGCAGCAAGCACATTGATTCCTGACAGTCTTCAATTAGTTGTGCTGTTTAATTATCTGCTTGTTGAATTTTTCAGCCTGTTACATTACATTTTCTCTCACGTGGGGAAAAACATTTCTATATTTTTCATTTCTTTGAAATCTCTTCAAAAACTTTGACCACCTGAAGATAAAGGTGTGATAATGATTAATGTAGTGCTCTGACTGCTCTGTGCTGCCTATAACATTCCTGCTACGATCACGTGGTCTGCACATCTAGTTTCAGTAGCTACAGGTTGGTTCTACTTCTTGAAGGCAACAACTTTTCTTTTTTTTTTTTAAGGCAGATTGATTAAATCCTGAAAATGACTATCAGGTTTTCTACCCTACAAAAAAAAACAATAATAATAAGCAAAACAGAAACTAAAAGCAAAATATTTTGGTGGATACTTTTCCCCAGAAAATAAAGTTATAGGTATATTAAAAAAATAAATAAAACAAAGCAAAACAAAACAAGAAAACAAGCAATATCTACCAATCAGAAGAATCAAAATGATTATTTTACTGAAAAATACTCTAGGGAGGTGTTTGATTGTTTGTTTGTTTGTTTGTTCTTAGGAACAGAGGTAAAACTGAGAAATAGCAATAACGCTTCACAGATATATTTATTAACTTTATATTCGTATGCAGAAAATTCAGGTATGCCCTTGAATAACTGCTCACCATCCTGGTGATATATAATTCTTATTTGACATATGCATATTTCCTATGTATACTAATAGTATATACCAGAACATTAATTTAAGCATTGTCTAAATTCTCTGTATAGAATATATGAGGGGCAAGGACAATTTACAGAGAAAATATGGAAGCAAAAATGCTATCTAAATTGCTTCCCATTGTGTGAAAGATTTTTGCCTTGCAATAGAATGGCTTTCCTTCCTTAAAACTTAAAATAAATATATAGATAGATAGACAGATAGACAGACATGATTTCTATGCAGAATATGCTTGAGGGATAAAATAGTGAACAAGAAGTAAATAAAGACTTTTTTTTTTTTTTTTTTTTGACCAGAACCATAATTGCAGTACTTGCAATAAATGGTGTAGCATCATAAAGGTTAGATTACTCTAAAACAGAATTTATAAAAATCAGAACAGAATCCATGGAGCAATGGGGAGTGGGTATTATTAACTCTGCCTCTATCTATCAATTTTAGGCTAGACATTTCAAAGCATTTAAAAAGCAGAAAAATATCAAGAATTCAATTTTATATACGGTAATTTGAGTCTCAGAACAGGGAACTGATTTTGCCTGAGACCAGTTTGTAATGCAACAGACAAATGGCAAGTCAAACTCAGGTCTCTCAAGCCTTCCACATGGGTGTGTGATCACATCTCTTGGATTATTTGGTAGACTGTAAAATCAGCTAGTGCCAATTAGTGCCTTGTAAGGGCTGATCTGTCACCTGATTCTTGTTTAGGAAAAGAACTTGCCACGTGGCTTTGTACAATTGACTAATGAAAATCTATATTCAAGTAGCTACACAAGATGCCTTGTATTTTGCCACCATTGTTTAAATGACTGCATTCTCAAAAACACTAACAGAATAGTTAAAAAAATAAATAATAATAATAAAAAAACTACAAGCAAACAAAATGATGACTTCTACAGGAAAATATATTTATGGAATTCTAGTCTATTTATTAAAAGTTATTTACAAAACCCCATATACTGGTTAAACCTGTCCTCATACAGATTCATTATATAGAAATTAAACTGTACTGTACAGCAGAGAACTTACAAGGCAATATTTTTCAAGGGTTTTTAGCAAAAAGTATGTGCCTTAGGCTATATAGGTCTGAAGTTTTATAAGTGCCATCTGAAGCACCTGCATGCCAGAACAGAGAGTTTATTACTATTTTATACATGCTTGCAAATCACAGTAGGCATATTCATCCTTTGTGTTGGGAAATCAGTGCTGCTAAGTGATAACCCAATAGCTTAATTCATCCTTGTCAGTTTATAAATTTGTTTAACAGCATGTCCAAGATCTTCACACGTTAAGCAAAAATTAATTCTGGATCAAAGTAATAGGACAATTGTTGTTTAAACATAGTAGATTGATACAAAGATTTTTTTGGCAATGTGTCTAACAAATCATTTGGATGAAATTCTTCTTTCAGTTAACCCACTGCAACTCCAATTCCACTGACATCAGCTGAATTGACTTACCAGAATTGGCTGTTAGACTCAGGCTCACACCTTGTTAATATCTGTTTACACCCTTTTATGTATTACCATGAAATTGCCACTAGAAGTCTGAGGCAGTGTAATTTATAAGCTGAGATGTCAGAAAAGAGAAGCGTATCAGTTAAAGCAAGTAAAAGAAGTCAGTATGAATATTTGAATGGAAAAGAGACCTATTCTTAATTTAATTACACTCCCTTCCCAAAGATCATTATGTACCTGACCAATATAGACTCTATTATATTCATGTGCTGGTAAGGAGGTCAAGGAGACTCTGCAACTGATGAAGTCTAAGTGAATGTAATGGTGGTCAATTATGCCACTTTTCAGAGTCTCTCAGCAGAATTTTGTGGTATTTTTGTTTTGTCTAATGTACAAGGTATAAAGTGCAGATGTGTTTACATTTCCTTTGAAGTGCTGCTTTATGCAGCAAAAAGGATTATTTTTTGCCTTTGTACTTACTGCTTACTTACATTTATGATAACCAAGCCACCCATGTTCTCAACCCTTGCTCTTCCTTCAGTTATCACATGGCATACTTGCTCACGAGCCTGGAAGATCCACTGCCATGTGTTATACAAGGGAAATGTTAACAGGGATAACCACAGGTTTTAAGGTAACCAAAGGCATATTTGGAAAATAAAAAGGAATCGTTTCAAGGGAATGGGATTTCTTGAATTCTGCAGTTGGCTTCTGTGTATTATGCAGCCATGAAAAGGATGCAGAAGAGCAGTGCTACAGACTTCTGCTGTTTTTACCTGTGGTGAACAGAACATTGACCTTTGCTTTTAAGAGAATGTCGTTTCTGTGATGTGCTGCTAGCTACTATAGCACATCTCCAAGGTGACTTTTAATGCAGTACCTCACAGAGCAAGGTTATGTGCAGAAAACAGCAGCTCCTTACAAGATGCTTAATGATCGGGGCAGTATTTTCAGTTGACAGGGGGGGCTACATACCATCAGTTTTAACCTACAGCCATAAAATGCAGAATCTTCTATAACAGAACTCATGGCACATCTGAATCTCCTTAGCAGAAACTCTTTTCTCTCTTATTTTTGCACTCAGGACGCAAGGTGAAATGTGAGCTCATAAAACCTTGTGGTAGCTGAACTGGGAAGTCTGAGGTCTGATTTAGGTCAGGAATAAGGATTCATCACCTCAGAGTTCTGCAGTTCAGCAGATTCTGAACTTTTGATTCAGATAGAATTGTAGTCAAGTTTATGTCTTGCTTTGATAAATGTATATAGCTGAAGCCACTAGGTAATGTCTGTGTTTTTATTTTTTGTTATTTCGTATTCTGGTGGTTGCGTATGACACTTTAGAAATAGAAGATATACCTGAAATGTATGCATTTCACTTGGACATAATACTGAAAAAAGAAAGTACTATAAAAAAATAACATGCTGTATGGGTTGGATCACTTATATTTTCTTACTCCGATTTGCTTCTAGTTCCAGAGCATTAGGGTGTATATATATATATAAATATATATAAAAATTATAAATATATGTATAAATATATATATATTTAGGGTATATATATTACTTATATTTATATTT
>VXAA01007277.1:173765-185519 GCA_013399115.1 Anseranas semipalmata
GTTTAATACTGCTACTCCATTAGGGTATTGTATCTTTTAATACTGTGAAGCATTTTCACAGTGGTATACCAATATAAGCTACGTTAAATCCAGTTGGTGGCAAGTCACAAGTGGTATTCCCCAAGTCTCAGTATTGGGGCCACTTTTGTTTAATATCTTTATCAATTATATTGATGAAGGGATTGATTGCACCCTCAGTAAGTTTGCAGATGACACCAAGTTGGGTGGAAGTGTTGATCTGCTTGAGGGTAGGAAGGATTTGCAGAAGCATTTGGATAGGCTAGATAAATGTGCTGCTTCCAATTGTATGGCATTCAACTAGAGTAAACTCTGGGTGCTGCGGTTCGGTTACAACAATCTCATGCAGTGTTATGAAAAATTGCCTTGCGGAAAAGGACATGGGGATGCTGTTTGACAACCAGCTGAACACGAGCCAGCAGGCCAAGAAAGTCAATGGCATCCTGGTTTGCATCAGAAATAGTGTGGCCAGCAGGACTAGGTGTCCTGGTTTCAGCTGGGATAGAGTTAATTTTCCTCCCAGTAGCTGGTATGGTGCTGTGTTTTGGATTCAGGATGAGAACAACGCTGATAACACACCGATGTTTTAGTTGTTGCAGAGCAGTGCTTACACAGAGCCAAGGACGTTTCAGCTTCTCGTGCTGCCCTGCCAACGAGGAGGCTGGGGGTGCACAAGAAGCTGGGAGGGGACAGAACCAGGACAGCTGACCCAAATGGGCCAAAGGGATATTCCATACCATATGGCATCATGCTGAAAAATTAATATGGGGTGGCTAGCCGGGGTGGGAGGGTACCGCTGCTCAGGGATGGGCTGGGCATCGGTCAACAGGTGGTGAGCAATTGCATTGTGCATCATTTGCTCTGTACATTATATTATTATTATTATTACTATTATTATTTCCCTTCCTTTTCTGACCTATTAAACTGTCTTTATCTCAATTCACGAGCTTTTACATTTTTTTTCCTTCCCGATTCTCTCCCCAGTCCCACTGTTGTGTGGTGCTGAGCTGCCTGCCAGGTCAAACCACAACACTAGGGAAGTGATTGTCCCTCTGTACTCAGCACTGGTGGGACTGTACCTCAAGTACTGTTTTGGGCCAGTCACTACAAGAAGGATATTTAGTTGCTCGAGCATGTGCAGAGAAGAGCAAAAAAGCTGGTGAAGAGACTAGAAAACAAGGCATGTGTGGAATGGCTGAGGGAGCTGGGGTTGTTTAGTCTGGAGAAAAGGAGGCTGACGGGAGACCTCATTGCTCTCTATAACTACCTTAAAGGAGGTTGTAGCGAGGAGGGTGTTGGTCTCATTTCTCATGTGACAAATAATAGGATGCTAGGCAACAGCCTCAAGCTGCACCAGAGGAGGTTTAGGTGGGATATCAGGAAGAATTTCTTCACAGAAAGTGTGGTCAGGCATTGGATTGGGCTGCCCAGGGAGGTGGTAGAGTCACCATTCCTGGAGGTATTTAAGGATTTAATATTTGTGGATGTGCTGTTTCGGGATGTGGTTTAGCGGTGGACTTGTAGTGTTAAGTGGATGGTTGGACTTGATGATCTTAAAGGTCTCTTCTAACTTAAACGATTCTGTGATTCTACATTCCAGGTGATGTGAGGCAGGAAGATGCAATTAGGCAGCTGGTAGGAAGAGGAAGTTTTGATGGAACAAGTAAACAGGAGTGATAGTCAGTAACCTTAAGTAAACAGTCTTCTCACTTCACTAGAATCCTAAACGTTTTTCTCCACTGCCACTATTTACTAACCTCCAACACTAGACCCTTCTTTTTTGGAGTTATAAAGAGAAAATATTGGTGCATGACGTTGAAGGGACACCCACAGGAAATGTCTTATTGAGACATTATGAGAGGGTCTTAAGAACAACAACAAAACAACACAAAAACAACAGAATATAGTAATTCATGTTTATCTCCATCAGTAGGTTCCAAGAAAGAAAGAAAGAAAGAAAGAAAGAAAGAAAGAAAGAAAGAAAGAAAAGAGAGATTGCAGCAAGGAGACACATGGGAAACTGAGGAAAGGGAGAAACTACTGCTAGCCATCTTTTCTGTATTTTGTTCTACTACTCTCTTCATTAGCTTACATGTACTTTGATAGGAGTGGACAATGAAGGAAAATCAGAACCCCAAATCAAAAAAAATATATGAAAAATGAAAGGACATCACTGAGGGAAATCTATGACCTCAGATGTTTACAATGAACTCATAAACTGTGCAGCAGTGACCTAGCCTAGCAGTGTAACTATACTTAGCTATGCAGGGGAAGCAGATTTTGGGAAAGTGAGTAAGGAATTACAATTTCCATAACATGCAAAGAAGGTAAAAGTGTATTTATAATGACCAGAGAACTACTGGAATCTTACAGAAGAAAAAGTAAAGGGAAGTACCTGGAATGTGAAAAACGTTAATGTTTGCCATAAAAGAGACAGTATGTTTATCTGATTTATCTTCCTTTCTTTCTTGCTTATATGAAATTTAATCTTGTTCTTTTTTTTTTTTTTTTTTTTTTAAAAAAAGAATTTTATAAGGGATTTATGCTCAGTTGCTACTTGACTAATTACTTGAAAGCTTCATCATTATCAGGCAAGCAAAAGTTTGGATAGAAAGGAAAATATTGTGGCAAAATTATCTACAAAGAATATCAATGGATTAGTTTCCTATTAATCACAGAATCACAGAATCCTTTAGGTTGGAAGAGACCTCCAAGATCACCTAGTCCAACCTATGACCTAACACTAACAAGCCCTCCACTAGACCATGTCACTAAGCTTTACATCTAAACGTCTTTTAAATACATGCAGGGATGGTGACTCGACCACTTCCCTGGGCAGCCTGTTCCAATGCCTCACAACCCTTTCAGTAAAGAAGTTTTTCCTAATATCCAACCTAAACCTCCCCGGGTGCAACTTTACCCCATTCCCCCTTGTCCTATCACCTGACACGTGGGAGAATAGACCAATCCCCACCTCGCTACAGCCTCCTTTAAGGTACCTGTAGAGAGCGATAAGGTCGCCCCTGAGCCTCCTCTTCTCCAGGCTGTAAATGTCTGTCTCCAATGTCTGTAAAGTACCCGAATTTCACAATTTTTAAAAAGGAGAAGGAAATATTTCAGTTAACTTTAAAAGGGCTTAAATGCTGGTTAAGTTAAATGTTAGGGTGACTATTTCCTTTCCTGCTGGTTTCCTTTGACTTACATTTCCCTTTGGGAAATACTGAGTAGTGCTTCCATTCCCAAGGATTTTAGATAATGAAAATAAGGTGGTTTTTTTTTTGTTTTTTTGTCTTTGCTTTTGTTTTTAAATTCTCATGGGATTGCAAAGTATTTTTTCTATTATTATTATTTGTTAATACAGAAATTGAGTAAGAAAGTAACAAGAAACTAGAAGTCTACAGAAGGAAATGAGTATGTTGGAGAGGGAAGAAGAAAATCTATTCAATGTTCAAGCAATAAGGATAATATTAACTATGAGACTTCTTCGATAATCAACAGGATTATTCCTTGTTACTTAGAGAATAAGCAGCTCTGTGTGCCAGTGAAAGGCAGAGGCAGAATAGGTACATCAATATATTTTGCAGAGCTATGTCATTGATGGACACATTAACCTTGGTAGTTTGGAGCATTTTGTTAATAGCTAAACATTCCAATTTTCCTATTAACCATAAGCCCAATGTTCATATGCACTGATTTTTGTGAACAGCTGGTGCCTTCCAGCCACTGGGAGGAACTGACTGCTTAGGACTCCCTTTTGACCTCAGTAAGATAGTAAGATCAGTGGTTGGTTAGATTAACAACATTCAAATTCTTTATAAAGGTACCAAAGACAAAGAAATACTCTAATACTATTGCAGCATTGGAAAGTCCTCCAAATAGTGTAACTTATGAATTAAGAAATCTAGCCTAAACACTGCTCTTATGTTGTTCTTAAAAGGGTTCTTAAAAGAGCTAGCATAATAATAAAACAATGGAAATGAAATATCAAGGGAAAAATACTTCTTTCTGGAATAGATTAATCATTTTGCAGTGGTATCTTTTTTTCTTCAGGAGAAGATAAGAACAGTGTTCATTTTTCATCTGTGATATAGTCTAAAATTTTATGTTCCATATTCTAAGGCTATTGTCTATCTGTTCTGGATAACTCATGCTAGTACTCAGACTTTCTGTCAATTCCTTCAAGTGGATTTTTTGTCTGCTGTCTGTCAAACTGTCACAGTGTACATGCTTGATATCTGCCATCCTGCAGAACCCCCCCAAAAAACCTGTCTTTTACTTATGCTAAAAAGAGATTTAAAAATCTGAAAAATACTTTGAAGAAGTAGTCTTCTTTATCTTGGTAATGGTAATGGATGCTATTTCAACCCCTAATGACTCTGCTTTAGCCTGCCTTCGTGGAAGAAGGAAAAAGACCTGTGGAAAAAAAAGACTCTAGCTTAGACAAATTACCCCAGATAATTGTAAACTAGGTAGTTTGGGTATGTGTAGCAAATTAGCCATGAAAACTGAAAGCTCCATTTCATTGCAATTCATTTCAAGCAATGTTCATTGCTTCTTGATAACCCTGTAGAATACATGGGGTTGGAACAAGGAACTGTTTTGTAGTTCCATGTTTGTACAAAACAGGAATTTGGCTGAAGATTGGTGTCAAGAGAGTGAAAATATAAGTCCCACAGCTATTATTGTCTGTCATATTTACTCTGTGAACACTGAAATTAATCAGTGCCTTTAGCTCAGAACTTCAGAGAACGCAAAGTTGAATTTTGCTGCCCAAAAGTTGGAAACTGGGAGATTGAATGTGAGTGAGAGTGGGAAAATTAATTTGACTTCTGTTGAGCTGTGGAAAGAGGGAAACTGCTGTTTGTTAGCATGCTTTGCAAAATATCAGTAGCCTAAACGCCTTTCCTTGATGGTACATGACTTTGTAGACCTCTGATACAGAACAAACAAACAAACAAACAAAAATTAAAAAAAAAAATCAAAGAGACCATATCTGTTTTGCTATCTTTTGGCATCTGCTTTTTCAATAACTTCCTACTGTGCCTGCTATGATATCAGACCTGACTGATTATCCAGGTGTCTGTGGATAATAAAGAAAAGAAATGTAATAGGGAAATCAGCAGTGTCTCTGGTTTTCCTCTAAAGACAGACAGCTAGGAGGCTATTTAATGCTTAAAAATGCCTATTGTTTCTTCAGGAATCAGCCTAAAAGAATATCTGGGGCATATCACAGGACAGATTGAAGAAACCTCTACTAGTAGTTTCTTAGATTTGCTAAACACAGGATTGCACTCTATTTGCACTCTATTTGCACATCTATTTTTTTGCACTCTGTTGCCATTCATCTAACTCATTTTAGAATCTTTATTTGTACAGTAGTCTGAGAGTTTTCTGCATTAGATTTTATTTTCAGTATACCTAGAAGCTTCAATAGTTTTGTATATTCTCTTTTAAAACTTACTTGCAATACGTAGCCTAAGAAAATAAAAAGCATTTCGTGGCTGCCCACAGTTCAAATACTTTTTTTTTTTTTTTTTGGTAATAAAATAGCAATAAAAAATTGTTTTCAAATATGAAGAAAAACAGATTTACTGGCATAGAGGCATTATATACCAATGTCTTGTAATACTTAACTACTAATAGATGTGTCAGTTATTAGACTGCGACTAAGTCTTGAGAAAATACTGTGTGAATGAGTTAAATGAAATAGCTCTTCACTGATGCAATACTGATCAGATCACTGATACTGTTTTAGATTCTCAAGCAAAAGAAAAAAAAAATCTTCCTTTTTCTGCACTTCACAAAAGTAATGTGAGGGTTACATTTTTTTTTTTATCAACATCAAATTGCACAGATATTACAGATGAGGAAGACAATTAATTCTCAGTTAGGACTCAATTAGCCCTGCAATTAGGTAAATGTCTTGTCACAAAATATTCCTCAGTATTTAGAACATTCTCATCTGCTGTTCCTATCCAACCATTTTTCCAGACCAAACTAACCTTATAGACCTTATAGCCAATGGAACCAAACACTTCTTTTTCCTTTTCTTTGCACCTTGGCTTCTTTTCCTAATTTCGTTCTTCAGGGTAGCACAAGTCCTCATGCAGATACTCCATATACTCCTTTTAAATTCAGCTCCAAATCTCAGGCTCTGCATTTTGTTACCAAACCAACATGCAGTTTATTCACGTAGTGTGATTGTTGAAAGGCTAGCCCTTGAGAAAATGTGCTCTCCCATAAGCTCTGGTGTCTCTGGTTTTCTGTTTTAGAGAAAATCTTGGTTACTTTGTAGCAGTTTCACTGAAATATTTATCTTGAAATTTTATCTGCAGAGAAACTTCAGGATGTAGCTTCCTCCCTTTCATTGAATCACTTCCCCTTGTTGAACTTCATGAGATTCTTGTCAGCCCACCTCTCCAGCCTGTCAAGGTGCCTCTGGATGGCAGCGTGGGCCTCTGGATGGCAACGTGGGCCTCTGGTGAATCAGCCACTTCCCCCCATTCCATGTTGTCTGTGAGTTTACTGAGAATACCCTCTACCCCATTGTCCAGATTGTTAATGAAGATATTAATCAGGACTGGACCCAGTATTGACTTCTGGGCTACATTGCTTGTTACTGGCCTCCACTGACCACTACCCTCTAGACCCGTCCATTCACCCAGTTTTGGATCCACCTCACTGTCTGCTCATTCAGCCTGTACTTCAACAGACTCTCTATGTGGATCTTATGGAGGACAGTGTTACAGGCCTTTGTATCCCCAGATATTGTTCCAACCCAGACCTTTTTNCCCCAGATTTTTTTTCCACCCAGACCTTTTTTTTTTTTTTTTTTTTTTTCAGATCAGATTAGACTAAATAGGATCCAGTTAATACTTTTTACCTTTACTAGCTACATGACTAGTCATATTAGAATTACTGGTTAATATCATGAATTTTCATAGGCAAAATCAAGAAGAGTCAACAATCTTCATTGCTAAACTCAAAGTAATGTTTAACTTCAGTGTGGCTTGACAGAGTTTGCCATATCATCCATTAGCAAGACTTTTCAGCTTGACGGAACTATCCTTACAATGTTTCTTTATGTCTCTTTTACCTGTTTTGTCAGTTGATTTTCTAAAGTTTTCTCCAACTTAACGCATTAAGGCTTAATTTCTGTTGGATGCAGTAAGAACATCTCTTAACATCAGAATTTACCATCTTACCAAGATTACATAAAACATGATATTACCATAGATATATTTTATTCTGATATTATTTTGCACTGTATTACCAACAAAAACAATGCTAGCAAACACCTAAAACATTCTAATTTAACATAATGCAATGATTTTATTTTTATTCCAATCCAACAAATAAAGTCAATATATATATATGTTTATTATTTTTTTTTCAGAAGGATATCAGTATATGAACATACCACACAGTTTAATTTGTTAATGTCAAGTTTATTTCTTTACCTCTCATTTTTCCTGTTGAATTTCTGAGGAACTAAATTATCACGAGTCAATACTATATTTTTAAAAAGTAAGGTTCCTTTATCTGCTTAAAAAAAAAAAAATCTTTTAAATTCCACAAGGCTCCTAAATCCTCTATTTTAGATCCCTGTCTCTGCATTTAGACATCTATCAAAGTGAATGATTTTTCCAACACATCTTCTTTGAGAACTTATTGCTATTCTTTTCAGAATTAGCCCACCACTTATTGCTTATGTATGGAAATTCTATGAAGAATAAGTCTGTCATTCCATACTACTGCTCCTTTTTAGCCATTATCCCTCCTGTTTTCTGTGGACCCATTCATATGCAATATTAATCATCTAGGTACCTTTGTGGTTACAAAGGTAGACAGTTCATTGCTGCAAATGCCTGTTAATGTCAGTCTTGGTTTATGACCTTTCAGTTACCGTGAAGATAAATAAAATGCCTGAAAATCTCTCTGTGGAGTCCTTTTTTATATGAATTGTACACCCACAATTATATATTTAGTGTGTATTTTTAGTATTGCTAAGCACCTTGAAATTGTTAACAGTGATGTTTTACTGGAGAGTGACTTCATTTTATGAAAATAAACCAAAGGCAAGTCTGAGCTTCATATGAAACAGCTCAATAGTCTTGAAAAGGAAGACATTCTAGCAGAAGAATTTTAATAAATTGTTGTAAATCCTTTGTAGTTCTTTAGTCAGTTGCAGTGAGTTAGCTGGCACTTACTTTATGCTTCATGATTTGCATCATGAAAAAATGGAAATATGGGAGACATTGATATACCCCTTTTTTCTTGAGGTACTTTTCATTTGACTTATTCATAGTCCTAGGCACATGTTAGGAAGCTACACTTCACCATGCCCCTTGGACAAAGTGCAGCAGCAAGGTAAGCTTTCCTTTCCTTTTGTTTATAAGAAAGTTCATATACACTGTGACAGATATTCATCCACTCAGGAAGTTCCTTCAAAGATGAGGGTCTTGTTCCTCACCAAGGTCTCACTTGCAGTTTGTCATAGAATACTTCCAGCACAAACTTGTCCCGCCTTTCATGATAGCATGGTGCTTTCTTTCATTACTTTATTTTTAATCTAAATCTTGTTGTTGCATTTTTAAAAAACTAATAGAGCATATAAGAAGGTAAATGTTAAGATCAATTTCACTGTTTTTCCTTATTATATTTTAACAGAAGTTGCCTTCCCTGGAAATCCGGGTGCAGACCTAGGCTATAAAAATATGCTTAAATTTAAGTATTGGGGTAATTTTGCTGAAGGTAATGGGAACAGTGACATATCTAAGTAAGAATGAAGGGAAATGCTGTGCAGTTTTTTTAAGAGAGGACATGTAGTAACACTTACCTCGCATGTTGCCTTTGAGTGTAAAGGTGGCTTGTGAAGGAAGTTCCTGTCTCCAGCCACTCATTTCTGAGCTATGATTTGCCTTCCTCTCAATTTCTCTGACAAAACTCTACCAAGGTACATTGTAAGCAACAAAATTTTTGGTTTTGAATATTATGCTTGACACACAGATTATTCAATGTTAGGATTATTTTAAACATGCATCACTTTTATGAACCTTTGGCAGTGTAGCTCCTTAAACATTTTTTTTTCACCATGAGTGAAAAGATCAGGGGCATTTCACTTGTACTGCAGGGGCAGGAACAAATGGCTGGGTGTAGGGGACTGGAGTGTGTCAAACTGGCTTTGCCATCAAAACAAATATATCACTCACTGATGAATAGAGCAAAGATATAGCATGAAATCTACATTAACAGCTATGGTTACAGATGGCATTTGTATTTCATTCTGAGTTTTTATTCCAGATTTATCCACAGGAAGTAAATTTACCTGTTGTGAATTGTTCTAAGTGCCAGTGAAAATGTAAAGCCTACTATTAGTTGTATCATATACAACTTCACAAGTCCACATCCAGATGGTATTTTAAAAAATTATTATACAGATTTCAGATTTTCTTCCATCCATTTTTGTCTGCATCCATATACCCTACCCTTCCGAATGCTCAAGTTTAATGGTCAGTGTCTTTGCTTTATCTCATGGCAGCACAGTGGGACATAGTTAACCTTCCAATGAGGTGGGGGGGTTGGGAGGGGTTGCAGCTTCATAATGTTTCTGTGTGACCCCATAACTTCAAATCACTGTTGAAGTAGGATCGGAAACTCTCTGACTGTATTTTAGAATCATAGAATCATTAAGGTTGGAAAAGACTTTCAAGATCATCTAGTCCAACTGTCCCCTAACCACCAGTACTACCCACTAAATCATGTCCCTAAGTACCAAATCCAACCTTTCCTTGAACACCCCCAGGAACAGTGACTCCACCACCTCGCTGGGCAACCTGTTCCAATGCCTAACCACTCTTTCTGAGAAGAAACTTCTCCTAATTTCCAACCTGAACCTCCCCTGGCGCAACTTGAGGCCATTCCCTCTTGTCCTATCACTAGTTATCTGCAAGAAGAGGCCAACCCCCAGATCACCACAACTTCCTTTAAGGTCGTCGTAAAGAGCAATAAGGTCTTCCCTGAGCCTCCTCTTCTCCAGACTAAACAATCCCAGTTCTCTCAGCCGCTCCTCATAAGACTTGTGTTCCAGACCCTTCACCAGCTTCGTTGCCCTTCTCTGGACACACTCCAGGGCCTCAATGTCTTTCTTGTAGTGAGGGGCCCAAAACTGAGCACAGGACTCGAGATGCGGCCTCACCAGAGCTGAGTACAGGGGGACGATCACTTCCCTAGTCCTGCTGGCTACACTATTCCTGATACAAGCCAGGATGTCGTTGGCCTTCTTGATCACCTGGGCACACTGCTGGCTCATGTTCAGGTGAGTGTCGACCAACACCCCAGATCTTTTTCCTCTGCACAGCTTTCCAGCCAACCTGCCCCAAGCCTGTAGTGTTGCTTGGGGTTGTTGTGACCAAAGTGCAGGACCCGGCACTTAGCCATGTTGAACGTCATCCCATTGGCCTCTGCCCACCAATCCAACCTGTCCAGGTCCCTCTGCAGGGCCTTCCTACCCTTTGGCAGATTGACACTTCTCCCCTGTTTGGTGTTGCCTGCAAACTTTCTGAGGGTGCACTCAATTCCCTCATCCAAATCATCAGTAAAGATATTAAAGAGGATGTGCCCCAATACCAACCCCTGGGGAACACCACTTGTGACTGATTGCCAGTTGGATGTAACTCCATTCACCACCACTCTCTGGGCCCAGACATCCAGGCAGTTTTTAACCCAGCAAAGAGTGTACCTGTCCAAGCCATGGGCTGCCAGCTTCTCTAGGAGAATACTGTGGGAGACCATGTCAAAGGCTTTGCTGAAGTCTAGGTAGACTACGTCAACAGCCTTTCCCTCATCCACCAGGCGGGTCACCTGGTCATAGAAGGAGATGAGGTTGGTCAGGCAGGACTTGCCTTTCATGAATGCATGCTGGCTGGGCCTGATCCCCTGGTTGTCTTGTCTTTTCAACGTGAATTTTGTGAGGAGAGTACAAATTTAGAAGCTGTGTTTATACTGAGAAGGCAAAACACATTGAAAGTGAAATCAAGGAAGATGTGTTTGTTTTATGGCTGGAATGACAGATTGAATTATTTTTATATTTCCATATAGCTATTTAGTAATGGTTAAAAATATGCTAAGCATAAATCACTTTTATTCTGCCTCTAATACAAAAAGTGCCTTAAAGAGAAGCTGTACAGATAGATGGTCACATATCTACAGAAGGGTAATACAGAAAGAGGATAAACTAAGACTTAAGTATGTGTTTTACATATCAGTAAAAACATTGTCAGACATATAAATATATCAAATATTATTAGCTTTCACAAGGATCTATTTTCATCATTATATACCAGAGCTTTGAGAAATGTCATTTTGAAACCTGAAACAGCACTCTTCCACTTTGAGTTTTCAATTAAATATCATTTAGGCAACCTAATGTTTTGTATTGCAGCCATCTGAGGCTTACGGTTTCATCATCATTTTTACAGGAAATGAATCAAAATTCAGTGTTTTGAAGATGGTAGCACGTTGTTAAAGACATGTCAAGAGTCACAACTCAGTGTCTTTTCTAAGCTTATAATACAGACTTAAGTCACTAATTTTTTTTTGTATTCTTACAACAAAAGTCCAGAAAACAATTAAACAATGGAAGACATGTTATTCACAGATTCACAGATTCACAGAATTGTAGGGGTTGGAAGGGACCTCCAGAGATCATCGGGTCCAACCCCCCTGCCACAGCAG
>VXAA01007280.1:0-142808 GCA_013399115.1 Anseranas semipalmata
AAAAAAAAAAAAAAGCTAATGGGTTGAAATAAGGACAGGGGGACCACTCCTCAGTTACCGTTATAGGCAAAACAGTCTCAGAGGGAGATTAACGCAATTTATTGCCAATTAACAACAGACGAGAGCAGTAAGAACTAAAAGCAAACTAAAACCACCTTCCCCCACCCACCCTTCTCCCTCCTCCCCCCGAGCAGCGCAGGGGCACGGGGAATGGGGGCTGCGGTCAGTCCCTAACACTGCGTCTCCGCCGCTCCTTCACGGTCACTCTCTGCCCCTGCTCCACGTGGGGTCCCTCCCACGGGATGCTGTCCTTCCCGAGCTGGGCCTGCCTGGGCTGCCCACAGGCTGCAGCTCTCCAGGAACTCCAGCGGCGGGTCCCTTTTGGAGCCGGCTGGAGCTGGCTCCTCTCTGACATGGGGCAGCTGCTGGGCTCTGCTCACAGAGGCCGCCCTGCAGCCCCCTGCTACCAAAACCTGGCCACGTAAACCCAGTACACTGGGGCCTGTAGTGACAGCACAAGGAGCAATAGTTTTAAACTGAGAGAAAGTAGATTTAGACTGGATATAAGGAGGAAAGTCTTTACTATGATGGTGGTGAGGCACTTCTACAGGCTGCCCAGAGAAGATTTGGATGCCTCATCATTGGAAGTGTTCAAGGTCAGGTTGGATGTGACTTTCAGCAACTTGATCTAGTGCAAGACATCCCTGCCTGTGGCAGGGGTTTGGATTGGATGATCTTTAAAAATATGTTTCTGGATATATGTTTTCTCTGGCAAATCATATTGGCTAGTATAAGTTAAAAAATTGTATTTTCATTCTTTGAATATTTAGTATTAAATGGTAGAAATAAATCTGCATTCTGTTTTGGAAAATTGTCTGTCAAAACCTGGAATAGCAAAAATACCAGTCATGGTGTATCATGCTCAGATTTTTCACACTACTTCTGAATCCTGCAAATAATTCCATAATTGCTTTACAAACATAGCCTTAAAATGTTAGTTTAGCAATTACATTATGTCTTCGAATATACTTGAAGGAAAAACTCACTATTTTTTTTCTTAGTCTCTTTCTTTATTTCTTCACGAAAATTAGAGCTGGTGAGACATTTTCTGAAAACGTATCTCACTGTTTTATTTTGGAACAAAAAGCTTAGATTTATTTCTGACTGAAATTATAGAAAAAGGGGAAGACAGAGGCTCAACCTGGTTCTGTTGAACATTGTTCAAAAATGGAAAGACTAATATGAACCCTATGCAGTGTCACAGAGACCCGTTGGCTGAAGTATCCTTCTGCGATAAAGGAGAATGGCCCAGCAGGCAGTCAGACCTCCTGGGCTGCTGACTCTTCTGTTGAGGGTTTCTTATGCGTTTCCTCTCATTTACACTCTGAAAGCACATCAAATGGTCTTTAGTTTCATCCTAATTTGGAATATGATTTTTTTTTCTTTTGTTTTTCCTTCTCAGCTCAAAAGTGATTTTTTAATGACTTCTACACAAAAGCCTGACTTGTTAATAGTTGTTTGTTACCTACAGATGTCAAAGAATCTCAGAAACTCTGCAGGTGCTTGCTTGACACTTAGTGTATTATCAGCTGTTAATTCTGCCAGAGAATTTTAAGTACTTTTTTCTGCCTCATTCTATGCATATGGATTTACTCGTATATGAGGTATGAGGAGACTGGGAGGGGTTCTTCAGCTGAGGTGTCCAGGATGGGTAGGATAGCATACATCTTAGAGAACAATCAGAAGCAGGTAAGCCTAGAAAGAAAGTTGGTGCTGCACTGTAACATCCTGTGTTAATGTACCAGAATGCTTATAAAGGGATAAGGGATATAAAAATGTTTAGCTATCTATGTGTCATTTGTGCTGGGGATCTGGTTTAAAGAGGAATGTACAAATATGCTTCTTTTAATGTCTAATCTTTCTTTCCTTTCTCAGATTCAAACTTTTTTCATTGATTTTTTGATTCAGCATGTGCTGCTGAGATAAGGTGATCTGATTATGACTCTTTGGTTTCTTTATTCATAAACTTCAAACATGTATGTCTCAGACTTGACATCTCCCATCTTGTCTTCTTATGATTCAGTTCTTTTTTCTTAAAAAAAAAAAAAAGGAAAGAAAGAAAAAAAAACAAGGTGTGCCAGTTTCAGTAAATGAGAGGTAATAAGGCTCAGTGTGTGTGCGTGTGCCAATGAGTCTGTAAAGAAAAGTTGCCACACCTTAAACCTCAAGCAGTGTTCATCAGCCAGCATCACTAGGATTTAGCATACCAGCTCCTATTTATTCATACTGTTGCCTCATGAGCTAATATTTCAGCCATGTTTGCCTTAGACAAAATGTGCCAGTTCTCAGCTTATCTCTCTTTCCATACTGAGCACTGGTATTGTAGAAGAACTCTGTCGACACTGCTGCATTCCTTGACTTTTACCAAACAAGCGTTAGCTATGAGGAAAGGACAGCACCAAAGATACTAATATTCCAGTGCTGCTATTGGAACCAATGCCAGTTAGATTTCTCTTTCCTCTTTCCCATGAACACTTTCATTTATTTTAAATCTGTTGGGGTTCGGTTACAGCCTAGTGAAACAACAATATATAGTGACCATGGCAGGCTGTCTGAGAAGGCTTTTCATTGCTCCTTTTAGTGCTAGATATTTTACCTGTTGATATGTAGTACCTGCACTGAAGGAGCGTGTACTAACCCCTGCATATAAAACTCTATTTTTGCTCCCAGGTGAATTAAGCTTGTATTACTGTGTCACAGCTGAAAAGATGGTGTGCACAAATAAATTTGCAGTGCTTTTTTTAAACTCTCTTAAAGCAGGAGCATTAGAGCATTCATTCAGATAAGAATTTTTGTGTTGTTGACAGTCAGCTACAGTCAGTTTCCTAAGAGTGAAGCTTTAATATGGAGATACAGTCCCACATAAACTACACACCCTAACGTGAAATGTTTCAGCATGCCCTGTTCCCAGCCTGAATAAAGATGGTTCATTTCATCTTGGGACCTGACTACCAGGCTATAGGCTAGTCTGGGTGGGAGGCTCCCTCCATTTCACCTTTTGATGCTGTGCCAGCACAGAAAAAAATATATCAGAATTCCTTAGGTCAAAGAGAGGGAGCAAGAGGGAGCATGACTCTGTGCCTAGATGATTGGGGCACCTACTTAGGAGAGGAGAGATCCTGGTTCTGATTTCTGCTCAAAAGTCTGCACAGGAACCTTGTGCTAAAGAGTTATTAGAGTTCAGAGACATGGCTCTGACCCCCCCCCCCCAGCAATCTTCAGGTTGAGGAGGGCATGGAAACCAAGTCTCTCCACTTCTTAGGCGGATCTTACAACTGCTGTCTTATTGTATGAAAAAGGGGCATTGCTACTATCTCAACAATTTCTGTTTTTTTAAAAGAAAAATATAAGTCTTCTTGCAAAGTTAGGAAAAAATCTTCTGGCTGGGAACCCTAATCAGATATAGACACCTCCCTGCAACTCCAAATTGCAAGACTAGCTTCTGAGAAGAGACGAGCGTTTATGATGCCCTCTCCCTTATGTGTTCTCTGTTGATGGGAACTCATGCTCTGTGCAGGCCATGCTCAAAATGCTGGCTGCTGTGCAGTACATTCTGGGGAGCCTGTGGCAGTGGTGAGACTGAGATGCACCCTAGCATGCTCTTGGATATACAGCAGCATGTTCTTATTGTCTCGTCTCTTCATTGTCCACCTTGGAGGCCTGTCTGTAGCTTATCTGGATGGAGCTCCCTTCCAGCCCATGTTTGTGAGTTACATTTTCAGAGGGACAAAGAGGTATGGGAGAAGTGGTGGGAGCAATGTCCTCAGCTACAGAACAGGGGAGTGCAGGTAAATCAAAGTGTGTCCAGCCTGGAAGCATTCCTGCATCCTGCAATATTGAGGTAGCCCCATGAATGCCCTGTGAAGTGTATGGGGGATGTCAGACTCCTAGTTCAAAGCAGGGACCCAGCTCAAGAGCCAGGCAGCTACATTTTGGGGCTACAATCTGTTTTTTAGATTTTAATAAAACACCGCCAGCTCACACAGGACATTTATGGTGATATTGGGAGTTTGTTGAACTGTACCTCATACTGACACCTTAACTGTCCTTCCTCCATAGCACAAAACATTACTTGCATTTACAAGACTGCCTTTTCACATTCTGATGAATATTTAAAGAGGGTAATTAAGCATAGTTTTGAGAATGTCTGGTAATAGTCTGAGTGATATGCTGTATCTTCTATTGGTATAAAATATTATTAATGATATATAACTTATACTGTAAGTTTCTTAAATATAGAACTTCTTGAGATACCTTGATATTCTGTGGCTTTTTGTTTTTCACATATACTTGCTTTTTCCTTTACTATTTAAATTGACAATCTCAGTTAATTTGCAGTGGGGCTTTTAGTTTCCTGTGCAAATTAATGAAGTCTACCCTTAGCCATAAATCAGATACTGCCAAACCTCCTGCACTGACTTCCCCAAATAACAGCAAAGTTGAAAAAATGTTTCATACACAGTAAAACCTACATTCATGCATTTCACATCAGTGATTAAATAACCAGCTCTAGAGAACATTAAGCAGTATAAAAAGAATGTCTTGAGAAGCTTGAGTTGCATTTTAATAAAAAATTGATGGTGAACAGACACAAATATACAAAGATCAAGAATAAGATACCTTGTGCTATAAAAGAAAAAAAAATATGAAAGAATACAGTTATTTAATTTTCTCTGCTATGGATGTGCTTTGTTTCAAAGAAAATTAAGTTATTGGAAAAATTAAATCCTGTGGAGAAAATAAGCAAAAAATAAATGCATTGTCTCAGAGACAGTGTTTTCTTCTCATTTGAATGAATATGGACAGGAAGTAATTTTACTGGTCTTTATGGTAACAGCCCTGAACACAATACCATTTGAAGAATATAGGAACAACTAGTTGATCAGTCTGAATAGGGAAATTAATGTGTCAAGAATTCCATCTGTAAAAGAATGGGGTAGTGTAAGAGATTTTTTCCTGATAGATAAGTAGCTTCTGTGGTGACTCAGAAATGACACCTTCCTTAACGGCAATATTACTCCTTGTAAACTGTCTCAGGTTCATGTGCATTGGCAAGAGCATTCCTTGTACATCTGAGACACCATTTGAAGATTCTACTGTTTTGTACATGATTTGAATTACTTAAATTCTTAACATTGCCTGGGTATCAATGATCAACCCTTCAGTTTGTTTTTCTCTTTGAACAGGATCTCTTCAGGCCCCTCTGTCTTTATCAGTAATATCTCAGACATCAGAAGACTCTTTACGTGTGGGTTTTGCAAATTTATTACCTTCCTGTGCCAGCTATTCTCCTTCAGCATTTGTTGTATGATGTGTCTTCCTTCAACATATGTGTGAGGGGTGATTTAATTTTTTGTTCTGAAATTTACGTAGGACAATGTTCAAAAAACACTACCATTTTTGAAGTAGCTCAAACTGTACATTGTCGAAATGAACTTATCACAAAGACTGTCTAATAAATATTGCTTTGCTGTGATTTACTACACTACTTGCCAAATGACTGTATTTTGTAACTTAGTTATAAAAACAAGTAAGAGTGCACAGTCAGCAGTCAGTTGCCAGTCTTTTTAGATATACCATGATCAAACAGGAGATTCCTTAAAACTGTATGTACTGCAGATGGTAGATACGTGGCATCGCCTAAGTAGTGGTGTTGAGTGAAATTTTAATTTAAGCCAAAAATTCACAGTACTGCAGTAACATTCACAATATCATTTCAGTGTAGATGTCATGATTCTTTTTAAGTGTGGAAAACTACAAGCTTACACAAACCAATTTGTTTTCATGATTTAGTACCAAATCATTTTGTGAATTACTTGACATTGCCTCAGCTCAAAAAACCCTTCTTTTTCAAGTTTCTCTTCTATTTTTTTATTACTAACATAATTGTCAGCTTTTGTATGTTAGACGTGGATCCTGGGATTTACTGTGCAATCTTCCATCTACTTATCATGCATATCCAGGCCAAGTTCAAGTGTTTTCCTCTTTAAAGCATTCGAAAGATTCCTGCATTAGTTTGTATCCCAAGTCCTTCATACACACTCTGACATTTTATTTGCTTCCTGCAGATCATTCACATGATCTTGAATCCTGTCCATTCAAATTTGTCTTGCAAAAATAATTTTGCTTGTATATCATGCCAGTTGGGTCACACATGTGGACTTTGAGTTGCTCCTCTGGGTCTCATGGAGACCAAATTTCATTTCTTAGTTTTCAAGAGCAACATTATGCAGACTTAGTCCTCTATATATTCTTTTTTCTCCTTTTGTTAAACATCTCTCACGTTCTGTTCTATGAGTGATGTCTGCTTTCATTTCCTCCCCTTTGGTTACAGGTTCCCACATGAAAGGTAGATTTTTTTGTCTTTTCTACACTATTATGAAAGTATCACAAATGAGACATGGTATTGGGATATGGTTATGGAATCAGAAAATAATTTACATTGGAAAGGACCTCTCCAGGTCATCTGAGAAAAAACTCCAACTCTGAGCAGAGACTACTGAGAAGTCTATCGTCTAATAAAGAACACTTATAGATTTGCATTTATTTTTAGTAGTAGAAAGCACACGAAAGAATTATTGGGCTAGCTAAACTGTTAGAGAATGGAGGGAGGAACAGAGAAAATAAAAATGGAGACTGAGGCCAAAAACTTCTTTTCAGCACTTTTGCTAGTGTTTCTATTTCTTATTAAAAATGGCGTCTTGCTTATGCTTGCTATTTAAAAACAAACAGACAAACAACACCAAAACCCTTTAAGCTGATTATTTAGTATCTAAATATATGACAGAATGAAATAGAGTGGGTGAGTTACAGGCAAATGAATACAGTCTCTCTTACTCATTATCCCTAGTACAGTTACGGGAATCTGAAGTCCATTCACTTTTTTTCCTACCAGGAAAACTAGTTGAAAGCGGTTAAATAATAAGAAAAAGAATACACAAGTAAGCATGATTGCAGCAACCTTCTTTTCCTGACTTTCCCAGCTGGTAGCCGATAGAAGGCTTACAGACATGCTGTTTGGGTCCTGTTGGCTCACTGCAGTATTGGCAGCTCATTTTCGTTGTTCAGATGAGGCTGAGATCAGAGAGGCTTATGTGAACGGGGGAATGTAGGACAGAAAAGTTCACACAGAATCACAGAATGGTTGAGGTTGGCGGGGACCTCTGGAGATCATCTGGTCCAACCCCTGCCCAGCAGGGTCACCTAGAGCACATTGCACAGGATCACATCCAGGCGGGTTTGAATGTCTCCAGAGAAGGAGACTCCACAGCCTCTCTGGGCAGCCTGTTCCAGTGCTCTGTCACCCTCACATCATCCCATTCCATCATTCAGGTCATTGGCGAAGATTGTCCTTGACATCCCTTGCCAAATTTAATTCCAAATGTACAGGCATTGCAGGGAGGTGGTCGAGCATGCAGGTTTCCCAGGAGGGGTGCAAGAGGATCCTCTATAGCCATGTCTTGTATGCACCTCACTGGCTGCATGTACCCTCTGGAGGCATCCTGGCCACATTTTGCTGACTACCCTGTCTCTGTATCTCTCCCCTTCTCCCTTAGTTCGTAGTTTGGAACCCTCCTTACCGGGCTGTGCTTGGTGGGGTGGATCCCGTCTCTCCCCATCAGTTGTTGATCTTCAGGCAGGGTCCCATGGTTGTAGAGACCAAGGCCCCGTTGCCAACACCAGCAGCACAGCCTGTTGTTAACTTGGAGGATCCATCTGCTCCTCCTCACATCATCTCCCTTCACTGGCAGGATTGAGGAGAGGATGTCCTGGGCTCCCAGGCCCTTGACCACTATACCCAGAGCTTTGAAATCCTGTTTGATGGTTTCCAGTTTGCCCTTGATATCATTGCTGCCTACATGGAAGAACAGCAAAGGGTGATAGACCAATGCGTGGACAAGCCTTGGCAGTCTTTCCGTAACATCTCATATTTGAGCCCTTGGCAGACAACAAACCTCTGCAGACAAGATGTCAAGTCTGCAGATGGGTGTCTGTCCCCTGCAGCAGGGAGTCACCCTTTCTGTCGTATCTTCTTTTGTCTTTTTTTTTTTTTTTAATAAAGTATTTATAAATAGAAAGTTTACGTAAGGTATTAAAGTAAAACAAGTATTAAAATAGCAGCAAAGTGTTTCTGAAATAAAGAATAACCTTAAGGTCAATAGCTATTTCTTGAACTGAGTAGTTGTAAGCAAACAGTATAAAACCTGCATGTAGAGAGGTGGTGTGGCTAGCCAAATGTTTCTGTATATCCAGATCCCATTGGCAGGGAGACCAACTTTAGGCTGGTCTGACTCTGAAGTTTTGAAGTTATAAAACACTGTTTTCCAAAATGGCTTACCATTGTCTAAGTGCAGATTGGATACAGCATGCCATCTTCCTTCTGACCTCATCCACAGTTTGGTTCAGCGCATCTCCTTAACTTCAGTTCCATAGCTGTCTGACCCAAATAGCTGTCCTTTGGCACAGATTTCCTGCTCTGACTCCACAGAGGGGATCTTTCCAAATTTCCCCACTTTTCGCTTTCTTGTATCTTGGTTAGCCTAATAGCCCTTTTGCTGTACTGCTGGTCTACTTAGGATGAGTTCCATGCGCTCACCATGTGATGTATATACCTTATATCAGACGCCAGCATTTTATGGTGGTCCTGGTTTGAGAATAATGGAACATAGGCTATTATGAAGACCAAACAGACTTTCATAGGATTTTTTTGCTTTTGGCAGGAAGAGAGAACTTGCAAATGCTACTGAAGCAAACAGTGTTAGTAAAAAAGAAACAAAAATACTTTGAGATGCCATCCCAAAGTGTTTAAAATGTTCTTTGAAGGTTGCCTCCCAAAGTTTCTCTTTCTGATAACCAGATTAATTCCTAAATCTACTGCACTTCAAGCCTTTGATTTGGCAGAATTCATTTTGTTTCCCTTCTGCTCTGAGCCTGGCAATATGTATAGAGGTTCTCCAATTTTATTTTATTTTTATTTTTTATTTTTTATTTTTTATTTTTTATTTTTTTATTATTTTTTTTTATTTTATTTATTTTTTATATTTATTTATTTATTTATTTATTTATTTTGATACAGCTGCTTTGGATGAGTCCAGTTCTATCCTTGAGTAACCTTCTCTATAAATCTGTTTCTGCCACAGGCATTGTGGTATGGTGTCCTGAGCACTGTTCTTTGCAGTAACTATGAGTGTGGTTATGTGAATACAGGACACCTTTTTCTCTACTGCCATTCTAAAACTTCCCTTGCCCTGCACAGTGGTTACAAGCAGCTTGTCTTTTGGACTGCTGTCTAGTTAACAGGCAAGCTGTAGGATAGCTTTTCTCTTCCAGAGTGAAGAAGAATCTGTGTAGGAGTATTGTACACTCCTTGCTCAATGCAGGGAATACATTCCTTTTTCCTGACACTACGTAGCAACAAGCTGATTAGATTTATCAAGTGTTCTTCAGAAAAACTTAAGCACTAATTGCATTTGAAAGTGAAATAAACACGGTGTTTTCATCATTTGACGTGTTAATCAGTCTTGCTCCAGACTGAAGTCAGAATATGCTTCTGTTTGGGTTTTATTTCTGAAAACAAAACAAAACAACAAGAAAAAAAATCCGAGAAAAGAACAGCATCTTTTTGCTGATACAAGGAAAGCAAGAATTTGGCAAAAATGGTACTTAAATTTGCTTACTGAAATCTGTACTTAATTGAACAAATAGGTGAACTCATTTATTTGCACACTACTCCCAGTCTTGTTAGAAAGAGGAGACAGCGATCCATCAACACAAATTAGTGAGATGACTGAAATCCTTAAGAAAAGTTGTCCTCATATATGAATGCTACTTTAGAAGCATTTTAAATATTTAAAATATTGAAACTGAATGGTGCCCATGCTTTTCCTGCAAAGTTTACATTTTCTGAGAAGAGCCTTTGTACAAATGGATGTACATTTTTCGTAAAGGAAATATCAGAAAATGTGTGACTTATTCCTGCAAATCAAAAGCTGTTGGCATAATAGAGTCTGGCTTTCCAAATGGTTATGCTCCAGCCGTGTATATATGGAAGGACCAACACTAAGATGAATTCATTAATCTGTTGCAGGAGTGGTTAAAAAGGTGACTTAGCATGGTTTGTCTACCTACTCTCATCCAGGTAACAGCCAGAAATAGGTGATGGTGCAAATTAGACTTAGACCATGTGTTAACATCAAATTGTTCTCTGCAGTCTCCCACAGCAACCAGAAGGCTCACATAAAGCCCTTGCAGTCTATGAAATGCAGTTTACTAGCTGTGAGGTCAAGATGCACCATGGTGTTCCCTGATGAGCAGTCCAAGGTGTTCCTTTGAATACGCTGTCTGTCTGATTAAATCATCTTTCTGAAGATTTTCTATGGGCAAAACAATGTAAAGAAGCAAGCAACCCTGATATCTGGATGTGTGATACACTTGGTTGACAGAAAGTAGCTTTCAAGGCTGCTACACCTGGTGCTCTTTCAAAATCATAATGAAATTCTACATTAATATAGTCCCAGCTGAATTGCTGGAATCTGTTCGAAACGGGAATGTATTATTATGCAGTAGATGTCTCACCATTTCAAGGCTGGATTCTATGCAAGAAATGGCTGGATAGATGATTGTAACTTTTCTCCTTTTTCTATCATATAGCTTATGTCCAGTCCCATGCATTTCATTTGAGCTGTTCCCACAGTATTATATTAGCAAATGTAGTAATAGGAAAAACACATATATACATATGTATTTCAAATAAATAAAGCAATGAAGGTCAGTCTGAACTCTTCAGACTCATGGTGGTAAGGTATTAGTCATGCCAATTTTGCTACTGAAGTCAATGGGAACTGGGAATGACAGAATGAAAATCTGGCCCTAGGTGACTTCAGAATTATACTCATGGACTGAACCAACTGTAATTTCACAGTGGCAGTTTTGCTTTAAAAGTGTCATATAAAACACTGCAAAAGAGCTGAACCATGATATGACAAGCTTAAGTTAAAGCAAAAAGTTATTTAGTTATTTAAAGCAATGAGTTTAAAGTTTAGAGTTATTTAAAGTAAAGAGTTACTCATTAGAATCGCACAAATAATCATTACTCAGTCATTTAAATGTTGTTCCCATTGTCCTGCCTTTCTGCCATAGAATAACATACTTGTGTTAAGAATTTTAGGGGAAAACTGTTTTTTCAATGGCCATCATAAAATTAACTTTTACAGCCTGAGCCTCTCTTTATCTCTGAGGTTAAGCTGTTCTACCCCACACATTTTGTAGCTCATTAGTGCTATATTCACCTCAGATGACATAGTCCCATTAACGGAGAAAGAGCAAGATATTTTTACCTTTGTCTGCTCTGTCCTAGCTGAGCATCCTAACTACTAGGTTATTAAATATTCCACAAGAGGGATTTATTTGTCTTTGAATAGATTTTTTTTTTCTTGTCAGCTATAGCTTAAATATTGTTTTCAGCTAGTAAGAGTTTTTGATTAAGTATCTTAGTGATGGAAAATCCCTGTATGTGGAATTTTACAGCAGTGGGGGTGATTATCTTTAGTACTCTGTTTGTCCAGTCAGGAATAGTAAACGAAGTCCACTGCTAAGGATTAGGTGTGATAATGTTGCCAGCTGTGGTGAACAGAAGTACTCTGCTGCTAACAGCAGTATATTTCAGCTTGTTTTTTGCTAATGAGAAAAGCCTGATCTTTCTGGGAAGGTGTACTTCTTTACTACAAAGCAGGTGATACACTGTTGTGGATGTTTATGATTTGCATTTATGAACCTAATTTGAACTATCCAACATGGAAAATTATTTGCTTTGTTAGCTTTGTTTTCTGATTTATGTGCCTCAAAGTGTTATGTTTCTGGGTGTACTGACAGCAGGCAAATGCAAGACTTTAGTCCATCCAGCCTTTTTTGTAGCATTGTTTTCTTGTCAAATACTTCTGATCACGTTCTTCTTTCCATATTATCACTGGTGCTTTTGCTGAACCTTAATGGCACTGTGTCCAGAATCTTAGATTTGTTGATTAAATAGAAAGAGTCAGAGAGATTTTGCCCCTGTTTGGGGCAAAATGATGGAGGCAAGGACCTGCACACAAAACACAAATGTCTTGAGGCTGCCATCTGGGTTCTCTTGAACTCTAACTGAATGCTTTTGAGAATGTGATATATACTTGTTACTACATTCCTGTCACTGGGCCTTTTCACAAACAAAACAAAGTGCCATCAGGACACTGTCCTTTTGCACAGCAGTAATGCTTTAGCTCCTTAGGAAAGAAGTTATCTAATCTTAGAGCAGGTCAAACAAACAGCCACTGTAGAGCCTGACCATTTTGCCATACTTTCATTGCAAACACTCCAGAGAGAGATAAGAATTGTTCATGGAGTAAGTTTAGTAGCCAGGAATAGTTCAGTTTTCAAAAGGACAAATGAAAATTATTAAGAGTAACCTTTCACAGGCAGAGAGGTTGGAAGTTGTGTGTTGGCTTTATTAACCTTTTTCATTCTCAGTAAACACAGGTATGTGCCAGCATCTGCAGTCCCAAACATTCAGTAATCACGTGTTGAGTGCATGGACAAGTCACCTTTGTATCTTTCCAGAGTTCATGTTGAGGTCTACTCTGTGTTCATTCCTATTGTGTTTCCAGGGAAACTGAGTAGAATAATAGTGGTTTACTAAACAGCCGGGAATATCATGTTTGATGGCAAAGTACATTGTATGCCCATGATGATATTTTTCCTTGGCTCTGTATAAACATCATTCAGGATTTTTGGATTTTCCTTTCCTTTCCTTTACAAATTACAAATTACAAATTTGATAGCTGTTCACAGTGTTTAAAATGGGAAACAACAGTACAAGTCTCCTCATTAAACTGAAGTTTTTACTATCTGTAGACTATATTAGAGAAAAAAGTTTGCTTGCATTATACATTTATTTGGGAATGGTAATTCTACAGAAAATCATAAGGATTCTAAAACAGTGAAATTGAGATTTACAGCAATGGAATAGTAGATATTAAAAGTCAGATGAGGATACAGTATGTGAGTGTTTTCTTGGAAGAGAATGCGTTCCTGAGTCAACCTGCTGGAGAAACAGAGGAATTACTGAAATATGGAGAGCAGTAGGAGACAGCAGTTAGCATCTTTGGCTTAATAATAGAAGGCATAACTGGATAATAAATCCAGTTTTGCTTTGACACCCTGAATTTTGCTCCTGAACTCTCAACCTGAAATACAATACCATAGATTTTTAAACAGAGGAGCACCTGCTCACTTTCCTTGTGCCTCTCCTTGAGTGCAGAGTGATCAGAACCTGGCAGCTCAACAGGATTCACATGGGTAAACAGCCATTAGGGCACAATGGCTTCTGTGTCAGAAATGTGACACAACCTCTGTGTTGCCCTTGAATCACCATTTGCAGAAAAACATCAGCTTAGCTTAATTTTCTCCAAAAGACATTTCACAGCAGTTCACAGCAGGGCTCTTCGGAAGAATTTTAGTTAAGCATTTTCTCACTGGCAGGTGACATTATACCAAAATAGAAATACACTCAGAACTTTAATTTCAGTCAAAGTTTCCAATGGGTAGAACTGAAACACTCTGTTTTATTGATCCAGACCAGCCATTGAAAATCTAGAATTGGAAAACTTTGTAGAAAATATCTTTATGGAAAGATCACAGATGTTTACCTATTGTGCTTAGATCATGTGTGAAAAGGACATGCACACTGCGTTTTGTTAAGGTAAATGTTCAGCAACCTTACTCTAAAGAGTTGTAGAGGGCTAAACGGTAATGAAACAAGTCATCAATGCATGAGCCTTCCAGATGGCTGCTATTGCTCAGCAAGGTGAATTCATAAGGTAGGAGCACCGATGACAATAACACTCTGGCCACCAAAATGTGTCCCTTTGCTATCTTCTCTTCTTGTAATGTGTGACCTTTCCTTCCACTGCCTCTGCCAGTCCCTACACTGACATACATCTTGCAACTTCAAAGTGAGCTGAGAAAGCTCTAATGAGTAGTTCCAGAAACGTACCAGAAAGTCTTGGGACTAGGTTTGTTCACCACATCTTCTGCAAGTAAAGCTTCCAAAAGTAGCCCCTGCTGCAATTTAATGTTATTCTTTCATAATGGTCATGACTCATGACTTTAATATCTTTTTGTAGATATTGCTGTGTCAGCATAGACTTTTTGCAGTGATGTCTAGCAGACTATACTAAAGAGCCAAAACTCTTCTAGACAAAAAAAAAAAAAAAAAAAGATCATGTGTGTTGCCATAAAACATTTCAGCTACTCAGGAGTCTCTTCAGTCAAATAATATGATAAAGCCAAGCTTGGCAGGTGAAAACCTCCCAACACAAAAGGGCCTGATTTTCTTCTGATTGCTATGGTAAGATAAACAGAAGTGAAAACACCACTGGGAAATGCTATACTAAGCCTTTTTATAGGCTGGTGTTTCAGATGGTGTCAGTGGAGCTGTAAATTGTAAGCTTCTGGGGCAGGGTGTGAGATTCCAGAAAAAAGAACATTTTTTTCTGCAGAATCGGATTTAATGTTTAAACACAAACCGTGTGGATGTAGCCCAGTGAACTTCAACACATCAAGGACAGTGTTCTCAAATAAAGTGACCTGCAAAGGTGACAGAGTTTAGTTCTGGTTTTGTAGACCTTTGAATCTAGTTTGTTTAATTTGGGGCAAGTTTATGTACATGAAATAGAACTGTCTATTTTGGCTTCAGAGTCTGGATTGCTGTTTAACCACCATTCATAATTGCAGTATTACTTATTAATCTGTGTAGCCTTAGGTCAGTAGAGCTCTGAAAAGTAGCTGTATGGCTCAAGCATGACAAGTTGTCTCCTATTCTTTCAAGTGACAGATGGTTTTAAAAATAATCACAGCAACAACATGTAGTACTTATGTGTCATTTTTTCACAGTCCCTCACAAAGTACTTAATATGTATATATATTTGAAATCTGTATGTTATGGATGGAGAAAGCAAGAGGCATGAGACGCAGAAAAAAAATCATTCTTACTCCTCTGTGAGTCCTTAAGTTGGGATAGGGCAGAACCAGGGTTCAAACCTAGGTCCTTTCAGTCCCAGTGTGCTCTGTGTACTCCAGTGTGAAAAATGCCACCCCACAAACATATTCTGAGTAAAAATCTATTTTTTTTTCTACAAATTCTATAATCCAATTATGTCTTTCAGATACTAACCAAAGTTAAGATCCTATTCTATATTCTGAGTTGCTTTTTCCAGAATTTTGGTCCTGTAGCCATTATGATTTGTAAAAAAAAAAAAAAATCCACTCTGAGAAGGCTTTTTCAACCTTAAGCTTTAAGAGCTTCCCATTGACTACAGCTCAAATTCTTTGATAACCTTTCTTGTAAGGTTTCTGATAAAAAGCAGTTCCTCTGCCTGAGAGAAACTTGCTGGAATCAAAGGGTTATTTGGGAGGTATCTGAGTAAGCAAGTATTCTTCTTGTGTTCAAAATGATGGCATACGTTCATTGTTCTCAGGTTGAGATGTTCATGTTTAAACAAAGTTCCTTAAATATTAGTAGCCACTTGAAAATAGAATATAGTTAAATGTAAATATAGTTCTTATTATTTTTCTCAAAGTAGTTTATTTTTAAGGTGTTTAAAATTCTGTCTTCCTGCAGAACCTCCTCTGATTTTCTTGTGTATTTTCCTAGATCTTTCCACAGTAGATAGGATGCTACATTCTTTCTACAGGGCAGACACTTTGTAATTTTCCATGTGCTACTTAAGAAGTTTATGTGAGATTTGGAATTAATCACTTATGCAGTTCCCCCTCATAATGTGGTTTACCTGTTACTGATTGACCAGAGTAAGTATAAAGTTCTTAAACTATTGATGATTCCTTTCTATAAATTAACAATGCCATTAACCTACACTCAAACAATGAATTATTTTCCTTAAAAATCTCTCCCTTGAGAAAGGGGTTGAAACCATTAGAGTCATAATCCTTTTTCCTATAGTAGCCCTTGCAGTGCTAAAAACATAACACTATTATATATAAATATCTCCTTTTATTTCAAGGTCTGAATTTACAAAGGAGTGAAGTGAGTAGCTGAACACCTCAGGGAGCTATAAACTATTAAACTGAAGCCAGAAGCTTCAATCCTTTTTCCGCAGGAAAGAGGACTTTTCATTTTTTTTGTTAGCAGCTGGAACAGAAGCACACAAGGTCAGTTCCAGTGGTTCCACTGGTAGGTTTCCCATTATACAGAGAAGGAAAGGGGGGCAAATGGGGAAAGAGGAAATGATTTTTAAAGAGCATTATTATGTGCTCACACACAGAATTCTGAAAGTAGGTTTTTTGTTTTTCTTTTATGTATGCTGGAGTGAAAAAAAACTCCACAAAAGCACAAACTACTTCAATAAATTTGTACATCTTTAAAATCTAATGACATTTTCAAGATCAGTTATGAAGATATGAGATAGTTCATGCCTCCAAGCAAATTAAATCCCTATATGGAAATATATGAAACTGTATGAAAATCTAGTTTTCAGATTACTCTGAAAAGCATTTGTTCTTATGAACTCCCCACATAATCATAAGAAACTCCAAATGCTTAGGTAAGACTGGGTTCAGAGAAGCTCTTCTATTTTTCTTTCTAAATAATAATAATAATAACAATGAATAAATCAGTAGGATGACTGCAGAGACAAAATGGAGTTTTGTTGAACATTTAGTGTTTAAGACTTATTTTCAGGCCACACAGTGCCACAGTGGTCAGAACTGAGTTGGGTTTAGTTGCTGTCACATCAAAGAACTGTCTATTCTTTAGAGGCTGGTGACTACTCAACTGCAATATAAAGCACTGGAGTGGGGTGAATGGTGCTCAGGGATGTGCTGTTTCACCTTGGCTTTTGTAAAAGGAAGGGATCCTATAGGATATATTTTGTAGATCTATAAGAAAAAGCCATATTCTAAGTCATAGTGTGTTTACAAACATATCATACCTTCCAGCAAACCTTTGTGGAATTTCAGGGGTGTCATGCATAGTTAAATTTGTAAGTGGGATGCACTCCTGTCTGGCAGTAATGACACCATTTGCTGTCATCATTTCACTTCCTATTTTGATGCCTACATTCAGAGCACATTAGGAAAACATGCTCTGTGCTTGAGGGGAGAGAGGCTTTCTTTGACCGTAATCCCTGTGTGTTCAGACAGAAAAAGCCAAAGCTGTGTGCCATCTGTGCATTGTATTTGTAGGAGGGACTGCTCTGAAAGGTACACTTGCTTAGCCTTTTGTAGCTGTGTTACACTAGAGGTGGGTATATTAAAATTGCCAGCACTAATATGTCCACATTTCTCACATATTCTACTGTGAGGATATTTTTCTGGCACTTAGTTGATATTTTTTAAACAACATTCATTTCAGTTTCATCTATGAGAGAAGTGGAAGATAGTGCAGTGGAACACATACTTCTTCTCCTGCTGCTTATATACTTAATATGCGTGAGTTTATACCAACCAATCACCTGTAAACTGTACTCTTGAACCTCTTTGTATATGAATAAATTTCCATCTGCTGCTGACAGCTATAGTAGTTTTCTATCCACAGCACCACCTGCTGAAACCCAGTGCCTGGTCTTTTAAGAAGTGTTGTCCCCTAGCAGTCAGTAACCTCGTCACTTCCACCTTCTGCTTGCAAATGCTACCAAAGTCTCATTGTAAATTGGTCTTTGTAACTATTTCTTGCTTATATTCACGAATTAAAGGAAATTCAGGTTCGAAAGGAAAGAAAAGGAACTTCCTTATTAAGCGTGTGCAAGTTATTTTTATAGTGGTGTTTGTGACACATTTACTACAGTGTCTCAAAACTGACAAACCAGCCTGCAGCTCTGAATCAATTCTCTATATTTGGTGTGGCAGTGTTTTTCTTAGTTGTCCTGCAACATTGTTCTGCCAAAGTGCAAAAATACATTGGGAGTTGAACTTTATCACTCAACTAATAATTGATAATGTTGTAGGGGGAAGAAGGTCTGTTACGTTTTTTAACAAAGCTTCTATATGCTTTTGAACCCTTTGTCACATTGCAAAATACTCTTTCTCTCAGTGGATAGTCAGTTCAACAGTAAAATCTGTTCTGGGTTAATTTAGATTTCAAGGGTTACTGTTACAACTCCAAAATATTAACTCCTTACATGCAGTGGTATTGCTTCTGAGTTTTGTCATAGTTTTTAAGGGCTAGGCAACCTTTTTTGTGTGTTTTCCCAAAACATGAATAATATGAACTATATGTGTTCTCTGTGTCATTTCAAGTTGCTTCTGGCTTCTTTCTCTGTAGCCCCTTCCTGTTTTTCCTGCTAGTGGTTTTATTCTGCTGTGTATCTTGCTTCATTCCTTTTGCTTCTATTCCTTAAAATAATTTTTAATAAAATATTTGGTTGTTAGGCTAGATACAAGGAAGATAAAAACTCATGGTCAGGGAAGACTGTGGGAAATGGGAGAGAAAAGGGGAAGCCAAAGAATATTCATTTTCATGTCAGCTTCCACGGTGACTCATGCCCCACCAATCTGACCGAATTCCTTTGTTTAGGGTCAGTTCAGGCCTGGAGGAAAGAGATTTTAGAACAATAAAATAAATGGAAACCTGTTCAATTACTCTTGGAGCAGAAAGTTTGAGATTTCACTGTGCAGCAATGTCCTAATGCTAGTGCATGCCGAAAATATGTTCTTTTGCAAGCTTTCTGGCTTGCTAGCCTCTCTGAGATACCAATCCATAACTGGTTATATCAGTCCTGTGCAGAGAACATAAGCAGCCTCCATTTCCAAGGCCCTTCTTTGAAGGCCTAGGAAGAGCTGGCCTTCAAGTGAACAGGTAGGTCTCAAAGATTTTCTCTTCTTGAAGGGTGTAAATGATGACTTTTCCTCTCCACCTGTGCTCCAATTCAGGCTTTCTAAAAATGCTGCATTGTAGACTCTCAACATTTTTGTCTGATCCTCGGCAACTTTATTTCCACCTTAACCTGTTTCTCAATGCCTCTTCCTCTCTCCCACCTCCTGTGCCAACCCTGTCTTCCTGCATCATTCATTCAGGGCTGAAAGCAAACAGCAGGATTGGTTTTATTTGTTGACTGTGTTCTGCCTTATTGTTTAAATGTTATAAAAGAAGCCACTTTGAGTGAAGGTAGATCTTTGCAAAATTGGTTCCTAAGATGAAGAAGTTCTATGAGGCTGAAGATAATATAATGAAAGTTTGCAAATTGCTGGAACAGAGATAGAGATTAGTGTAGTAAAACATTTTAAACAAAAATCAATATTCAGAGAAAAAAAGTGAACACAAGACAAATTCCTATGTATTTATAAAAAATGTACTGATTTCCATATCCATTTTATGGTATGACTGTTGAACTCCTTACTTCTACAAGAAATAGAGTGTATTGTTCTGTCAAATTAGCAGAGTATGCTGCTAAAAGTAGCATGGTCTTTACTCAGCTGGTGATAATCTCTTCAGCATTGTCTTTTGTTTTCACATACTCTTGTCAGATTGTTGCAGAAGTGATTGCCTTCTGCTTTTTATTAAAATATTAATTCCTGATGAATGTATTATTTGAATTTTAGGATTCTACTTTCTGGTGAAAGCAAATGTTCTTTAATTCTGTTTTGAGGAGATTTGATGCAAATTAGGGATTTTGAGAGCAGAACAATGCTGTTTACCCGTGAACTTGGTTGAAGGGGAATGAGTTGCTAAGTCTAGTAAAAAGATAAATTTAGGGCCTTTGCCAAGGACTCTGTTGACATCTCCATCTTTTCTAAAAAATAAAAGAGAACCAAAGTTACAAAATTAGCCAAAGTAACCTTTGAGGTGAAGAACAGATCACTTTAAACATGTGCAGTCCAAGAAGAGTCCTTTTTATTCCTGGAAAGACCTCACTATAGGAATTCTAATGATGATATGTACAATTGCACACAAAATTATAGTAAATTAAATGAATTTCTGCATTTTTAGGGAAATGCTTGATGGCTATCTCCCTGCAGACCTCTTTAATTTAGGCAGTGACAAAACCACTAGAACACACATGATGATGGGGGATTTCCACTTAATTAGATGACTTTCACTTTCACGCTGAAAACAGATATGCCCACTGAGAGGCAGTCTTTACACACACTCCAATCTGAATGCTCAGAAGACTGATGCTTCTTCAAATTCATTAGTTTTTTTGTTTGTTTGTTTTGGTTTTGTTGTTGTTATTCTGTGTGGACTTTCTTTGCAATTAATTTACCTGAGGAGAGAATGAAGGCGATTCCTGTAGTATATTCTGTAATGTTTTGAATTAATGCTTTGTCCTGAGCAGTCACATCAATATCTGCAAGATGTTACAGATATCAGCAAAAGAAGTGTTAAATAAGCAAGTTTGAGACTCTGAAAAGAAAATATTAACAGAATTTTGGATTAACTTTTTTGTGTAACTTCTAATTTTTCTAACCTTAGGGTGTAGGGTTTTACATGTACACTTAAATGCAGTAAGACAGAGGAAATTAATCCCATTTTTTCATATATTAATTTATGCTTTGTAATAAGAACTAGTTGAAATGACTAATCATTTGGAGTAAAAAATAGGACTTAAGTTTTTCAATTACATTCAAAATTACTTTGAATAAGATTTCAGCTTGGTTGATGACTGTGTTCAAATCAGGGTAGCAGAGAAGAATCTGCAGTTAGGGTTCTGCGTCTGTATGAGAGGTTAAGCCTGGCGAAGGGTATACACCTGGTTTTGCATCCATTTGCCTTTATATTTTCATGCTGTACACCTGCATCCAATCAAATAAAAAGTACAGATATTCCTGTTCATAAGGGTATACTAAACAGCAGTATGATTCATGGAGTAATATCACTGTAGCTGCAGTTTGTGCACAGAAAAATCTGTGGGATGAGATAATATCTTTTATTACACCAGCCAGCACAGCTGGAGAAACTAGACAAGTCTTCTAATATGCAAACATTTTTTTTGTGTGATGAAGAACCGAAGAAGGGCTTCTGTCTCTCAACTTCTGCATTTTTTTTTCTAATTAGCTGGTTGTCAAAAACTTACTACCTCACTGAATGGCCTTGCTTCACTGTAAGCTTTGTCAATTGCTGGTGACCCAAAGGGGATGTCATGGCAGCCTGATATTGCTGGAAAAAAATTAGGAGAACCCTGCCTGTTTCCATAATTCTTTTCCCTGAACTCCCATCCTAGTGGCTGTACAATGTGAAAGATGAAGCATATGAGCCTGATCTTTTCCAGTGACATTTTGTTCATCAGACCTGAGAGAGCAAGGACATGCCTGTGTAGTCCTTTCCTGGCAGAAACAAGTATAGTCTTCTCATGGTTCAAGCTGGATTCAGGCCAGAGCTGAACAAAAATTGTTTAGCTGCAGTTAGAGTTGCTAGTTGCTTTGTATTCAAACTAACGTGGGACTCAGCCTCAGCAAGAATTATTTTCTCAAGTACTATAGAGTGTTAGCCCAACTGCATGCTTTTGATCTGGTGCTAGCTCACATTCACATGAACCTGAAGCATAAGGCAGATGAAATCACATCTGTGTGCTAGCTATAATACAAATAAAAGGTGATCTTATGCAACACGGGTAATTGCCAGGCATGGCAAGTCTGCCCTCACTGTGCCAAGGGGCCCGTAGTCAGCTGTGTGAGGTGTTTGCTAGCATAACTTTTCGAGGTGGGTAGCTGAATGGGGAGGTGCAGAGAGGGAGAGTGCAGGACAGGACCTGCACAGATGTGGTTAAGTAAGCAGATTTAGCTTTTTCTTTGAAATGGCAAAATTCAGTTTTGTTTTGCTATTGAGGAGTGCAAGCAAGCTCATCCACAAATGCAGTATGGAAGTGGCATGGAGTCAATGTCAGTTTGGAGTTCAGAAGTTATTTCGATGACATTAATTGACTATGTGAACATAAGAAGAAACAGAAAAACAGGCCAAATATGTGGCAGTGAGGTCATTTCAGTGAATAAATTAATGTGCATAAGCTACTTTATTCACTTTTGACCTTCTAGTGTTGATTAATTTAACACGTGGGAGGGGTCTGAGGAGAGTATTTGCTATTATTAGTATGGTTGAGTATAGGAAGAGTTTGAAGCACTTGCTCACAGTAAAAACATCCATGTTTCTGTAAGAACAGGCAAAATGTTGAGACTAAATACAGAAACTATCTCTAAAACGTGATTGGTTTAAGATGTGTGACTGTTTAAGACAAACATTCTTTGTGTTTGGTTTGTGTTGCAATAAAAGATAAGAACATGCTCCTAAAAAAACAGGCTACAGAAAAAGTGCTTTTGTTCACTTCTTTGAGGTAAATGTGGTGATTAATTGCTTTAGGATGATCAGTTAAGTAAAGAGGGTGTTTGCCTTCTTGTATATGCACCCAGGCACAATAGCATTCTGTTTGGCCTTTTTTTTCCTTGCATATTTGATTTAAGTGTATGTTCTTCAAAGCTGTTTTTTCAGAACTGTTTTCTGTCTTGGCTTTTTTTTGTCTGCAAAATTACTGTACATCTGTGAGAAATATTCATTGTTTTGGGCCTTCTGAACATAAACAGCTCTCAGTTTTACAGTGACAGAGCTGCAGAGGAGCTGCAGTCACTTCAGGTAAGGAATGTAAACTGGGTTAAGCTTCTATCAGCTCACAAACAGCCCTTTTTAAAGAACTTAGATGTTAAGTTGTTTGACTGTTTGACTCTGGTCCTATCAAGAGAAAATTGTTCTCTGTGCTGTGAGTGACAGGAACACATTCAGTGTTCAAAACATTCACAGAAAAAGAAAAAAAAATATATATATATATTAAACCAAAGATTCCTCCCACTCTGAATGTTGTTAGAAGAGAACTCTTCATTGCACTACATTATACAGTGCCCTGTGTATATATACATTATTCTGTGAAGTCCTAGCAGACTGTCTATTCTTGCTATGTGTTTTTTGTCAGTCAAGTGGTGGAATGTTGAATGGTCTGGATATCAGTTTTAATACCACAGGATAAAAAAAAAAAAAAAGCGTGCTTAATTGGCAGAGAGTAGGGTCATAAGCCTTCCTTACTCTTCTGGAAGGTACAATACAAGACAACATTATTTTTGAGCCTAAAAATTCCCTGTTGTTTTAACTACCTTTGAAATGTTTTGTTGTCTAAAAGCAGTTTTTGTGCAAGGAGGTTCATTTGGAAATGGATTTGAAATGTTTCCAGCTGCTTTTTCTGTTTTTCATCTGACGCAAGGAAACAGAAGATGGTTCTAAACTGCTGCCCCATCACAAATGGGTTTTTCTTACGAGGTGGGTTCAGCGGATCTGGAAACACTAAGTGCAGTTGCAAGGAATTAAACAGGAGCGGCCAGAAGTTTGTGCTTCCTCACCACTGGGGCAGAAGGGATTTGCGAATGGCGGCGAGGCCCCAGCGCCACAGCAGGCCGCCGCAGTAGGCCTTGTGTGGGGTTCGCCGGTGGCCGCAGGCCAGCTGCCTCTCATGGGGGGCAGCTGCGGTTTCCGAGAGCTTCCTGGCAGCCTCTGAAGGCCGCCAGTGCTGCTTCGAGGTGAGCTGGCAGAAGCAGGTGGCAGAAGTGAAGCGTGAAGCCTTCAGAGGGGAAATAAGAAGAGTCGGAGATGAGGCGTCTCGTTGACTCTGCATTCTGGAAGTAGTGTCTACGTTATCTCTACCCCTTCGCATCAGTGGTGTTATTCAGTTTTTCCCAGCCTAGATGATTCAGTGTTATTCCCGTTTCTTGCCACAGTAAGTGGAAGCTGTGTCAAGGCCAGAAGTCCACCTTCTTGAACAACAAATAAGCACTACTTCAAAAAAAAAAAAAAAGTTTTTTTTCATGTTATCACATAATTGCAATGTTTCAGGGAGGGGTTTAAAAACGTTTGGGCTCTAATCCTGCTGGATGTTAACACAAATCTATTTTCCCTAAAACTGTCTTGACTGCCTCTCTCATGTGCAGTGTCCAATAACTGCAGCCTCCTTACTGATAGCCAGTGATCATAAAAGAGTCTTGAAACTGCTCGTACCTGATGTAAATAATGATCTCTCTCTAGGTGGCCTTGTGTGCCCAGGCAGTTGGATTGGGACTGCCAGGAAAGCTGCATGGACCCATTCTTATCTGTCCCTGAGCATGGATCTTTGCAATATATTGCTCATATAATTTGGAAGTGGCTTATGACAGAAGCATAGTCCGGAGTCTGAATTTTCATTTTAAAATACATTCCTGCAAGTTGAGGATGTAGAAATAGACGCAAATCACACTTTCAGCTTTACTCTGAAGCAAGAACTTTTTTTCCTCATTCTGGTGAAATCTTGAATTTTCCCTGGTAGTTATCAATTGCCTTGTTCATAGCAGTATAAGCCTTTGAGAAGTTCATGCCGAGGCATTAAGTTCTGGCTCCTTTTTCAGATGACTTTTTCCCTGAGAAATTTGCTAACACAGAATTGATCCAGACTTGTTTGTCCCACGCTGCCTTGCAACCCAAGTACAGGAAGACCTTTTTGCTATAGTCAAATGTACTTCAATCCCAGCTTTTATGGCTGAAGAATGAAAATTTCCTTTAGTGCAGGATCTGTTCTGCATGTTCCCTGCTAGATTTAGGCTAAACCCTAAACTGGGCTCTTACAGTTCTCCCAGGCCTTCCTGTTCATTTCTTGCAGCTGATGTAAGCCCTCATTTTTGACTGGTCACTTCTACCCAGAAAGTCATCAACTGTTCGTTTTCCTAGCAGGGCCATCAGACCCCTTGTTGTGAGCGGCCTGTTCCACATCCACACAGCTGACCCAAATGGTGTGGGAATAAACCTACCAGTATGCCCTTAACTCTAGTGTGAGGCATGCCCTGAATCACTGCTTCTCCATCCACATTGCCATCAGGGCGAGGAAACAGTATTTCAACACAAGTGAAGACTTTAAAATCAGGTTGGAGTGCACGTGTCGTCTTAAGAGAAAAGTGCCAGATGCAGAAATGCATTATTAACCTGTCCCAACTTAGTCTTCGATGGACAAGTCAGTCTCCTGCCTCTGTACTCTCCCTGTCTGTCCCAGGATGTCAGGTGGCCTCCTCTGAGAATAACTACATTTTTCTGATGAAATCAGGACTCTATGAGTTGTTTCTTCTCTTCCTGTCTTACCGTACCTGCAACTTCAAGCTAGTCCATAGATTCCCTAGAAAATGAGTTTGAGTACAATAGAGCAGGGGTATTTTGGATATTTTGTTAGTTTTCAATAGAAGCCCAGGGATGCAGTTCAAGTGCTTTTGGACCAAGGGATTCCATACAAAGTGAGATATAAAAAGGCAAGCCCGTGGCCTACAGCTTCTCTCAAGTCATCAGTCAATCCTGCGACCATTATACACATCAAAAGCTATTTAAAAGTAATATTAAAAATGTTGGAAAGAAACAGCTAGAGAAGTATTTATAAAGGAGAGAATTCAGGGACACTAGTATGCCTTTCTAGTTGCAGCATTTAAAAGTTACTATAACTTGTTTTACTTCATGTAGCTTAAAACATTTACAATGGTTAAAATTCAGATGCACCTAGCTATGATGGGTACAAATCACTGGCTATTAGCTCTTTGGGGCGTGACAGGTAAAATACCTCTTTTACTCTAATTTCTACACACAGTTTGGGGATTTGTTAGAACAAGAAAGTTTATGCAATATCTCAAGTGTTGTGAAATAAAAAGATTCACATCCCAGGTTTTGTCCCACCTTTTTCATAAACTACATAAATATTTTTATGTATTGATGGAAAATATAACAAGTAATTTTAAAATGTAGAAAGCAGACTTACAATTTCTTTTACTCTGAATAAAGAGACAGGCATTCTCAAGAAACTGATCCTGATGTTCCATAAATGTCTGTCAGAAATTTGAAGCTAGTAAGTGTAATAGTAAGTGAAAAAATGATCAAAGTGGTGCCCAAAACATGGAATATGTTTAAGTGCTTCATTCTCAGCATCCCCTGCTACTAGTTTACCAAACTAATGTTTCAAATTGCAAGGAATTAAGACAGGAACATGGAAAAAGCAGATGACTTAATGACAGCATAGAACTGTGTGCTCAGATTTGGTTAGTATTTGACAGGAGATCCTGACCATGAAACAGGAATGAGACCATATGAACCTACATAGCCAAGCCTTGTGCATGGCAGTCTAATTTACTAGGTAGTATTTAGTTAATTTTTTAATACAAAAATACTGCCTTAAGAGAAGTCCCTTTAATAACATGAGAGGTCTTTTGAAAGAATTAAACTTGAGACACTTTTTATTTTGAGAAATTTTGCTAAGTCTGGCTTTTGACTGCTATCTGCAAGTTCACTTATGTTAAGCAAAGAAGTTAATGTGTTCTGTATGCTCGTTGTACTGATATTTACATAGATTGCATACCTTGACATCTGGTCCCATTTTGTTTCCAACACAGATGAAGCTGGATTAGGATTAACATTCCTTGTACAAAGCTAACCTAGTAAGAAACTATTAAAGAAAACATTATATTCTCCAGTGCTCACCAGAAATTCTAGTCACTAAATATCAAGTAAATATCAAGCAAATATCAAGCAAAGTAGGCATTAGAGTAATTGTTCAGACTAGTTTCCTATGCAGATGCTTTACTGCAGAATAAACAGCAGTTTATTTTAGAAATCATTTTTACATTAAAAAAAATTAGAAGAATTTTACTTTATTTTATTTTATTTTAGGAATAAATGACTTTCTCCCCAGTTTATTTTCACGTGTTGACAGAAACACAGAGCACAGATTCTAGCTAGGTGAGGAAATTTCTGTGTTTGATTTTGAAAAAACAGTTAAGTCTGTACCCCGAAAAAAGTCCACAGCAGCAGGCACCAGCGACACAACTTCTAAATTCTAAAAATACTTGAACCACACTCTGGAACATATTTTTACATATTCTCTCAGCACTAGAAATTGTACTTGATACGTAATCTATGTTATTGCTTTAGGGTTAGGCACAATTCTAGGATCCTTATCTTTTTGGCATACTTAAAGCATTTTTCTTGTTTGTCTGTTTTTAATCTAAGCCATTGCTTAGAGCACTACTGACCCAGTTCCTTCTCTTCCTTGTTTACAGTTGAGGTGAGTCTGTACAAAACAGATAAACTATGAGCACTAAGAGATTATTTAATGCTATGTAATACTCTGTGTCAGCTGGCATGCTTGTGATGGTTTTATTGTAGGCGTCTGAAAAATCCTATTTTCAAATGGAATCATCTTAAATCTTTACTGCTTCTTATAGCCTGTGCTGTTTACTAATTCACATTGGTCTTTGCAGGTTCAAAAGTTAATCTATCCATTAAGACAAAAAAATCCAAAGGTTTTGTTTTCTGTTTTTTACTGGGGAGGGAAGCTGCATTCTGCTTGTTAAATGTGAAGTCTTTGCACAGAGAAAGCAGACAGTTGAAGATACATGTATCACAACAGATAATACTGATCACTGAAGTGATCATTCTGTAGGCCATACTTGGTCATTTGGAAGGAACCTGGATCAAACGTTGCAATAAATATGTAAATAATACCAGCATTTCTTTAATATAATGGGTTACAAACAATAGTAGATCTAGCGAATTTACTTCTTAGCCCTTGTTGAAGAATGCTTGGTTTGTTTTAAGTAAACTTCCCTACGTGTTAAAAGCTTCTGACAAAAGTTGAACTGCTTCAATTAAATATTCTCTGAGATCGTACCAGCCTTCTTAGAATAGTCTTTCCAATGAATAAATGAAGACAGATTCCATAGCCTATATCTAAACCTCTTTTTTTTTTTTTTTCATTATGCTGTAGAGAGCATGTGCTTTACCAACAGGTACTGATGAAAAGCATAATCATTTACTACTAGCAGCCTTCTGCTAGAGGTTACATTTTTAGCATACCTGCTTTTTGAGCAGCTTACACAGCTACTAATTCTGTAACCATATCTCAGATTACCTTTAACAGTTTAACTAGAAGGTCTTTGCTTAACCTAGGTCATTATAACTGAAGAAGAAAGGAGAAATCCCTCAAGGTGATCTCCAGACCCATATAAGGAGATGAATCTGTAGGTGGAGGTTTGTTACTGAAGCATAGTGAAGCCAGAATACACTGTGTCTGTAATTACATCTTAGTTATTTCTTTTTTAAGAAGATGGATAAACAATTATCCTTCACAGCTGGCTAATCATATAGAGAAGCACGGGAGACCTCTGCTACCACACATAAAATATTAACCAGGGGCCTACCCTGACTGCGTCCTGATCCCAATTTATGGTGAGGATGCCCTGCACTGTATTGTCATTGCTTCAGGAGGGAAATCTCCTGTAGGCACAGAGGCCAAAAGAGAGTTGCAGTTTACTCCAGCCATGGTCAAGACTCTGGGGAGTGACTTTAGAAAAAAAACTGAAGATGAGAAAGATAACTATTTACATAAAGCATCAGGAGTTAATAGTTGCTTTTCCCTTACAGCTATTCTGTTTACCTAACACCACATATTGCTGACGCTGGATAGAGTCCTAAATTCAGTTTAGAGCTAATAAATGGTCCTGCTTTCCTGCACTTGTTTCAGGGGAGTGACATCTGAACTTTAGGAAAAACTATATCCAGAAATGGAGGAAGTGAAAAGTCACATTAATAACAATTTTACCCTACATACCTCCATAGTGTATATAGATCTCACCTGAGAAGCTTCTAGAACCAATTAATCTGTCATAGCAGGTCTGCTTGGGGTCTAATCTGAGTTTCTAGGTAGAAAACAGTAGGAGGCAGATCCTACCATAGTAAACACACAGCGATCAGAAAAGTTTATTTTGGACCTGCCAAATCATCATGTTCAAAGTGCCCTGAGCTGTATCTGGGTACTTGAGACTGGAAAAGACTACAGATATGTTTTTTTCATGGTTGCAAAAAGAAGCTTTCCCAGCTTCTGTTTGCATCATTAGGGCAAAAGTGTTGTGTTGCTGAGGGACCTTGCAGTGGGATTCAGGGGGTCTGGCTCATGTTCTGTAACAACAGACAAAGCATTGTGCATCTTTGGACCAGATCTAATGCAAACTATAGGCAATTATGCCAGATACATTGTTCTGAATATGTACGTAAAGCTAAATGGGTTACAACCTGATAAGAGCCTGCTATGCCTTATTTTTCCTTATTTAAAATAAAATTAAAATCAGGTATAACTTCTCAATGCATTCTGTATAAGGGGCATGACTGGACCAGAGGAGAAACCATGTTATAGCTGACCACTTGCAGAGGATGTGGGTTACCCCAGCCTTTTCCTGAGGCTTCCAGCTGCTAGCTGATGTGCTGTGCCTGCTCCTCTTCTGCATCCTGCACCCTCAGACTGCTGACTGCCTTGCTTGGGGAAACAAAAAAGTCCTGAGGCTAAAAATGGGAAGTGAGGATGGCAGAGAGTGAACCCGGCATGAAACCAACTGGCATCCTGCTCAGCTGGGGGAAGGGAACAAGTAACATATGGTTGCTGATGGCTAATCACTGCTTAAAATGGTTGCCAGTTCTGCTGCTGCTTGATAAAGTGTAAACATCTTTATACAAAAGAGCCATGGGTCACTATGTTGCAAATATACCATCAGTATTTCAAGCAATTTTATTTTAGTTACCTCTTTAGCTTTTCTTATTTTAAGGTGCTGGTTTGTAGAGATATATAATAAGCATACTGTAAGCAAATAATTCAAAAATCCAAAGACGTCTCTAAAACATACAATGCAAATTACCCATAAGACTTCGGAGTTCCTGTTCGTAAGGCATTTATATATTAATGTATATGTTCAGTAACATAACTGAAGCCAAAAGAAATAATGTTAAACATGTATGTATTGTTTTTCTGGTGGCAGTTATAAAGTACCACTCTCTGAATTATGGTAATTTCTGAAACAATTTCATGACCAGTGAAGTCATATAGCTTATGTGTAAATTCACAAAGGAACTTCAGTCCTTGGTTTTTCATCATTAATACAGAACAAAGATGAGATGAAAAGTTAGTTTTTGAACTTTTCTTTTGAAACATGGTTAAACACTGTGTTTTGAATCTTCTAAATTATATAATCCTTTTTCTCTGTGCTCTGAAACATGCTGTGTGTTGCATTGTTACTTTTTCCAGGAAGTCTGACTTAGAATTGTTGCTAGTGTCCATAAATCTCCAGAATTTTTGGTACATCCTTTGTTGGTATTTTTGTCCCAGCATTTAATATCAGAACACAAAACACAGAAAGAACACTTGGCTCACATCAGTGCTGTCCTGGCCTACTGAGCAGTAACAAAAAGTATGATTCATATACACTATTATTAAGCAGTGTCCCTGCGTCCTGGAGGGTACCCCAGAATTTTTACCCATATAAAGTAAATTCAAAGCAGAAGAGAACAGTTCGGTGAGGACATGGGAGTTTTTATGTGCTTATTTTTGTGTGTTATTGTTCATTGCAATTAACTCCAACAAAAGGAAAAGCACAGTAAATTCTGCCCGTGATAGTCTTCGTCTGATGGGATTCTGTTGGTATAAGGACAGATAGTATGTGTCTGGGCTCTTGTTTTCTTTTCTTTTTAGTAGAAATGTGTGTAAACAAGTCATACAAGGAAGGAGATAATCTTCTCCTTTCCTTTCTGGAACAAAGAAATAGATTTTGAATTAGAAAAGAATAAAATTAATAAAATAAACAATTTTACTTTGTGTGAGAAATGAAACGGCCATATCAGGATCCATTTCTGTAAGACATACAGGAAGACATTTATGTCTAGAAGAAGACAGTATCTAAAGCTTTGTGAATTCTTACTGTGAGGCAGGAATTTGCAGAAATTACAAAAATGCAGCATAAGTATACTGACATGCTCTTCATTTGCCAGCTTGGTCTGTGGGTTTCTCGCGGTGGGAAAGGATCTTTTTTCTCAGGAAGTCTGTGAAGAAATGCAGGAGGCAGAGGTGCTTCCTGCTTGGATGAGAAAGTGAAACCGTTTGGAGCCAGCAGATGCAGCAGGACCAGCTCTGCGCACCCCTCCAGAACCTGCTCTGGGCTGTTCTGCTGCTTGATGCCCTTTTCTCTGCTTGGGTTACCCTTCTCCACAGCTTTTTCTCAAGAGCATAGCAAGGTGTTCTCCCTCTTTCTCCCCCACACAGAACAACACACTGCCTCTTCAGCACTTCTTCCAATGCAAGGGAAAGATTGTTACTGTCAGTTTTGTTCTCCTTGCATGAAAATATTTCTTGCAATTCTCAAAATTATAACAAGTTTTGATTATACTTCACTGCTTTATTATTTTACTTCTACCCTTTACTTACTACCTAGGGTATTTATCCGAACATTTCCGATATCAGTGCTGAAAGCTTCTGTTTTCTAGTATTTGTGAAGGAGTTGTGTAGATAATATCACATCAGATATACTTAGATGGTTATAAAATACTTTTTGCAGTATTTTTTGAATTGTAGGCTGAAAAATCAGGACATAATCTTATCCTTTAATGGTTCAAGTTGAGGAGAACATGGTAAATCTATTATCTGTAGATTTCAACAGGAATCATTCCTGTCCTCATTACTTGCATATTCTCTGACCAGGAATAGATGATACCATATAATTTGCCATAAAAAGCAAGGGAAAAAAATAATTTAAATATAAAAATAATTTTCTTTCATCAAAGTATTCCAAATTCAGAAATTGTACTGCATTTCTGTGGAACAGTTCTGAAGGGATGACAGACTGTTAACCATTGTAATGCAGTACTTTCAAACAAATTCAAAACAATTAGTGGAAGATAGTGCAGGCTGAAATTCAGAAGTAAGCGGAAGTACTGATCCTTTGGATATCTATGCGGAGTTATCACTCTTGAAATTCTAAATGCAGAGGAATATACTTTCAAAGCTATTTGTTTGGTAGAGTTCATGAAAATATGCATTGTCCAGTTACAAAGGGTACCACTGCAAATGCTATAGTTCCCTGATACTTGAAAAAAAAACACATTTGTGGTGTTGCCTATATTTAGAATGAGAAATTTTGGAAGTAGTAATAAGCAATTCATTAATATTTAGGTTTCTTCAAAGGCACACACAACCCTGTGCACAGGTAATTTTCCCATGCATAAATCTGGATTTGATCATACAGTGACCAAATATTATATTATGCTATAAATAATGTGAGCTTTGTAAATACTGTAATTGTCCAAAAGCAGACGCAATCCATTCTGGTCTGACGTATACAGTTTAAGGTCATTACCTTTATGGTTCAAAGTAAAGATAATATTTGTTTCCATGTGTCAAATGTTGTATCCTCATTTTAAAGTCCATTATATGGTAACATCTCAGCACTTACCATAGCAAGCTGTAATTACTGCTACTTTGTATTCAATTTATGTATTCTTTCTTCTTATTTAAGTTTCAGTCAGCCTACTTCTCAGTAGGCTATTGTTTAGCTGATTGGTATGGGATTGCTTCAACCGTCATGTCTTTCCTTTTTTTTTTTTTCCTTTAATACAGTATTTGAAAGGCAACTCTCACTTAGACTCATTGCTTTCTCTGTAAACTTCTGTAGCAAACAAAATCTAGCTCTGCTAATTCTGACTTTAGATTTTAATATATTATTTTAGCAATAGAAAGTTGATTGATTTCCCCACATCATCTGTAGTTGGCATAAATGAATATGTCATGTACATTTGGTTGATCATATTATATGACAATAGTGTAGTCTTGTGTGAAATTTTTGGCATTTTTTTTTTTAGTTATATAAATTAAGATAAAATAATGTAAAATTTCTGGTAAAAAATGTGCCATGAGGCAGGAAAAGGAAATATATTAATTATGGCTGCAAACTAACAAAATGAAAATCTTCACATTTTCAGAGAAGATAGTGACTCTGAAGATTACCACTGGGATAAAGGCCAGATAGTGAATAGAGTGAACAGTATGATGTGAAGGCTGCGGCTACTGAGGCAGGAGGAGAACCCGAAGGATAGGTGCATTCATGTGTTGGAACAGAAAAGTCCCCATTCCTGACTTCAAAATGCTGGTATGAGACCTTGGAGGTCTAGCAGCAAGTGTTTTTGACAAATCCTCCAATTCAGAGTGCTACTATGTGACTGAAAAATAATAGATTAAAAGGGGGAAGTAATCTTGATAACTGCAGGCCCATTAATTCAGCCTCAGAAGAATGTGAGACTGAAAAAAATCTATCAAAAAGCATAGAGGTAAATGAAGAGGATAATCAGACCTCCCTTGTGTTTAAACTTAGATCATGCCAGACTACTCTGATAGTTTTCTTTGATAAGACAAATGCAGTAAAATACATATGTCACATAATTAGTAAAATAATAATAGAAGAGGATTAGTCCAATGTGGGTTGGTTGAATGTAGGAAGAGACAGAGTAATGGGAAGAAGACAGCTGTGAGAGAGCGGTGAGAGGTATTCCACCGACCCGAAGGGACCAGTCCGTGGAACAGAAGACAACGTGCCCAGGCAAAACGCGCTGACGGCATGAAGTAGAGATGCATTGACACTACACGGTGGTATTGGGTACCGTGTAGAAAGATGTAAATATCTTTGAAGGCTGAATCATGAAATACGGTGCTATTTGCTAGACCAAAGGGAAAAGTCGTAACTTGCAGGCTAATAGCAAAACATTTCTCCCTGGCAAGAGGTAGTCGCTGGAAATGAGAAGAAAAACAGGGTGTAGCAGGTGGTCATGATGTAACGGTAACACCATACATCAGAAGTATTTTCATGGTAGGTAGGGAGGTAAGGAAACTGCTGGATGAGAACCTCGTGAGACCTCTGCAACTCTTCTTCATCCAAGCCTAAGTGTTCTCATGACAGACAGAACCAAAGCAGGATCAGTATGCAAAGGGAGAGCAAAGCTGGAAACTAGGGGACGGCTCATGACTAGAAGAGGAGTGAGGCAGTTCAAAAATCTTCTTCTTCATACACAAATGTACAGTTATGTAAACAATCTGTTTTTATTCATTTTTAGTTTGGTGTTGGTGACTTAGGTTGAATGCTAAGGTTATAATTTCCTTGTATGTAATTGCTAGGTAATTATGTTAGTGCTACGAAGGAATTGCCGTATCCCTTGGTTAATTTACTGAATAAAGGACTGTCAGATAGAAACCTTGCCAAAGATCTTTTTGCTCTTTAACAGAAGTGCATTAGTTTATTGTCTTTTGGTTTTTAACTTTTTTTTTTTTCATTTTGTGATTAAGAACCTTCTGAATGATGTACTATCACTGTGATTTTGAGTGTGGCACAGAAATATCATGTACAAATTAACAAAATGAGCAGCCTGCTGTGTGAGTTACTTACATCACTTATTATCCTTAATAAAATCATTTTGGGTCAAGACTGACAAGTAGCAGGAAGAAACGTGTATAATCTCTGCATAGAACCAAATGGCAGGTTACAAAGATTATTTGCAAAGGGACATTTGAAATCATATGGTCTCTATAAACAGAGCTAAATTGGTATCAAGAGGAACACTCTCAATATTTTTTTAATGTTGCAAGAGGGAACAACTTATTCCAATATGTGGAACATCTTTCCCTTAATAAGTAATAGGTTCATGAGTACAAAAGATTGCCCACTGCAATTAAAACTAAATGAAGTATAGAAGGCATGACAATAAATCCTAGGGAATGGTTTATTTGGGAAGTGTTTTTTTTGTTTGTTTGTTTTTGTTTTGTTTTTGTTTTTGTTTTTTTACATCTCCCTAAACACATCAGAGATTACAGGAGAAATGTATATTCAGTGGCCTGCATTCCTTGTGTTTCTGGTAAATTGCCGTGCATTGCATTTTAAGCTGTGAGTCACGATGCAGCCAGTGTTTGTCAGAACAGCATAGTTCAAGTACAGCCTCTCTTACCAACTGTATTTCAAAATACAGTCTACCACTTGATGTTTGTGTTATAATCCAAGTCTTAGTAGAGCACTTGTGTGTTCTGCCCGAGATGCAAGGTAAGAATCATATGAGAATAATAGATAGATATTTCTTTGCCTCTTCTACCTTTTTAACCTCTTTTTTTTTTCTTTTTGTCTAAAACACTAATAATATTAGTTACAATGAATTTTTAGATGAGTGATTACTTCAGCCATAATGCTGTTTTATGTCACCAACATAAATGTTGGTCAGTATCCATGAGAAGAATACATGTTTAACAAAACTTTGGCCTCTTGCATTGTTTTGTTAGAAAACTCTTGGCATAGCAAGATACCTCTTTTTTTTTTTTTTTAAATATACAAAAATATACAAAAAATATTTTTATTGAAGCACAGGAAGAAGCTAGCAGTGACAGTTTCTTTGCAGATGTGAAACTCTTTCAAGCCTACATTCAGCCCAGAAGGTGCCAAAAACATGTTCCCAAGACTTGCTCAGTCTGCACTTCTCTTTTCATCCCTGCTTTGTCTCTGTCTCCAGTGTGACAATCCGTCCTTGACACATACACAGACCTTCTGAGAACAGAAGGTGGTGAAGCCCCTCCACCTGTGTGCTGTGTTTGGCTTGTTGTAAGTACAAGCATTTGCTCAAGTACCGTTGGTGCTGTTTGAGCTAGCTGGTGCTGCACAGTTGTTTACACAAACATTTCTTGTGTTTATCCCTAGTGGAAGGTAGCTCTTGCACACATTTCAATTGTGTTTAACCCACTCCAGACAATGTCATTTGTTTCAGCAGCATCAGCACTTGGCAAATATTAGTCTGTGTTAAGCTGTGTATTAACCTCTTAATAACCATGTAGCTATGTTGCTATGGTTAGACTTCAGTTCCCAGCAGAACACTCATTAACTCCACATAAAATACTAAGGGTGCATTTGTTCTCTTTAGATAGTGAAATCCATCTTGTAATCGCTTTTAGTCCAGTTGTTGTCTAGTTGCTCATTCATATTCTTCCATTTCATTGTTAGGTAACGTTATCTGTGTGAGAGAGACCTATCTGCTGCAGTATTTGCCAATAAACAGAGCCTGCCTTTATAAGGATATTTTTATAGTAAAGACACTGGGTGTGAGTTATAAAATACCACACATGCATTTTTGTTACAAATACAATGTCCAGGTGTATACCAACTCATCTGGTATACTTTAACTTCCTTCCCCACCCATACCCTAAAAAGTTTTCATTAACTCTGTTTTGAAGCAGCCTGCGCAGTTTACAAATTGTATTACCAACAAGTTAATGGGCTGTTGCTTGAACTAGTACTCTATGTAATGGAAAGGAAAAATCATCACTTACTGCAGGCATTCAGTAGGTAAACTGAGCTTTTCTTTATGTGAACACTGTAATTCTTTAATGAAGCGTGCTTGTAGAATGATTTCCTCTGTAAAGAAATTCACAGAAGACAAAGCTAAAAGTTTCTAAGATGCGTTTTAATTTTAAATTTTATATTGGCATTGTTTAGGAGTGTTCAGTGCTTTCCGAGTCAGTGGTGGGATACCTTTATTCCTTAGACAATGGATTGGGTGCTTAGTCCACTGACATATTGTCCTTTGACATTTGGTATGTCTGAGGAAAATAATTTATGGCATTCTGGTGAGTGTGAAATCCTCGCCTGCTCTTAGGCAACAGAAGAAATGCTTACTCACTTTTATCCAGTGTTACCATATTATGTGATGGGATATGATGTTGCTACAGTGTGGAAGGCAGTAAATGCCTCTTGTGTCAGTTTGCTTGTTTTTTGTGTGTGGGTTTTTTTTTTTTCTTTTTGTTTTGTTTTTTTAAGGGATTAGCAGGAAAGCTGATAGGATTTATAGTAGTTTCGTATGTGATATTCTGAGATTATACAGAATGTGGTGGAGAGGTGTGTGATGTGTTATAAAAGCTTCCAGTGAGACAGCTAAGCCCATATGTTGGTGCGTTGTTTTACTGGACAGCCTGGAAATGAACATTATCTGAAAATTACAGCTTGAATAGATCTTACGTATTCTGGATCCAGACTCTGGAAAACTGTGGGCCTGCTTATCCTTTCACAGTGGTGCAATGTGAGAACAATCAGACTTGTATGGGTGTGAATCAGAGGAGACTTAGGGCCCACATGTCCTGCCATGCGTACTAATAGAAGGCAAATCAAGAAAAGTCATCTGGGTGAAAAAGACAATGTGCAGGAAAAGGTGGAAGGTGCTACATCCATATGAAGTGTAAACAACAATGAAAGTTTTTAAACAATATATTTGCACAACTAGAATTTGCAGGCAAAAAAAAAATAAAATAACTTACAAAACACATTAAAGTTATGATATCAGTAAATTATTTTTCATACCACTTGATAAAATTTCTGGCTTTACTGTAATCAGAAGCTAATGTCTCTTCTTATTTTATGGAGGAAAATCTCCACCCTCAGTTCAAAATCTGGTGTCCAATGTTGCATGGTAAATAGTCTGGGTAAGTATATTAAACAATAAAAATTAAATCTCTTTGTAGTCTTTTCAGATATGGATGTAATGGATACCAGATTGTCTGCAAGAAGTGTAAAGCTAGTCTTGTGACTTACACTGTGTAAGGGTCATTTCTTTTGGATGAATATTAAATGTATTTTTCCAAGGCATTTCTGCTCAGTCTCTGGAACTATTATTTAGTATATATTTTACTTTCAAACTGAAGATCATTTTTTTTTCACTCATCATTATTATTAAAATAATTTTGATTTCAATATGTATTTATTTTTTTCCTTATAGGTTTCATTTCTGGCCTCTGCTTACCTAAGCCAACATCTCTCAGAGGAAAGTTGCTCTGCCCTTGCATCTGTTACACATTACCTTTACCTTTGCCAGTTCAGCTGGATGCTTATTCAGGTTAGTCTCATAGTCTTTTTTCACCTCCCTCCCCAAAACCTCTTTAAAAGTAACTATATTTAGGTTGTGTTTCTATTATTTCTTAATATACATATATATCTGCAATTCAATGCTACTAGGGAGGCAAAACATTATATGTTCAACCTAGAATGTCAGAGTAAATATTCCAACACTATAAAGACTTTTTCTTCTAATTTGTATTACAACTGCATAATAATTTCCACATCTTACTTTGTCATTTAGAAGTTATTGTCTTGAAAAACTGAAGAACTGTTTTATTAGAGTTAATTACTTTTCTAAACATCTCTCATTTGTTCTTTTGAAACAGTCTCTAAAAGTTGAAATGCAAGTATAAACTACAGTCATTTTTGGAGTCAGTAGTGTTTTAGTCATTAGACTTGTATAATAGGACAAACATAGCTTCATAAGATTGCATTAAAATAAGGAATATATACATTCGTAGATTCTCCCAGAATTTTGATGTATTGTGCAACTGCACATGATGTGAAAAACAATTGAACTTATTTGGAAGACCATGAACAATCAAATTTGTCATGGAAAAGTATCAGTTGTAAGTTAGTCAAAGTAACAATCTGTGAGGTTGTTTGGAAAATACAATATCGTGCCCTCTTCTAAAAATCTATATTTAACACTAATGCATGAATTATGACATTTGTCTGTTATTTTAATAGGATTTGTCCATAGCACACTTATTGTAGCATGTAGCATTATATATGTAGCTACATACATACCATACCAATTCTTTAATATGCAGGTTGTCAGACCAAGCAAGGAATTGCAAATTAGGGTATATATCTAAATGCAACTTCTTCTTCTAGTGATATTCATGTGTTATCTGGCATTTTCCTGGGATTGTGTCGGGCTGACATTCACTGAGAACACTAACAGACTGTCTAACATCTCCACTGTGCCTAACTAACAGTGGTTTTAAAGGAGAGAAAAAATAAGTCATCTAAAACCACATACAGACTTAATGGAGAAGGGGGTCAATGGTCCTGCTTTAGGTCCAGTTTAATGTGGTATATGTGTTGTGGTATAGTTAGATGTAGATGGTCTGTCTTTTACATTGCTTTTGCAATTGTTCCTAAAAATGCAGCACTATCCTTCATTCAGATCTGAACTGCTCTGTCTCTAGTGAGACCTAATGGCCTAATGATCTTTCTATTTTTTATTTATTTTTATTTTTCCTGAATGTATACAGTTAGCCAGAATAAATATTCTCTCTAGTGGACGTTTCTTTCTGCTCACTCTGTGAATTTGAAATTTTTCTTCTTCATCTTCTCCTTCATCTATCTTGGCTTATGACTTTCTCTTAGGTTGACTAACATAAATTATTTTGTCACCTGTTGATTTTTTTTCTTCTTCTTCACAGCTTCTCATTTACTTCATTCCTAAGTCACTTCAGATCTCTTAAATGTTTCCTATTTGGGACAGACAAATTAATGCTTTTAAATTACCAGTTTACTGGGATATCTCATGTATTGACTGCAGAGGTTTTGATAGGGTTTAATCTTCCCATCCTGCGGGTGTTACATTACATGTGGGCGTTACATTACATTAAGTTGCAGATGATTCCCTTTTTGAATGCTTACTCTTCCAAGGATTAGTCGCTTAAAGTGAAAAAAAAATGTATGACTGTTGACAGTTGGTCATTTTTATGGCTATAGTTGAAACCTGTTGTTATTTTTGTTGCAGTAGACTTTTGCCAGATCCTAAGAACTTGTATGTGTCATTTTGTGGGGTCTCAGGCCTGTATTAGTCATGAAGAGTCTTCATGCAAATTTGAGGTGACAAAGGTGCTTAAGAGGGAATCCTTTATAACATGCTGGGTGATGAGCTGACAGAAGTAGCCAGAAGTAAGACTGAGAATGAAGGGGAATGCCCCTTTTTCTAGGTATAGGTCTTCAGCTGTGAGTAATTTCTGTGGTTTGAAAGACCCAAAACGAAAGAAATCATCTGAAATGTAGATGAACCCAGCCCTCAGCTGCAATGTATTCCTCTTGGTAGAGAGTAGGTCCTGAATTTATATCTCTCATGGCAGAACTAAGTGAATCAACTTCCTAGCCATTGTTTATTTTGCAGTAATCTGTTTCTTTCTGCTGTTGGAACAGTCCCAGCTTATAAAAATAGTTATATATTTATTCGAGCAGGAACAGCTCTAGCTGCTGCCTCTTGCATCTCTTTCCCTACTGCAATTCATGTTTGATAACTCAGATCAACAGAAGACGTTGAGTTTTCTGTGGACTGGGAGCCCTCAGCTGAGCTAAGAGAAGACTTAGGTTTCAATACCCTTCTTTGGACACAGGCTGGAACCTTGAATTTCCTTGTACTGATGGTGTATCTCATCCTTATCCTCTTTTGCAGTAGAGAAACAGTGCCTTGGCCACAGGGGTAGTTTGGAGTACACAAACAGGTCAGTCCACTTTGACACAATCTGGGAGAGGACTGTCCTTTGAGTTACAGCAGCTGTCTCGGTTACAGTGCAGTCCATATCATTAAGAATCTCACAGCTGATAACAATGTGGTTGGGATGGAGATAGATCGCTTTACTCTGCTGTCAGGCTCTCCTTGTCGCCCATTCTCCATTAGCATTTCCATCCAAAGCAGTGAGGAAGCAGTGCCAGAGCACTAAATGAGTGCCAGGGACATCTCTGTGCTTGAATTGGTCCCCGGAGCACTATCAGCAAAACCTGTGGACCCAGGGGCAAAACAGACTGATTTGGAAAATCTAGATGCTACTGCCATCTAAATGGCAGGTTTAAATGCCTGTATTTCTCAGCATTGTATATTTAAAACACACATGACTGTAAGGCTGCAGAATTAATAATATATTTATACTCATACAGGACTTGCATACTTCTGTCTGGGAAACAGTAAAAAATATGAGAACAGATTCTGTATTGCTCATGCAGTCACTCTGCCATCTGCGAGGCTGCACAGAACAGTCATATGCCTGATCACTGTGTACATATCTGCTACTGCCACTCTTGATCACTGCACACAGAAGTAGATGAACATGACAATTGAGCGTGAGCAGTGTGCAGGTGTGTGCAACTTGCTGTCAGCTGAAACATCCATAAAATCCAGACAATTTTAAGTGATCAAAAGGTGACTGAGCAACATTTCCAAGCAACAAATGTCTATAGGAAAACATATGTAATAGTAAGTTGGACCTATATAAATTCATTTCTGTAGTCCAGATCCTTCACTTTCTAGATACCATGACAACTTCCTTACCTTTTTGTCCTAATCTGTGTATCTCCTGCGTATTGCTAGTTGTAGTACTTAAACGTAGCATTTTATTATATTTTAATACTGGTTGCAATAACAAAACACATAGCACAGTATTCTCATTCTTTTTCTATTTTTGCTTCTTGTAAGCTTACATTTGATACCAATATTTATACTACCCACATAGTTACTACCCACATGCTTACTGAAATGCAGGAACAGAAAGGACCTCAGAGGCAGAAGGAAAGGACTGTCTGTGGAGGCAGAGCAAAGGGCACATCAAATCATCTTTGCCACAAGCTTGTCTGACTGTTCCCTTTGTATTGTATCGTCTTGTTTCTTGGCTTTTATGGATGGATTTCACAGAATCATAGAATCTTAGAATGTCTTTGGTTGGAAAGGACCTTAAAGATCATCTGGTACCAACCCGCCTGCCATGGGCAGGAATGTCACTCACTAGATCAGGTTGCTCAGGACTCTGTCCAACCTGGTCCTGAACATCCCCATCTAGGGCATCCACAGCTTCTCTGGCAGCCTGTTCTAGTGCCTCACGACCCTCACAGCAAAGAATTTCCTCCTAACATCTAATCTAAATCTCCCCTCTTTTAGTTTAAAACCATTCCCCCTTGTCCTATCATTATCTGCCTGAGTAAAAAGTTGCTCTCCATCTTTTTTATAAGCNATTCTTTTTCTATTTTTGCTTCTTGTAAGCTTACATTTGATACCAATATTTATACTACCCACATAGTTACTACCCACATGCTTACTGAAATGCAGGAACAGAAAGGACCTCAGAGGCAGAAGGAAAGGACTGTCTGTGGAGGCAGAGCAAAGGGCACATCAAATCATCTTTGCCACAAGCTTGTCTGACTGTTCCCTTTGTATTGTATCGTCTTGTTTCTTGGCTTTTATGGATGGATTTCACAGAATCATAGAATCTTAGAATGTCTTTGGTTGGAAAGGACCTTAAAGATCATCTGGTACCAACCCGCCTGCCATGGGCAGGAATGTCACTCACTAGATCAGGTTGCTCAGGACTCTGTCCAACCTGGTCCTGAACATCCCCATCTAGGGCATCCACAGCTTCTCTGGCAGCCTGTTCTAGTGCCTCACGACCCTCACAGCAAAGAATTTCCTCCTAACATCTAATCTAAATCTCCCCTCTTTTAGTTTAAAACCATTCCCCCTTGTCCTATCATTATCTGCCTGAGTAAAAAGTTGCTCTCCATCTTTTTTATAAGCCCCCTTTAANAGTTGCTCTCCATCTTTTTTATAAGCTACCTTTAAGTACTGAAAGGCTGCAATGAGGTCTCCCTGGTGCCTTCTGTTCTTCAAGCTGAACAACCCCAACTCCCTCAGCCTGTCTCCATAATAGAGGTGCTTCAGCCTCTGGTCATCCTCATGGCCTCCTCTGGGCCCACCGTAACAGGTCCTTGTCCTTGTGCTGGGGGCCCCAGAGCTGGAAGCAGTACTACAAGTGGGGTATACAAGGGCAGAGCAGAGGGAGACAATCACCTCCCTCAATCTGCTGCCCACACCTCTGTTGATGCAGCCCAGGACACAGTCGGCCTTCTGGGCTGCAAGCGCTCACTGCTGCCTCATGTTGAACTTATTGTCCACCAGAACCCCCAAGTCCATCTCCACAGGGCTGCTCTCAATGAGTTCTTCTCCCAGCCTGTACTCATGGCTGGGATGGCCATGACCCCCATGTAAGATCTTGCACTTGGACTTGTTGAACCCCACTCAGTTCACATGGACCCACTTATCTAGCTTGTTCAGGTCCTTTTGGATGGCATCCTTTCCTTCTTGGTGTCATCTGCAAACTTGCTGAGGGTGCAGTCAATCCCATTGTCTATGTCATTAGTAAAGATACTAAACAGCACCAGTCCCAAGACTGAGGGACTGAGGGACTGTCCTGAGGGACACCGCTCGTCACTGGCCTACACCTGGACATAGGGCCTGTGACCGCAAGTCTCTGGCTGTGGCCATCCAGCCAGTTCTTGATCCACCGAACGGTCCACCCTTCATATCCATCCTTCTCCAATTTAGAGATCAGGATGTCATGTGGGACCATGTCAAAGGCCTTACAGAAATCCAAGTAGATGACATCAGTCAGTCTTCCCTTGTCAACTGATGCAGTCACTACACCATAGAAGGCCACCAGATTGGTCAGGCATGATTTGTCCTTGGAGAAGCTGTGCTGGCTGTCTTGGATCACCTCCTTGTATTGCATGTGCCTTGACATTGCTTCCTGGAGGATCTGTTCCATGATCTTGCCAGGCGCAGAGGGGAGCCTCACCAGTCTGTAGTTCCCTGGGTCCTCCTTTCTACCCTTTTTAAAAATGGGAGTGATGTCTCCATTTCTCCAGTCACCAGGGACTTCACCTGACTGGCAGGAGTTTTCAAATATAATGGAGAGTGGCTTGGCAGCTACATCAGCCAGTTCCATTTTATGGGCAAGGACAATTTCTGTAGGTTGCAGAATGTTAATGTTGTTACCCAATGTCTCAAGGATGAGGCTTTCTTGATTGCAGAAGGAAAGGAGTGAGCAAGGTGCAAATTACACTTTGTGACCACAGAGTGAGCTTAGCCTGAAATATTTGCCGCATACTAATGCTGAAATTCAGAAGACTTCACTCTTACAAACGTCCCCACATACAAATGGATGTTGCTACAGCATAAGCCTGTATTTTCAAGTGCAGTCTGTGCTTTTATCTTAGGAGCACAAACTAAGGATGCCTTTCCGTATTCTGTTGTTCTTCTTGTGACAACCATTTTTCAGGAAACATGACTCTCTTCTTTTAGCATTTTCTAACTTGTTAAAAAAAAAAAAGTACAAAAATGGTAAAAACTGTCTTTTGAGGAAAAAATGAAACATGTAGTCCTCAACTGTGAATTCTGACATAGAGAAAAATTATGGTAAAAGGCAGACTCTTTGTTCTGTTTTGATCCATTGCTAGAGTGGAGTAAGTCAGCAGAGAAAGTGGCAGTTCAATAAGCAAACCAAAGTGAATGTCATGAGCTTACTGTCACTCATACCTGAATCTTTGTCATTTGTGGATTTAATGGCAACTTAAATTATTTTTTTATAAACATATTGCGGACTTGTAAGACAATTACTTATTTTACAATAAGTTTAATTCTTATTTTTAAGCATGATTAATGGACTGTTTAACAGCTTACAAAAAGGAATTACATGAAAATGCGCAGCCTTTCTTAAAATGAAAGCTCTGGCCATTCGTAAAAAAGGATGAAGGCAAATAGAAGCTTTCCCATTGAGCTGGGAAATAGTTTATTTAAAGTATTTTGCAGCTAATGTTTACCTGAAATCCACAGGTATCACTAAACATAAATGAATGAATAAAGAAATAAAAAGTGTTCCAGATTCAGGAAGGTAATTGCAATTAATACCTTATTCAAAATGAAAAAAACTTCACTGACCTTAGCATTGTTTCATTAGAGTGTTATTTGAATTTGTAGTTGTTTTGTATCCTACATCAGAACAATAACAATTTGTACATTTGTTCTTCCACCTGAGCAGCTGAGAAATGGACTGTACATTTTATTCTTCTGTAGGACTGACTATTGTTGCAGCATGGCAACAGGAAAGGATTTGCTAAAATTAGCACCAGTATTTGTATTTCATTGATTTAATTTTGGAACATCAAAAGGAATTGAAGACAAGAACTTTTAATTACCAAGATAGAAATGTCACTGCACAGGGAATGACGAACTAACACAAACTCCCTTATATCTTTGCTGGACTACTGGTGTTAGAGCGTTCTATGACAAATGAGGTGAGATAGATAAATATGACTAAACAAAGATGGAACAAGGATATTAAGTATGGTTTCTTAGAAAGCAATCTCAGTTGCATGGCTGAGAGCAATGTTCTCTGGATAGTCAGAAATAGTAGAACCAACAATCCCTGAGCATAATTGCATAAATCATTTGAAGGATTTGAAGTCTGGAAACACTCAATGTGAAGCACAGCCTAGTCAGGACTACAGAGACACGTAATTTGAACATTTCTTCATTCCTGTTTCATGTTTCACTGCATAGCTAACATCCATCCAACTGTTTCCTTTGAGAACAGGGAATGTTTATTGGAATAAGGTGACAAATAAAATCTTGAATGAGTTCCCAATCCTGTGTAAAAGTTAAGAGAGAACATTGTAAGAAAACAGCCAGTAAGTGAGAAAAATCTTTTCACAAACTGTGGATTTTTTTCCAAAATTTTCATCTGTTCAATATTTTCTTCCCGTGAATGTCCAATAATGTAATTAATAGGTTTTTCTGTGTTCTTTGATGTTACACAGGAAAGTTACAATTATATGGTAGGATATTCCTGTGTTCTTTCAAGGAAAACAAAATTTGCCTTTGTTCACATAGCACCAATCACCAAATGGCGATAACAAATGTCATAATAATTACTATATTATGAATATAATTACATACACCAGACATATAAAATGTCATTCTCTAGGGGAGCATTCAAAAATGCTTACTAAACTAATAATTTTTTTTGAAAACATGTTGTTAGCAAATGTAATATGCTTTTTGTTTCATAATAAAAAGTATTGTATGTTCGTGCTATATAAATCACAGAACACCTGTAATAAAAATTAACTGCTGACATTTGCATAAGCAGTCCATAAACCAGTAATTAAGTACTTGATTGTAAAAATTCAGCCTGCCTGAACAATGCGGTAGACAACCTGTTGGCTGAGAGGAATCTGCAAAATTTCACAAACACAAATATTTGTGTTTTTCTTTGCAATTTTCTTGTCACTGAATATGGGATTCACCTATCCTAACAACAGACAGCCTCAAGTTAAGAACATAAATCAACATTATATTGTATGAAATTCCTGTGTAGTCAATGGAGTACTGATACTCATACTCAGGTATGAGTATGATTGGGTAAGGATCACTGGGTACTTGAAGATGTCTGTCCTCTGTGCGTTGGCTATTAAGAGACACTAGAGGCACAAGTTTGAATTAGATGGGCTTTAGCCAGAAAAAGGTAAAATTAATCCTTTATTTATCCCATATAGAAAGACAAAAAATAATTATATAACATGCACAGCTGTAGCTGTTATAGCTGGTAGCTCAAATAGGTTTGAAGTAGAGGAAATGAAGAAATGTTTTGCAAAACATATTCTGAACATGGATGGTTTAGGTATTTATTAGAAAATATTAACATGCGCAAATGTGCATAACAAAAATCTTACCACATTAGAAAATGTTTCTACTATTAACTTCTTTAAAAAAATGCAAAGATCCAAGTAAAACTCTGAATATTTTGTTCTACTTGAATGGTTTCCATATTCATATGACCATTTCTTTCAAGAGATGTCAACTATTCCACTTTTTCATTTTGATTCATATATGTTTTTAAGTTCTTGGTTATGCTGTTTGATGATGAGTTGATCATAAGAAGATACAGTATTGTAGAGATGCATATGAATTTATATTCATTGATTTGCTTCTTCTTTTTTTTTTTTTTCTCAAAAGTATTATACTAATATTGCACAGAATCACAGAACCACTGAAGGTTCAGGAACATCTTGAAATTCTCTGGTCCAAACCCTTGCTCAAGCAGTCAGCTAAAGCTGGTTGCCCAGGACCATGTCCAGGCAGTTTTTGAGTATCTCCAGAGGTGGAGACTCCACAACCTCTCTAGGCAACTTGCCCAAGTGTTTGACCACCCTCACACAGTAAAAAAGTATTTTCTTGTGTTCAGATGGAATTTGATGTATTTTAATTTGGGATCATTGCCTTTTGTCCTGCCAGCAGGCATCACCGAGAAGAGTCTGGCTCTCTCTTCATCACTCTCTCCCCTCAGGTATGGGGGAAATTCCCCTGAGCCTCCTCTTCTCACGGCTGAATAGTCCCCGCTCTCTCAGCCCCTACTCACAAGAGAGGTGCTCCCGTCCCTTGATCATCTTGGTGGCCCTCTGTTGGACTCTCTCCAGTATGTCCACGTCTATCTTGTACTGGGTAGCCCAGAACAGGACCCAGCACTCCAGATGTGGCCATTTCTCGTTATTCTTCCCTTCCTATCCACTTACATGACCAGTCAATGCAACCTCCAAATCTCTATGTGTTATTGCTCAGGAAACTTTGTCTTCCTCAGTCCAGTCCTCTGTACAGACTAGTCAAGTATTTCGTGTCCGCCTTTAGAGCAGCAAGAAAGGCAAGTACTATGTCTCTTTAGACACCAAGGGTTACTTCCATCTCAGGTGGAGAAGAACAGAAAAAGTGATCAAAGGAGATTAAAACTTGTGAGATTCTTCTAATGAAACTCCTATTTAATTTTCTTTCTGAAAAAAAGAATGGAACAAAGTCAGCATGTCATGTGGGCAGAAATAAACTTTATTAGCTATCACATCAACTATTTTTGGTGGAGAAACTAGGAAGATACCAATATAATCACATGCACAAAGACCTTGTGTCTTTCCCCTGGCTAATGATTCTCCTTCTGTTGTCTGATCAGGGCCTATGATGTGAATGCCTCCATGGTTATATGTCTGTTACATTAAAATTTTGGTTGTAATGGTATTCCTACATTCATACCACATGTTGAAATGTGGAAGGAGGTTAGTGCATTTCCTACAAGAAGATACATACAGCTGAACAATATCATAAAAACGTCTAATACCTATCAGATCTAGCAATATTATATCACAGTTTTTTTGTGGGGAAATCCAAGAAGAAAGCTAATTTTTGCATTGCAAAAATAGTTTTCTACTAGAGTGTCCCTTCCTCTCTAATAGTCTCATTGCAAATCTAATAATTACATAATTAAGCATAGTTCTTTTATAATCAGTCTCTTTTGGTTACTTAAGAGAAGAAAATGAAAGCAAAATATGTCGAAACGTTTATATTTACACATATGCTGGGATAGAAATACACTGTATTATGACGTTCGGAGTGATTTGTTTTTTGGGATAGCTAATCATCCACTAAGTCTACTGATTAATATTCTGCATTATTCTTCAGGCTGTTAATTTCTGGTATGTCCTGGTGATGAATGATGAACATACAGAGAGGCGCTATCTACTTTACTTCCTTTTGAGTTGGGGGCTTCCAGCTTTTATTGTGATCCTGCTTTTAATTATCCTGAGAGGAATCTATCATCACAGCACAGCACAGATTTATGGCCTGGTCTACAGTGATCTGTAAGTTTCCCTTCAAATATTCATGAGCTAGCTATTGCACTTTTATGATTATTTTTAATTTGCTTTCATGTAGACAAGGGGATATGCATACAGCCAAATGGAGTAAGGGGCAGGGGGAATTCCTCGGCTGGTGGAGATGAAGCAAGCATGTCACCCATATGCAGTGCTGTACTTTCCATACAATTGGGCTTTGTCTACTCCAGTTTCTCCACAGTTCCATCCTGGGCTGAGCATTGGTGGAGCCAGCTCAGGCTTGTCTGCCTTGTGGGTCACTTATTTATTCTTTTCTGAGATGGTGCAGTTCTAGGGTGAAGGATAGAAAGAGCCACTGCTGCAGAAGTGAGCAGAACAGTGTGTTCTTCCATTTAATTTCTGTTATTTTAAAAGCAAAAACAAACACAAAGAAACCTTCAACCCTCTTGTCTTAGATTATTAAAAATATTCTCTGCTAAACAATGTTACTACATTACCATATCAAATATATTTCCAGAAGTGTTTCTCTTGGAATATTGAACATGTCCTATTCCAAACTGTTCTCAACCTGAACATTGCTGTAATGCCAATAATTAACACAACCCTTTCAGTGCTATATATAACCGCAGAAAACTGTGCTAATTAAAAAAGATACCTCTTCATAGAACTTGAGACATTTAAGTGGAAAGATACATAGATAAACATCTATGTATTTCTTATCCTCCCTACCTCTTTTACCCTGGCCCCTTTTCTGGCACAGTTAATCTATGATAATAGCTATTCTAGGATATGAGGCTATTATGCTTGCTTATTTTGTGTCTTAATTACATGCTCCTTGCACAGCAAAAAAGTAAACACACAGCTTCTATTTAAAATAATATAAGAATGTCCAAGTTCTTTTCTTCTTATGTGGGTGCCTGCAGAGTAGGCCCAAACAGGAGAACATCCATCTGTCTTCCATAAAAGAGTAAAATACCATGTGCATCATTCCATTATAACCTAAAAAAATTCAGTGCAAATTCAGTGCAACCTTTTTTTTTTTTTTTTTTTTTTCCTGTAGGAAGGGAATTACTCTGAGAAGTAGATATTGGAATTCAGTATATTTGTGTGTGAGTATATGCCTGTACATATGTATGTTGAGAGAGGTTCTCCTCCCCCTCTACTCTGCCCTGGTGAGACCGCATCTGGAATATTGTGTCCAGTTCTGGGCCCCTCAGTTCGAGAGGGACAGGGAACTGCTTGAGAGAGCCCAGCGCAGAGCCACAAAGATGATTAAGGGAGTGGAGCATCTCCCTTACGAGGAGAGGCTGGGGGAGCTGGGTCTCTTTAGCTTGGAGAAGATGAGACTGAGGGGTGACCTCATTAATGTTTACAAATATGTAAAGGATGAGTGTCAAGAGGATGGAGCCAGGCTCTTCTCCTTGGCATCCAACGATAAGACAGGGGGCAATGGGTACAAGCTGGAACACAGGAGGTTCCGCTTAAATATAAGAAATTTCTTCATGGTGAGGGTGACGGAGCACTGGAACAGGCTACCCAGAGACGTTGTGGAGTCTCCTTCTCTAGAGACTTTCAAAACCCACCTGGATGTGTTCCTGTGCGACCTGATCTAGGTGTTCCTGCTCCGGCAGGGGGATTGGACTAGATGATCTTTCAAGGTGCCTTCCAATCCCTAACGTGTTGTGATTCTGTGATTCTATGTGCACTTATAAATGGTACTTACGTGGACATACATATATTTGTGCAAGTGTTTATCCCTGATTGTCCCTGAAAATAAACAGGGATACCTGATTTATATCTAAATGAGCTAGACTAGGTACTGGAAGCTGTCTAGCCACACTAGACAAGGCTTACTGCCACATGAAGAGACACCAGCTCTCAACTTGGAAGAGTATCTGAGGTCTACAGTAGTGAACCATTTCTGATATTCATGCTACCTGAGGGTAGCTGCATCAGCTCTGTACCATGCCATACGCGCAGATGTTTCTTCACAGAACATGGTGAACAATAGTATTACACTTTTCTTCATGATAAAATGTTTTTCTATACATAGTAAACACAAGAAATGTGTTTAATCAAGTCTTCTGATTGCAATCAGACAGCAGGCTAACGGTATCATTATGCAATGATACACATTTTTACAGTTGCTTTTTCTGATGTCCGTGTCTCATTCTTTCAAAAACAAGGAAAAATCCCTAAGTTTTGGTAAAATTATTAAGTAGTGGAAAATTACTAATTCCAACTCACATGCCCAAATTAAATATAAAACTTTTCCAGCATCTTATTAAAGTGGCAAATGCCAGAAATTATCCTAAGCTTAGTAGTAAGTGTGCAGCTCATTCCAGCTCAGTCAGTATGAAGACTGTAAGGAGATAACTGCCAGGATTTTCATAAATAGCATGAATGCTAAATCCTAACTTGAAGAGCACTTGAAAATTTGTTCATAATTATACAAAGAGGACTTTCAAAGCCAGAATGCAAGAAAGGGGATTGAACTACATCACTTAGTTTGTTTTCTCCGAACCAGGATGTAGTAGTGGAAAAAGTAACAAGGAGATTTCCAAGGCCAAGGTCATTGCAAAATAACTTCAGAATCAGCCTCAGAAATAGTTTGAGAACAATGGTTTGCTACTAAGAAGCTCATTTCACGTAAGAGTTGGAAGACACGTTAAAGTAATAAAAGTGGCGAAGCCTGTTATTGTAGCTCTTTCCTAAGTGATCACTCCTTCAGGAAACTAATTTTTGCATTACTGTGGTGTCTGACTGACTGTTTTGTTCCTAACCAGAATGCCATGGGCACAATTAATAGCTGAAATTAAAAGCTAAAACTTATGCAGAAATAACTTCATTATATGCTTGCACTGAATAAAAAGAAGATTTGAGCTGTGTTAGATTTTGTACTTCAGAAGAAGTGTTATCCTTTAGATATGACAAATTTTTACACATGAATATATTTTGTACAATATCTTATAACACACATAACATGCTACAGTGTAAAACTAACAGACTGCCATGGTGATAACAATAGTATACAGATGTTGATTATCTTCATAACTGCCTGAGTTTGTGTATGGTATGAACACTGCCATCTTTGGCATTATGAGAAATTTTTTACGATACTGGTAAATTTTTCCATATCATGATGCCACCGAGTGTCATGACGTTTCTGGACAGTAGCTCAGTGATGCATGAAGAATGGGCTCTTTTATTTCTCCCTTTGCTAATTTCTCCCTTTGCTCCCATTGCTCTGCTGTTACCATCTCACTGTCATTTGAAAGGCTTTACCCTCGAGTGCAGTCTGCAATGCAGAGCAATACTGCGGAGACCAAGACCTTCTCTGCTCAGCTTCTGGTACCTGGAGCCCATGGTTTTGCCCGGACTCTTCCTTGTCCCACTCCAAAGGTGCTGGCAGTCGAAGATGTCTGTCCAGCAGTTCTTCTCTGCCCCAGTGCATTGGAAGGACGTTTGTGGTCTGAGACCTATCGGAGCTGAGCAGCACCAGGTCACAGGCTTCTTCTGTGTGGCATAAGTGAACATGAAAGCTTTTGTCTTTGTACATGGGATTGAGGAATTACATCAAAATTGCTCGGGAAATAGTTGGGAGAAAAAATAAGAATTGGTTGTGAAAATGTGGAGAGGTGAAAGGCGGCTTGAACAGGACCGAAAAAGTTGCTGATGAAAGGAATATTGGGACAAGTCAAATGAAATGAAACAGCATTGGGGTCAGATGGGCATATGTCTCAGATGGGTTTGAATGGTGGGAGAGTAGTTTATATCTGTAAAGAAAAATATGGAGGTTCTATGAATTTTTGATACAATACCTTAACTAAAGAAAGTAGTAAGATTTGATCCCTTCTTAAAAATATGCATTAGTTCTCATGTCTTCTTTTAAAAAGAATAACGAGTTATTTCAGATGCAAGTGTTATAATTGCCCCTCTGCATAACTTGTGTGTGTAATAACCATTTGCTTGGTCATATTGTGAAACTTCAAAATAGGGGCTGCCTCTGTGTGCAGCTGACTTGTTTTCCAACACAAGGGAGATGTAGAAGGGGCCTACACACACATTTACCATCTATACTGTTTTTCACTTTTTAAGTTCTTGTTAAAAGCTTACATCAAGGTTTCTCAATGTTTGTAAATGAAATCTCTAAGGTAAAATTTCAAGGATATTGTCTACTTTGGTCTCTAGTAACCATATTCTAAAAAGTATATCAATGCTTACGAATTTTGTTGATGGCTGAGGTGTTAATGTTTTATGGTGATAAGAGGCAGATTATTGAGCAAGGTGTCAGATCCTTTCAGCTGGCTAATAACTGAAATTTGAATTAAGCTCTGAACTAAATGGTTTAATATCACTCTAAAAAAAAGTATGTCATCCTTCTAGATTTTTGAGTTTTTATGTTGTACAGATAATTTTTCAATCCCTACTTGAATTTTCTGCAATCTCTGTCTAAAATAATTTCCAAGGACATAAGTCCTACCATTTAGGTACACACTGTTTTAAGAAAGTATTTCCTTTTGCTATTTCTTATTACATTGAGGCTCACTATGACTTTGTGTTATGACGTAAGCACAGAACTCAAGTCCCAGATGACCTTTTCTATTCCATTTTTTAACATATTTTACTCATCTCCAACCTGATTTTAAGGATTATAAACCAAAACCAAAATCTGTGTTTCTGCACAGGAATATTTAATGCCCTTAGCCACCTTTATCACCCTTCTTCTCCTTTCAGAAAGAATTTTTCTTATTCAATAAGAAAAACTCAAACCAACAAAAATGTGTCATTCCCTATAAAGTAAAGCATTAGGAAAAGATGAAATAATAAAACATTTTATTGCTTTATACCGTTTTCCTGCCAGACACCTATATTTTCTGAAGTGTACACAGACTAGTGGTTACATTTGTGCTGGGAAAGTACGTGTAAATTCCTCCTCTGTCTATAGTTTGGCTCTGCAAATTAAAAAAAGGAATGACTTCAAAGCAAAGTTGAACTCAAACCATTCCTCCCATGCGTATTTTCTCCTAGGAATCTGTACCTAGGAGTGTACTAGATCCACACCTCCACCCCGATGAGTGAGTTCCCTCCTCTCCATATTCAGATGAGTTTACAAAAAGACAAAAGTTCAGCCTTAAGTCAAATTCCAAAGCTCACCGTGAAACTTCAGAAAGCTCAACATTTGCTCTTGTTCTGGTATATACTACTAGACAATCATGGCCTCATTTCTAAAAAGCTTTTAGCTAAGGTTCTCAAAGTCAGCTTAATTTTAATAGTGTGTTCAAACTGAGTAGTTTATTTCTAATAGCACTCATAAAGTACAAATACACAGTTCACCTGGTACGGTGGAAAACATATGGAAGCAAACTGAAACAATAGACATTGGCAAAGAGAGACAGAATATGCAATGGAGAGGTGGAGAAAGGAATCTTAAGAATTACATAAAATCTAGCTCCCAGCTTCATCCCAGTCTTACTGGTGGTTACTCTGAAGAAAAATGCCATCCTTATTTGCTCAGTATGTATCTTTGATTGCATCACAGCGGATTTACATGCTGTAGACAGTTCTGTAAACAGTGCAGGTACTGTTATAAAACCCCAAACTGCTGGGTGATTTGAGACTAGCAACAATTCAGTCATCTTTTACATAAGAAGCTGGGTTTGGGTTCACGACACTTTGTAGCCCTCTTACACTTACAAAGCAAAGAAACAAGGAAAAGGACTTCTAATATGGGCGTCCTTGCCAATAAGTGGCTTTCTAATTTCTCATATAACCCTGAAAATTTGTCTACACTGCAGAGAAATACAAATTTCAAAACCCTTTGAAGTCAGTGGAACCTCACCCGTTTGCACGGTTCTGCCTTAACTCACCTGTTTCTGAGATCAGAGGCCAGAATTACTTAATTATATCTATCAGTTTTTATTCACAGATATGAGTGTAAAGGTTATTTGTGCCACATTCACTGGACCCAAGAGTTTGTCCAGAAGTATAACATGCTAGAAAAAGAAGGAAATATACCACTCTAAAATTGGCCAGAATCACAGGTCAGTGGAGTTTGAACTTTTGATGAACTTGGGTAGTTTGAAAAGTCTTACCTACAATAACATTAAAGTATGTTTTTCATAAATGTAGGAAGTACTGTGGTGCATAATTGTGTTGCAGCTTTAAGGTTTGAATCTGACTAGACCTTTTACTTGAATCTGAACTCCCCAAAGAAGACCAAAGGCCTGTTTTCATTAGAGTATAAACTAAAAAAGGTAACATTTGAAATGGAGAAAACTGGAAGTGATTAGTCATGATAGAATAGAAATTTAAAAGATTATAAACAAATATATCCCTGCCCACTGTGTCCTTGTGAAAACTGGTCGAGCTGGTTTTCAAGCACACTTTTATTCAAGCTCTAGTCTAGCTTTTTGAATTGAAGCAAACTGAATAGTTTCCTCTGGTTCCCAAGATGTTTTTTTTTTCAGTCATTTCTGAGACCAGGATGTCTGCTCCTTGCACTCTTATGAGCTCTTTTCACTCTGCCAATCCCTCTATTTTCTGGAAGTGTCTTTTTTTAGCATGATCTATATGCTCAAGGCAAGAATTATCTCCCCTTTATGTCAGGAGGTCCCACCTGATTCATTCATTTTTCTCTTTAAAGTCCCCTGTGGCAAACAGACTGAGCACAGAAGAACCACATGTGTCACTTACAGTACTTTAACATTATAGAAGTAACTTGTATTTGGTTTCAGTGATAGTGATGATAACATCTAACAGCAGAAAAAGGCTAAGCTAAATGTTCTCACAAATATATCTTCTTTGTATCATATCATCTGCCACGATGATGTCTATGAGATGTAACGCAAAAAGATTGTCTAGCAAAACTCCTTTTTAGAAAAAAGCAAACACTACTATCTTCTGTGCAGAATAGGATAAGGCAGAAATTTTCCCAGCAAAGGCATTGAATTTGTGACTATGCAGCCACATACAGGGGAGAGGGGAACACAAGGCTACAGAAAGCTGGAAATTATGAACTTTTTTCTGTGACTGAGTTGTAGCTCTTCCTGTTACTCACATTGCTGTTTCTCTGAATCAAGCTCTTACACATGGGCATGGCAAGTGGCACATACTAACATCTAGGAGCCACGGCCGACATTGTTTGGAAAAGAAACTTGACTAAAAATGAGTTCCTGTACAAGGCGTATGTGTCCTCCAGCAGCAGTGGGTCAAGGGCACGTTGTTATCTTCACGAAAGGGAGTCAAACCTGAATTTCAAACAAGACAAGCAGTGCAGTTGCTTTCTGAATGCTCACTGTCTTTGAGTGAGTCATGCGCTGTTGGGTTGTAGCCCAAATTAATGATAAAACAGAAGCCTGGAGACAACTAATGTTCTGAGATAGTGTCTTAATTATTGGTTTGTTCAACATCAGCATGTGAAGCACTGGGCAGTGCACAAAAACATTGTACATTTATTTCCAAAGATACTCTTATGTGGTGAAACACAAACGCTAGCAAGGTTCACATCATTTGTGAGTGTAGTGAAGAAGTGAAAGGCTTGAAGGAAGCACAAACCTGTAAATGATTATGCCCTGCTTGTATATATGGTGTTATGCAAAGCACATAAAAGTAGCAAGTGGTGAGAAATATTTACCTAAAAGTATTGCCAAAGCTGGAAGCTTGAATGGTAAGGCCCATCAAAGATTTACTAAGTTTTAACTCACAGGGAAAGGTGGAGGGGTGAGGGGCAGCCTAGGCTCAGGCCTCAACTTGAGCAAAAAAGTAAGATTTAATAACTCACAAGGTCTTGTGTAAGTAAGTAAGTACTTACCCATTTAGGTTTGTTTGTTTTGATGCTGTCGTAAGGATAAAATCTTCCTGAAGCACCTTTCCAGCCACCACTTTTCATGAAGTTTTCTCCCAATGGCTACAACCCCAAAACTGCCTGCACTTACAATGAGGACCCACAAACCTTAATTATTTGTCAGAGATGCTTTCTTTCTAACCGAACATGTGCCAGGCTGGTGCACTGATGTTTAACCCAGACAGCCAAAATACTGGAAGCTTCTTTAAGTCTCACTGAGGTACAATACTCTTCCATGGCTGGCACACAGTCTGGGCACAGGTCCCTGGCTTACTAGCTGCTCCCTAACACGGAGCTCTGCTTTCTTAATCCTAAGCACTAGTGCCACTCCCAGTAAAAGGAATTTTTTAGCTCGAGTGAGCTAATTTCTGGCCAAGTATTTGGAGGAAGTCTCTTTTGTCCCCCTCCCTGTTATTACTTCAAAAGTGCTGAACTTAGTCCTGATTCTTGAGGACAAAATGTTTGAAACACGAGACTTTTACATGCAGGAATAAGCCAACAGCAAGTAAAAGAATTCAGTGATTTTAGTTGAACTGTCAGAAGTGCTAAAAGAGCACTGATGGATGGGTGCGTACTTCCCAGCCTCTGGTGCCTGTTCCTTGTTTCATATTCTGTACAGATGCAGAAGTGTCTCCCTGCATGGTTCTCTCCCTCCAGGTTGTGTGTCCTGTTATCCCAGCCACTTCTATTGCCTCTTCCTTTCTGCCCAGGTCACTGGCAGAGCATCCAGGACTTTTTACAAACTGCTGTTGCTAGAGTTCAGCACAGAATGATGCTTAGACAACTGGATGTGAAACCAAATGCTGCATGAACTACTCAGCTGAAGGAGTGGGGGGAAGAGCGCGTATTTTTCACTGGCTGAGTTCTCATCATTCACTGTTTTGCCCTCCTTGGCAGGGTAAATTAGAGCATGCTGAGCTCTGTGCTACTGTATGAGAAATGTCTCTAATGAACCAGAGCTACCGAGGTTACCAGGTTATCTACTGGGCACCACAGTAGAGACATTCCTATATATATATATGGGAACATATATGTATTACTGGACAAATTACCCTACTTGCCTGACCTATAGCAACAGTTAAAAGAGCATAAAATTTATCCTTTTTGTATTATGTACTTGTGTTTAATTTTCTTAACAAGCCCACTCCCCCTTATTTCCAATGAAGCTGCCTAGCATGCTACCCACTGGTATGGGTTATCTAAACATGTCCCACTGCTAAATGCAGTGGCTTTAATTACCTTTTATTTATCCCTCATCACAAACATATGTTTTCAATGGAGGAAGGTAGCCTGGGGGGAGGGGAGAGCAGGGGACTGAGTGCTTTTTATATCTTGGCAAATATTTACTGTTAATGTTAAGCAAATGTTAGCACATCAGAAAGAAATATAATTGCTGTGTTGTGCTTTTAATGCACTACAATGCAGGAGAAATTCTGGCTGATTTTAGTGATGGAATTTTGAAAAGTGAGTAGAGAAAAATATTTGTTATTTCCTGATGGTAAGATTCTCGGACACTTTTAAGAGTCTGACAAATCAACGTCGTGTTAGAGGATTGCAAGGGTAGGTTGTTGTAGATGAAAGCTGCAGCCACAGATGCCCTTGGGGCCTGATGCTTCAACCAGCTTCAGCTGAGGGAATTTTTTTGTACCTGAGCAGAACTCCAGAGATGTCTCCAAAGCCTGCGAACATGATGACGAGAGCAACACCGGATGAAGCAGGATGAAGACTTGTGTCCCTGCTGCTGACAGCCTTTAATAGCCTGATCTTTTTTTTCAGGTTGTGTAAGAAATTAGCAATATAGTCCCTCCTACTTTATGATCTTTAGTTAGCAGGATACCGCCTACTGCTACTAAAAAAGCTTCTTCTTGGTTTATCTGTTTTCCAACAGCTTAGAAAACCCTTCATCTGATAGGCTAGAATATAACAGGAAATGATAAAAAAAGCAATTCTGAGATCAATACCAGCATCTGGCTAGGACTACTTCATTGACACTGAAATGGTTTTTATAATAAGTAAATATATAAATCATATAAATGGTTTTTGTAATAAGTGAATACATCTAGCCTCTTCTATTTGATATTCCTGAAAAGAGTAAAGAAAAATATTTTTTTTCTTGAACTTTACCACAGCACCATTCTGCAGCAGGTCAATTTTGTGCTCACACTTTAGTTGCTTGAAGTGCATGGCCATTGACTGTACTTAGTGCAGTCAGCTGTACTTTGGGAAGGCAAACTCTTGTTTGTGCTAAGCAGCAGCACCTTTAAGTATAAGTATATCTCACCAGACTGTGCTCAGGAACATCTGAGAAAAAGGAATGCAGCTTTAGCAGATTGATTTGCATTAGCAGTATTAGATGTAATTGTCAGTATGGCAGTATGGCAGGGTCAGGATGTCTAATAGAGAGACTGCAAAAGGAATGGTTGTAATACATGCTTATCCTGGACATTTATTTTGTTACAACCACAGAGAACTTTGTAGGGGGGAGGGGAGAACAAAACATTCTGATTAAAAAAAAAAAAAAAGGTACATACTAAGTGCTGTTGTGAAGAGGAAGAAAAGCACAATGGCATGACAGCTTGTTGTGATTCCTGCCAAGGGGCAGTACTATGAGCATGAGCCTCATGTATGTTTGACATTTTGCACATGCTAACATCTCCTTTTTCAGGGAGATTTATATGAAAACCCTTGCTTTAAAGAATGGATAGAAAAAGTACTCTAATTAGGAATGTCTGTCCTAAAAGCTAGTACCACGAAAACACTTTCTTGAATGTGAGAAACTGTAAAAAATAGTAAGTAGTAAAAAATCAGAAAAATAACCATATTTATAGTTCATTATTTTAAAGCCATTGATAATGAGTGATACAAATGGGGAAGAAACTTTTGATATAAACAGGAGCAAGATAATAAAATCAGTCATGTAAATCCTTATGTAATTTTAAAATTGCAGAGTTAGTAAGAACCCTGCTCTAAAAAATTTCAAGCAGGTTTCAATCAGCTTGTTTTCCTGGTGAAACGCTGAGGGCTACAAGACTTCTGGGACTTCTGGGGCAATCTGTCAGGACACAGATCCTCACTGCCTCTTCTTCAGTAATTGGTGCTTCTTTAGGATTTACTTTCAAAGAAAAAGAAAAAAAAAAAGGAAAAAAGAAAGAAAGAACAAAACCTAGGAATAAAATTGTTCAGAAACATTATTCTAGAAAGTGGTATAATGAGACAACTGAAACACAGTGGGCCGTGTTCTAAAACAGCAGTGGCTTACATTTTGGGTTCTCATTATAGAAAAGCATTGCTCAGACACTTTGTTTTTCCCCTTTTCCCAGCTGTTTAGCTCTACAGTAACAGCAGCAGTAGAGAAAAACAATAATTTTTTTTTGCTTTATTATGCAATAGGTCTGGTTTATTGACAAGACTGCTGTTGCACACACTGACTCAAACCGAATCTTCTGAAAGTCCTGTTCTTTGCTATTTCAAAATAGCATCTTGGCACTTCTTCATTCTTTGTTCTTGGTGGACTGATTTTCCACACTGTTCCCACTGGTTCGCAGTTACTCTGTACCTCCATTAATGAATACGGTACTCCTTAGAAAATAATGAATTTTTATGTGTAAGTAAAGATGATAGGGTCAAACCACTGTTTAATTTCTAGCAGCAATTCCCATTGATGTAGAGCTGTCTTTTAAAAAATTGTTGGGATAGCCTATTCAAATGTAAACACAAAAGAGCAAGTGTTGGCTTAATTTCTGGACAGTGTAAGATCTTCTTTCTGAGTTTATATTTCTTAACCGCACTGATCTAACTTTTCATATCCATTTTCCCTCCCCCTTCTCCTCTTCCTCCCTCACTCTCTTTCCTCTTCGTTTGCTGTACAGAGAAAGAAAATGAAAAAAAACTAAGTAAAGCTGAAGATTTGACTGCCACATTATCACTCTATAAAACCTGGAAAAACTGTCGTTAAACATTTTTGCACTTTCTTTGAGACTTGAATTCAGTAAAAGAATTTTCCTCGTGTTGAATTATATGTGAAACAAAATGCATGGGCCCGTCTCTGAACTAATCTGCGTGAGATATAAACTGATTTAAATCCATTGAACACAAACGCAACTTTCATTTGAGTTCACACCCAACAATATCCACAGCTGCAGTATGGGCAGTAAGAGATTCGTGAGGTTGTTCATTTCCCCATCACTCCAATTAGGTGGTGATACCCAGTACAGTGCTGGATCTATCTGTGCTATGCTTTGGGCAGTAGTATTTGATTACAAAAGTCTCAAAATATACTTGTGCACGTAGGTTACATGTTTTACAGCTGTGCTGGATGCTTTGGGGCAGCTTTTATGGTTCATCTGGGATTTGCTTGCCTTGACCCATAAGCAGATGACATTTGGGAGTAGTATGTGTCCCAGAAAAAAATCTCCTATTTCCTTTTGAGTAAGAATGATTAAACAAAAGCAAAAGTAACATCACAGTATAATCTTCAAGCTGCAGCTATACTGAAAGCATACACCATTTTAATTTTTCAGAAATAATTCCATAGGTCTCTACAACCTTTCTCAGTCAACCATTTTCCAGAAATTAAAAGGGTGAGAAGTGTTTTTCCCCTGACTTCACTTCTTGCTACCCATCCCTTAAGTAACTAGTGTAATTTGAGCCAGGAATGTTACATTTTGACGTCAAGATGTGTGTAGTTGTCACCTTTGCTTTATGGATCAAGACAACATCTAAGTGTGGGATGACCTGTGAAACAGCTGGTGGAACGTCATGGCCATGGCTTTATGAAGAACCCATGAATGGGATTTCTTCCAGAGATGCGCAGAACTGCAAGACAAACTTGTAGCTGCAGCCAAGCTGTATTTTAGGGACAGAGGCTCGGTGCTTGCGCAGGGGCTCCGGCTCCACCGGAGGGACCGGGGCTCCCTCCCCACCACCCCCGGCACTGCCCTCGGTGTCCAGCACCAGCCACGCTTTGCCCTGCATTGCGTGCAGCTCAGCCCCTATCTGCTGCTCCCGCTGGGCAGAGGCGGGTGCCGCGCCGCGATAAGGGGAGCGCTGGCTCGCCGCGCCACGCCGCACGCTCGCAAATTTAGGTTTTGAGACTATTTGTGAGGAAACCAAGTGGTACTTCCTCCTGAGCAGCAATGTCGCGCGTTTCCGTTCTGCGCCGTGTCCTGCACATGGTGTACTGAGAGCTGCATGTCTATTTACAAAGCAGGAAAAAGAAAACCTCCCTGAAAACCCCAAACAAACAGTACTTACATATTGCAAAAGTCCCTATTAATAACAGAGTAAATCGATCCAAAACTCCAGGGCTGGAGTTTCGCTGGCTGCATTGTTTGTAGGTGAGAACTGAGAGACAAGTTTTTTTAAAAAAAAAATCACTAGTATCAGGAAAAGTTTGTGGTTTGCTTATCAGGAAGAACATATATTTATATAAGTGCTTAGCAGCAACAGTACTGACATGAGCTTATAGTAGAAGCTCAACAAACACTGTATTGTTTAGGTGAAAAAGAGAGACAAAACTTTGTAACTGCTGGTCAGCTTTGTTAAATTTCTAAGTTGTTTTACCAGGCATTTTCTTAGCTTTTGTAAATGGCTTACATTAATGTTAGAAAGCCTACTTACTTTTAGCAAATTTACTTTTTAAACTACAGAAAGGGTGTTGGTTTTATTTTTTTTCAGAACTAGAAGCAACAGGAACTGACATTTAAATAGTTTCAGATACATATCACGCAGAGAGAAGTGTCATATTTACAATTGTTATGTCTGTCATCTGAAACTTCACACATCCTTTGTGTGAACGTTATTCTCTGAGGCTCGAATCCACTAATACTAGAGAACTTTTTGCTTTGTAAAATGTAACTCCAGCAGAGTGCCAGTTTTTAAAAAACTTCTGATCGCTTCTGTAATCATCACGAACACTCTGATTTCAATACACACAGGATATGCTTGTGTATAGGACCCAATTCTCACAGCTGGCTACATTGTTGTACAGAAAGAAATAGGCAAAATATTTCTTGTGAGAGGACATAGATGTTTAAATATCACTTAAAAATCTTAAAATGTCTAGTTAGAAATTTCTAGTGTGTAATGAATACATATCCAACAATTTTTGTAATAAAACCAGAATTAAACCTATTTTATAGTGATGCACTGCAACTCAAAGTAAGAAGACTGGAGTTCAGTTTAAAATTTGTCACAGTCCATGTAATTTGGCCAATCATACAGTTTGTTTTCAGGTCACTCAAAAACAGTGGCAGGGATTTTCTGAAGAATACAGGAGAGCTGCTCAACCGCAACCTGTAAAGTCAGCGTCAGCAGGATGTGGGAACTGTCAGGACTCTTTGAGAGCTCCAGCCAACACCCTTTGACTCAGTTGTAAACCAGTGCTACTTTCACCTCAGTGTAAGGCCATTTATTGGAGTTACCTTCCGCAAATATAATCAGATAGCTCTCTCCTGGTTATTTTGAGCTACTCTCTTGTTGCAGAGCAAACAAAAAAATCTATTTCCTGAGAGGAACCTCATGTTAAAAGAAACCCTTGCATATTGGAGAGTCATCAAAATATGAAAGCCATGCTGCATTTCAATTGGCCTCCACTGCTTGAATAACCTCTCTGGCCTGCCAACTATAATTTAAAATACCCTGAGGCTGCTGTAATTTATGCTGACCAGTGTGAAATTGCTCTCCCTTGCTCAGTCCTGTAGAAAAATCAGCCTAGTTGGAGGGAAGGTCCTTGCTCAGTGTGCCCCTATGAAGATTTCGAGAGCACTGAATCATGAAAAGGGACAGAGTCTGTCTTCCTGAGTCACGATACCATTCTATTTGCCTTCCAGCGTTTGATTTACCCAAATCATGTGACTCCTTCTTTTAAAACTTGTTGTGGATCCAAGGTTTTTATGAATAATGAGCTGTTTGAAATGCAGAGTGCATCTGACCATTAATGCTCAACTTCAGTACAGCTGCCATGGCCTTTTGAGTCTTATTTTTATCAAGGCATCCATAGTCTTGTGTAATAACACTAGGAGCCAGATGTTTGTTTTTAATCAAATCATGTTTTTACACTTTTTGGTGAGAGATTTCTAGCATTTAGAAAAACAATGTAATTATCATCATCATCATCATTATTATCATCATCATTGTATACTTTTAAAAGAATGGAAAATGTTGCTTCCTTTTAATGCAGGTCATTGTGCAGCTGCAGTACATTATTTTATTGTGAATTTTTTCTCTTTGTAGTGGCTGGAGTTTTCTGTTTCATAGAGAGATGCTCAAACACTGCTCTCAGTTTCTGAACCAGCAGAGACATAAGGATTCACTTTTGCTTGTTTGGAAATTATGACATCCAAAATTGCAAAAAGACCAGCTTATTTTTAGAACTTGATTTATACATGCTGTTATTTGAACTACTGAAATATGACTATCACTGTATGAATGTAGTGTAACGAATCAGTATTTCAATATTCTTTATTAGCTGGTTTTAATTTGTTATAGTGTTTAATGAACACTGTAATAAAACTGTAAGGAGATATATTGTTCTAATTGTCATTGCATGTCCTCTAGAAGTTTGATCTTACCACTACAAGCCAAGACAAACTAAAAATAAAAATACTGGTTTATCAATTTTTAGGCCAACTTGAGATATTCTAGAGGAACCTGATTTTCTCCAGCTGTTACGTATCCACCATCACCTAAAATAAACAATTATGCTAGGCCTCCTAAAACTGAGTTTCCTGCTTGTCACTTTTGAAAGTGTTGGATGTCCCCCCCAAGTCAGTAATGAAAGAGGATGAAAATTCTTCCTAGATCTTTGTTTTCTATTTTCAGTTACCCAAGCATACCGTGCTTTGACCAACATTGAGATATTTTGGTTGGAAAATATCATTTCGAGCTGTACTTGCATATAAATGCATCCATAGAGATTAAGAGGCCTGATTATCGGTGCTCTGTTCTGACAGCTGGATTCTCCTACGCTGTGCTTCTTGACCTGGCACTCACATTTTCAGAAGCCTTGTAAAAATTATTTTTCTTCACTAAGTTTTCTTTCTACTCTGCAAATTGGAAATTATAATCTTTATAGACCATGCTTAATACATAATAAGTTTAGATAATAGAAGCATTGCATAATACTATTGTTTGGATGCGGTTTTATTACTCAGATCACACCTGAAATTAATGGTTGCTTTCTGAAAGCTTCAGAAAAAAATATAATGCTTGGGATGGTTCCATGCCTATTCTATTGTGATGCTCTTTGCCCTTCGCAAAAGAAAAAAATTTAAAAATCTGTGCTAATGGGTTGTTTTAAAATTCTCTTGTTTGTGTGCTATGCATATCTTTTGAGAGAGGTTGTCTAACCAGTAGAAGGATGCAAGACATATCAACAGTGAAGCTACGGTTTTGGGTAGACATTATTTTGGGTGCTGGATAATAGAGTAAGCACTGAATTGAGACTGCAGCTACACGTGCAGTTTTTCCCCTTGGACATCTGAAGGATTACTTTTCCAAGAACTTCTGTTACTCAGTTTGAATTGTGTGATATTTTAGCTGATTATGGATAGAAATTAGGTTGCTTATGATCAGAGGCACTGACGGGCAAGTACACAGAAAATATTAAATAGGATGCTGAATCAGGTGGGCTTGGCTCTGTGGATTGACTGTGACATGTTTAGCAAGTGTTCACTGGAAGAGAAAACCTTATCTACATTAGAACTGAACCTCCGGGGCTTTGTTGGGATAGAACAGTTCAAGCACAGAAATAAGAGCTGCCTAACATCTTTCATTGTAACACATTTGCCTTAGGTATTTTTGTGTATTTTTTCCAAGCATTGATTTCTGGGAATGAAAATACCTGGCTAGTTTGTCCTCTTCTGAGATCAGAAAATGAGAACCTAGCCCTGATCCTTGTGGAATACCGCTGAAAACAGCTAATCCTTTCTCCTGTGACTACTATGATAGCCTTCAGCCACTTCTTTCTTTGCTTTGTGTATTATGATTACTTTTGCATTTTTTAAACGAGAATGTGATCTACACAGAACCACAGATTTATAACGCTTTCAAAAGAGGTTTCATTACCAAACTGTAAAGCTGCCCAAATCATCAGGAGCAGATAATAAATATAACCGTCAAGGATGAGTTCATAAAAGAAAGACTATTTTAGTTTTTGGTGTATTCTTTAACTACAGATTATAAACAATCTGCTGCAAATACTTTGTCAGATTATCAATATTTTAGCTAGTAATTATTTGCAAAAAAAGTCTCCATTCTCTGGCCTGCACTACACCTAATAGAAAGTTGATGAGCGTGTTCACAGAAATATGAAGTGCCGACTCAAAGATAATGCAGCCTTCTTCCACAACAAAGCCAAGATCCCAGTGAATAGAAATGTCAAATCTGAAAGAGAACAAGCTGCTTTTTGACAAAGCCTGGCGTGTGTGAATATCTGTCTGTAAGTGTATGTAGATTGTAATCCAACTTGTCTGTTTTTCATTTTTTAGCATTTTCATCCACTTTGTGAAGAATTTGCTGAGTGAGCATGAATAAATAATTCAAGCTTTGACTTTCATTAGTTTTGTTTTTTTTTTTTAAAGGTACACAGACTTCTTTCTCTACATGGAGGTGATGAAATACAAATATAAGTGCAAATTCATTTGTCTGACCTTTGCCTTTTACCTTCCTGATGTAACATGAACAATATGAGCAAACTCACATGGAGCCACAATTCTCTATTCTCTGTGCCAGGCTGCCTGCCAACCAGCTGTGCCTAAAAGGCAAGGGAGAAACTTAAGTGGTGTCGAGGTTCATGCCCGGGATTAAATAATAATAATAATAATATGAAAATAAAAATAAATAATATATTTTTTAAAGCAACAGCAACAATAATAATCTAGGTCTAGCTCCAGAGAGAAACTCATATGACAAATAAAAGTCAGACAGTTAGATGTCTATTGACAAAACTAGAAGAGTTTCAAGCTGCATTTGAAGGAGGTTGTCCTTAGAATTCAAGACATGACAAAAAAGGAATGAAACTGTCTTCAGTGCATTGAACTATTTGAAAACTTTCTTGCTTACAAAGAAACAAAGTATGTCAGAACTTTTATAGAATACCTTCCTGAAATTTTTGAAAAAAGTCCTTGGTTTTTTTTTCATTTTTAATATTAATTACATAATTATGCTTACAAATAGTTCCACTATATGTCATGTTAGTTGTATTTTCTTTTTACATTAAAATATTCAGAGAAATAAAATAGGGCCTCCCATATCTTGTGTAGCTGGAATCCCTTTCATTATATCAAGAAATGTTTTAGGAGATCACAGAAGACTTTACAAAGGCACTTAAAGGGTCAAAAAAAAAACATACCTCACCCCCTTAAGAAGAAAGCAAGACTAACAACCCCTTAAAAAAAAACAAAAACAAAAACAAAAAAAACAAAAAAACAAGGTAAAGCTCTGATTCTGACTGTCCAAAAAGCAAGATTATTTTAAGCATAGATTGATTTAAAATGTATACAATTCTTTGAGATATTTTTTTCCAAAAGAAAGATATTGTCTGTTAGTTTGTGTGTCTCCTTATTTGAAAGTATCAGTGTAGCTTTAATGCACATCTATGGTAAGATAGAAAAAAAATCTTATATATTAAAGCTGTTTCTCTTAATTCTGGTCCTGGTAGAAATATGTACAGTTAATGTCTTATTGCTTGGTATTCAAGGAAAGAGAAAACCTAATATAGTGTCTGGGGTTTTTATTTTGTTCTGTTTTTATTTTTGTTTTTGTTAAGCTGCTGACCATTGCTTAAAAAGAAAAAAAAAAAATTAAAGTAAGTTTTGTAGGTTAACATGGCTTTGTGTATTTCTTGTTCATATAACTTTTCAGTGTCCTTTCTGGAGCAAGTGCCTAGGGATATTAGTAGAAGTGATCCATTTCTGTGGGTTTTCATTTTTATGCTGCTTTTGTTAACTGAATATAAAGGAATGTTCACAGAAACCTTTCAAGACTTAGCTTGTTAATAGTATGTCTGATCTCTGAAATACAAAAATTTATCAAACTGAAAAAGATACAGGTTTCAGAACATACATGTGGTTTTATAGAAGACTATACTTGTGTTAAGATTCTTGGTTTCAGTCTAATCACTAAAAGTCGTATAGATTGTGGTGATGGGCCTTCACATCTCTATGCTAATTGGGTCCACTCAAGACTATATTTGGGGATGAAAAGTTACTTCTAAGATATCCATCTAGATATCCATCATAGATATTCCATATCTAAGAAGTACTAAAATTAGAAAGATGAAACAGATCAACAGTGTAGCCAGCAGGCTGAGGGAGCTGATCCTCCCACTCCTCTCAGCACTGGTGAGGCCACACCTGGAGTCCTGTGTCCCAGGACACAGGCCCAATTCTGGGCTCCCCAGTACAAGAGGGACATGGACATGCTGGAGACAGTCCAGCAAAGAGCCACAAAGATGATGAAGGGGTTAAAACATCTCTCATGTGAGGAAAGGCTGAGAGGGCTGGGACTGTTCAGCCTGGAGAACAGGAGTCTCGGGGGGATCTCATCCATGTTTATACATACCTGAAGGGAGGGTACAAAAAGGACAGAGCCAGGCTTCGTCAGTGGTGCCCAGTGCCAGGACAAGAGGCAATGGGCACAAACTAGAACACAGGAGGCTCCCCCTGAATATCAGGAAGCACTGCTGTGCTGTGCGGGTGAGGGAGCTGTGGTGCAGGTTGCCCAGAGAGGTGGTGGGGTCTCCCTGTTTGGAAGGGAAACTCAAAAGCCGTCTGGACAAGGTCCTGGGCACCCTGCTCTGGGTGGCCCTTCTAGCAGGAGGTTGGACCAGATGAGTTCCAGAGGTCCCTGGAGCTCAACCATTTTGTCTTTCTGCGAAGCAAACACCTTTAATTGCAGCAGAGAGAACCTACCTTCCCTGTTGCTTAATTATTTACTTACCGATGTTATCAGGTGATATCTCAGCCTGTTTTCTGGCTGAGCCTGTACGTTGTGAAGAGAGTCAAACAAGGTATCTAGCTTCTGCTGGAAGTTATTTTGGGATTCACTGAACAGGCCAGACTGATGCTCTGGAAGTGACAGAGGATGAAATCCCAGGGGCTTGCAGGACTTTCTGGACAGGCTACACCTAAGCAAACCCAAAATGTATACCAGTGAAACAAACACCCCAGCTCTTCCTGGATGTATATTATACCAGCATTGGCTATAAACTTATGTAGCAGAGCTGACCTGAAAAACAGAAGGGCTGGGTAAGTTACACCCTCTTAATAGGGACAGCAGTGACCACATGCTCTCTAGACATACCGACTCCTGAGCTGTCCCTTGGGCTGTTTAGTTTTGCGTCATCTCTAGAGTAGGTCAGTGGCAGTAGAGCACGCACTGACCTCAAGGGAGTTCACAGCAAACCCTGCTCTCTCCTGCAGTAGAGATCTCTCTTTAACTATCATCTCCATATCCTTTAAGTCATAGTCTTACATGCGTAATTTGGCCCTTTTTCAGTAATAACACATGTTCCTGTCACATCTTTATAAATAATTATAACTTTAATAAATGGAAACAGTAAGGACAGATAGGACAATTTAAAAAAAAAGTGGGAGGGAGGAAGGGAGACAGGGAGGGAGGGAACATTTGGCTTCAGTGTGCAAATGACATATAATTTCCAAAAATTTGAGAGGAATCTTGCCTTTAAGACTTGTTCATTTATTTAAAGAATATATTTCTCATAATTTAATTTGTGGTTTCAGGAGCTAAGTATAGAAAATTGCATAATGCCCTTTTAGAACGTGGTGACTAAGAGTGATCACATTAAATGAACATAGCTTGCATGGAGTTGGTTAAAATACAATTTGTTCCACTGCAACAGTTTAAATCTCTGTAATATTGGTCAGGCTAAAATATAATATGCATAATTCTAAGATACAAATGTTATATTCCTTAAGTTATGATAAAGGAAAAAGAGCCAAAAGAACCCATTGCATCCAATCAAGGTTACTCTGGGAATAGAGTTAAAGAATTTGTGGTTTGTAAAGTATATCCTTCTTCACTAATGACTGTTCAAGGTGTTTCTCATGTTCATAAACAGATTTTTTTTTCCATTTTTTTTCCATCAGGTGCTTCATTCCAAATGCCTACGCTGCTCTCTTCACTGCTGCTCTGGTGCCGTTAATGTGCTTGGTAGTGGTTTTCGTGGTGTTCATTCACGCCTACCAGGTGACCCCACAATGGAAAGCGTATGACGATATTTTCAGAGGAAGAACAAACGCTGCAGGTAAGGTACACAGGCTACCCCTGAGCAAACAAGTCAGACTTTCGGGACGTTGCTGATGGTCCAGAAAACCCCACTAGAAACCACAGCTCAATAAATACCTAAGCGGTTGTGTAAGATTAATCATGCTAGTGGTCCCTTTGAAGTCTGTGAAAGTACTTTAATGATGAAAGTTATGCAGATGCCGAGCTGTCTTAATAAAATGAGGATGAAGATGTGTTAATCCTAAAATGAGAAATTAGTACCGCTGCTTATGTCTAGTCTGGTAGGAGAACAGACCTGTGACAGGGCACTGTCCTGCATGGTCGTGGCTGGAGCCCAGCAGCACTTCCCCAGCGCGGGCTGGAGCTGGGTCAGGAGCAGCGCTTCCCTGGCTGTGGGGCCATGGTCAGGCCCTCACCCACACTCTTCTGCTCAGCCACAGGTGACGGCGTGCTGGAATACTTGGAGCTCACGCATCTGTTTGGAAATGTCCTAGCGCTGCTGGTAACTGAAGCGCGCTTGAAAGAGATCTGTCTCATGCAAAACAGGAAGCGTCGGTCTGTCTGTTCTGTTAGAACAATTTCAGATACAATTATGTTCCCCAAATAAAATTGCAGCAGTACAGACCAATGCTGTAATAATATGACACTCTGTGGGAAGCTGAGAATAATTCTTTTGTTTTCACGCTGTTCTTGGAAAATAAAAAAAAAAGGTCTCTGTTTTATAAACAAGTGCAAATAGTCGATTTGAGTAGAAATGTGTCTATTTTCTTCCAGACAACATGAAGACAGTTAGATTTTATAAACTTTCAAAAGGTTTTTGAATAATTTTTCCCAATATGTTAGCTAAATATCATCTGAACTTAAAAGGGACAGTGGATTATTAAAAAATTCCATTCAGCAGTCCAGTGCTTGTAACTGTTTGGATTTATAGAGTAGCTGTCTTGTTCAATTGCTCAACTTTGCAGTGATAATTATAGCATGAGGTGAGGAGTTATGTTTTACTTTGAACATTTGGGTTATAGAAATGTATTCTTTCTAAGGCAAAGTGAAAATAAATACTAAGCATTTATTATCCAGACATTTCTTCAGATATTCATTTCTTTCTTAGTGACAGTGTCAGCTTTACTAAGAACTATATATGAATTTGGGTAAGGACTGATAAACGTAGCTTGTAAATATGATACTCAAGACCTTACTTGCACTTTTTTCTTTCATTTTTCTTCTGATATAAAAGGGACTGCCTGGAGCAATCACAAAGGTGGCTGCTTATTCAGTGTTGAATAATATAGTTTATTTATTTATAAATAACTGTGGTTTTTTTTAGTATCTCTAAGAATGGAGATTCCATATTCATTTGTTGGAGGGTAATACTTGTGTCAGAGCAGTTAAAACAAACAGAAAAGAACCACTGTATACTGAAACAGTAACATAAACAAAGTCAGTATGCAAAATGGCAGAAAATGCTAATGGAAGCTAAATTACCAAGACACCAAGACATGAAATAGCAAGGTTGAAACACAAGTCTGTTTGATTTAGTGTAGGATTTAGGGTGTTTTTCTTTTCTTTTCTTTTTTTTTTTTTTTTTTCCCCAACAGCATAAAGCAAATGGCAGAGAGAATGGTGAGGTGTCAGAAAAAAAAAAAAAAAACTCAGGAAGAGATGTGTCTGATAAAATGTCAATAATAGCATAGTCTTGTTTAAAAGCCTGCCTTTAAAAAGCCTGTTTAAAAGCTTGTCTTTAAAAGCTTGTCTTTAAAAGCCTGTTTAAAAGCTTGTCTTCGGTGGACAAAGGAAGGGTGACAGACATCATCTACCTGGACTTGAGCAAAGCCTTTGATATGGTCCCTCACCACATTCTTCTCTCTAAATTGGAGAGGTATGGATTTGAAGGATGGACTGTTAGGTGGATTAAGAATTGGTTGGCTGGTCGCAGCCAAAGGGTTGTCGTCAATGGTTCTATGTCTGGGTGGAGGCCGGTCACAAGCGGTGTCCCTCAGGGGTCGGTCTTGGGACCGGTGCTCTTCAACATTTTTATTAATGACATAGACGACGGAATCGAGTGCACCCTCAGCAAGTTTGCGGACGACACCAAGCTGAGCGGTGCAGTTGATACCATAGAGGGAAGGGATGCCATCCAGAGGGACCTGGACAGGCTGGAGAAGTGGGCCCAAGAGAACCTAATGAGGTTCAACAAGGCCAAGTGCAAGGTGATGCACTTGGGCTGGGGCAATCCCAGGTACTTATACAGACTGGGAGAAGAACTCGAGAGCAGCCCTGCGGAGAAGGACTTGGGGGTCCTGCTGGACGAGAAGCTGGACATGAGCCGGCAGTGCGCGCTTGCGGCCCGGAAGGCCAACTATGTCCTGGGCTGCATTAAAAAAGGGGTGGCCAGCAGGGAGAGGGAGGTGATTGTCCCCCTCTACTCTGCTCTGGTGAGACCCCACCTGGAATACTGCGTGCAGGCCTGGGGCCCCCAGCACAAGAAGGATGTGGAGCTCTTGGAACGGGTCCAGAGGAGGGCCACTAAGATGATCAGAGGGCTGGAACACCTCTCCTATGAAGAAAGGTTGAGGGAACTGGGCTTGTTTAGCTTGGAGAAGAGAAGGCCCGGGGAGACCTCATTGCGGCCTTCCGGTACCTGAAGGGAACATATAAACAGGAGGGGGAACGTCTGTTTACACACGTTGATAGTGATAGGACAAGGGGGAATGGTTTCAAACTAAGACAGGGGAGATTTAGGTTGGATATTAGGAGGAAGTTTTTCACTCAGAGGGTGGTGAAGCACTGGAACAGGTTGCCCAGAGAGGTTGTGGATGCCCCATCCCTGGAGGCATTCAAGGCCAGGCTGGATGTGGCTCTGGGCAGCCTGCTCTAGTGGTTGGCAACCCTGCCCAGAGCAGGGGGGTTGAAACCAGATGATCTTTAAGGTCCTTTTCAACCCTGGCCATTCTATGATTCTATATTTCCATGAAAAGCAGGGTGTGACTTCTTGCACTCCTTCATGGCAGGCAGGCGTTTTGCTACCCAGGGCTAGCACGTTTTTAAAGTTTGAATTGTGCCATATGACCTGCATTGTGGAGAAACTCTGCGAACTCCTGGAATCTCGGCAGGACGTGCTGCTGCCTCAGCGCTGTTGTTGCAATGCCAGGGCGGGCACTGCGGGATAGCATCGGGCTTCTGGATCGCACCCCACCGCCTGTCGGCTGCAGTGCGGCACACGAGGTGCTGCGGGGCGGGCAGGCCTTTTGGAGACTTGCAGTAGTGTTGTTTTGGTGCTAACCGTGCCAGGGTTTCCCCTGTTCCACCCCAAACCAGAGAAGGAACGAGCTACCAAGTACCAGCATCTTATTCGGGCCTTTCTCTGGCTCCCATCCCCATATTGATCTCCCTGTCCACTCACCCACAGCCACAGATTCCTTCAGCAAAAAAGCCTTCCCCGGGCTCCAGCCTGAAGTTCTGTACCCAGTTGTGCCCACTTTGAGTGCTGTGGTAGGTGGTGAGAAAGAAAATTATTATAAAGTAATAATTTGCAAAACTGTCTACTCTCCATTCGCCACCTTCTCCAGAAAGAGAATAAAATTCTGAGTGAATGACACTGTAAACAATGGTGATATATCAACTACAGAGCACTATAAACATAGACAAAAATATTTTTGAAACACATTTTCATTCTTCCTGGTAATTGTGGCCATCTGTTGATTTGAATTCCAGAGAGCAAAGAGTATTGCAAAAAGGAAAAAGTGGCATATGTAGACATGTAATTATCATTTACACCTAGACACTCGTACGAACACCTACTTGCATCTGAGTATTTGAACTAGTAGTGTTTATTCCCTTTCTGGGAGTCATTCAATTAGAAGATAGTTAAAATTGCCGTGTGATACAGATGACCCCAGGCAGAGTCTACAATAATTCATGCGAAAGAACTACAGAATGTGTTCAATAAAAAATAAAATAGCAAGGTCCCTGGCTTCCATGCTACTATAAAATAGAAAAAGTGTCTGGATATGCAGATTTAAAAGAGAAATATTTATTACTTGACTTCTAAATGTAGATTATTTAAACCATTTCATAGACTGCAAGAGAAGCCTCTTAAACTATGGCTGGTTAACCTGAAGTTCCAAATTTGTGATCTGTACTTGAGGAAGGCTATTGCTAACTTTACTAGAAATTTAATGGGAATAGAAACAGTAAAGTATATCCTTGTATGTAGTATATACAGTTATTTTAAAAGAAAAGGGATACACAGGTGGCTAAGCTAAATATATATATATATTATTACTGTCTTTTCTCCTGTTGTTGGAAGACTCTCAGCCTTACCTGGCAAAGAAGTTTCATCTTGAACGATCGTCTTCTACAGCTATTAGGATAAATTCTGTCTGCTATAGTAAAACATCTTCCTGAATTTAGGCAGCAGTGCTGTGTTTTACTATTTTGTTCTGCCTGTAGGAGCAGAGAGTTTTTTACCCATACTAAAGGGGACTCCCATGTATTTTTGTTACTAGGAGAAGGTTTTACTGTACATATCTAAGAGAAAAAATATTGCCCCTTGGTAACTGCAGAGCATCTGTCTGCACACTGTTAAATAGCTTCTTGGAAAATTATAGGATATGGTTGATTTTTTTCTATATATTTTGTACACGGATGTTCACTTATTTGCCTTACCTCCTTTTCTGCCCTGTGGATATTATTCCTGATCCTCTAGATTTATCCTGGGTGCGCTTGGTTAGAGTCACATCTCTCATATCCTACTCTGGTAGCTTGCAGGCTTTAAAGAAAACATGGCATAAGGCCAGCCAGCCCAGCACAATTCTGCTTTCAGTAATCATTGTCAACTCCTTTGCCAGTGGTCTGTGATCTGCCCACAGAGCTTATCATACTGTTTCCTTATGCCTGGGATATCGCTGTAAAAGCATAAAAGGGAAGAATAAACAGAAGTAAATAGAATTTGCCAGCTTCCATTGAGAGGAATGTCCAATATGCACACTTTTCACTGCCGTGTCTGGAACACCAAGTGTGTGAGTTTGCCCTCTCTCACTTTTTTACTGCTCCAGAATTGCTCTATTACCAGCCGTGTTGTTTTATACGGTGATTGATACAGCTTGCTTAGGTCAGGGAATTTTCCTCCACAACAGAAGGCGAGGGGAAAGGGCAAAGAGAGAGTCACGAATTAATTATCTTTTAGAGCAAGCAGCTCTTCCTCCTCAAAAGTGAGTGTTGGAAAATAGAGTGAAAGCTGATTTATAAAGGTTGTCATCTCTAACCCCAGTATCCCCTTTCAAAGATATGCATTTGGTTTGCTAGAAAAGAGGCTTCAGTTTGAACTGATTCAGCTTGCCAGCCTTTCAGCCAACATGTTCAATTGACTGATTATTCTTCTATATATAGAAACTAACTTCTCAAAAGTTAGCCTTGACAGCAGCCAAGTCAGGAGCATGCATTGGATAAACAGCCTCTGGTGAACTAATATTTAAGTTTGTAGCAAGAAAGACTGCTTTGGAAGGAAATCAGGTGGTCTAAAAACAGGATGGTTGTATTTGGCTGTAATAGCAGGAGGTCAAAATAGCGATATATAGCAGAGGATTGTTTTTTCTTGACAGTCCAAATATGCAAATACAGAAATTGGAAATAAAAAAGGCAGCAGCCCAATATTCTTTGTTTTGCTTTCCAACTGTTTGTTAACTTTTCATAATTTTGCAGAGATTTGAAAATATAAAGGAAAAATGTGAATTGAAAAATCACCTGCATTTTTTTTCTCCTAACACCATCGCTAATAGATGGCCTTAACTTATTGGACATGTCATAACATAATTTTCATGCCCTAGGCATAAATAATGCAGTAGAATTTACCTGATTCAGATATCATCATTGTAAATGTGCCAGAATGAATCTAAAGATTAAAACCTTTTGTTGCCAAAACAGAACTTCATGAAGAATACCTTAAATATTTAGCTGTAAAATTATAACTACCTTTTTGTGTCTTCATTCATATAAATTTCTTTAATATATTTATCATCTTAACAGTATGCAGTTCCTGGCCATAACATATCATGCTGGATGGCCCACCTGTGTCTACTACTAGCTGATCTCAAGAAACAAATAGGCCATCCAAAGTGCAAGTGCAGGACATTCCAACCATGCTTCTGCACTGGGGAAATGATGCTGAGGACAGGGCTTCATATTCAAAGTGAGAATGTACATCTAAACCTGTTGTAACAGGTCTTCTTTATCCTGTAAGCTATATGCTAAAATCTTTATCTCGAATTGGAAGATACATATCATATACCTAAAAGAAGAAAAGGAACGGTGAGTTCCAGGAGTGCTTTCATCTTGAGATGACAATATGCATTTAGGAATCAAGAACCAGATGTTGGCCACCTCCTCTGATCTAAGAGTTATGTACAATATTCACAATATTCATCACAGTCACGCAGTGGATACTATTTTAGTCTTCATAATGCTGAAGGGGCTTTTCTTTTTCATAATTAGAACAAAAACAAATCTTTGCCTCTGAGGTTTTTAGAAATACAGTTAAAGACAAAATGCACAAGCGTAATTACAAGCTGAAATAAAGAACAGAGATCTCAATAAGATAATAACTTAAATTCATCATCTGCACTCATGCAATTTAGATTGTTTGTACTGTGCTTCACATGCCCACATTAGCTTTCTTCCTTTAAAGAATTCTGCAGAAGCAAGTTAATTTGTATGAGTTATGCCTATACAGTTGTGAATTTAGCACTCATTTAATATCTTGCATAATACTTTTAAATAATTTTATTATATGGAGATGAGTAGGTTCAAATGTTTCTTTCTTTCTTTTTTTTTTTTTTTNTTTTGCTTTGCTGTTGCTCTGGGATTTGCAATATTCCCTGAATAGCAGTAGTAGCATAATCTATCATAAGATGCCTGGTCTTTCATTTCCTATACCAGGAATTGCCTTAAGATTCATAAGAAAGTTTGTCAAAATCCTGAGAATTAATGAGAGGTTAGAGAGGCCAATCTTTTATGTTTCTGCAGTAGTCATGTAGTTATTCTTAATATGATAACTGCTTCTGTTTTAGGAGGTATTGTTTAATTTCAAGCTGTTCCTTGCCACAAGGACAACAAATCAAAAATGTAAATGAACCAGAAATAGGTTTGCAAAAACAAGTTTGCTGCCTCCTATTTTTACCAATTATCTATGAACAATTTTGTCCAATTGGATTTCATGGACATTTATATGCCAGCTTTCCAGTCTGTAGTATCACATAGTGTTAAAGTCAGCACATCTTTTAATATTCCTAATCTGGAATTAGAGGATTTTTCATGAGTTGCTGGTTGCTCATTGGTGGTGGTGGCATTTTCTCCTTTGAACTCTGTGAGGAAATCTGTTAATTTTTATTTTGGCCATAAAATCCTGCTACCAAATTCCTTTTCTACAGAAGTTGTCAAAAGCAATTAAAAAAGGAGCCAGCAGAATTTGGAACACTGTTATTCAAACTTTTTTGTAGTTCTGTTGCTAAGTTTAACCCCTGACTTGTTAAGCAATAGTCTGTAAATGTTTTACTGAAATTGGGTCTCCCACAAAACAGTGAAATTCTGAGTAGTAATACATTCTCCCCAGTCACCTAGGAAAAAATGTTAGAAAAGATGATGCAGGTTTTGCAGTAGGTCTTCATGTCTAGCCAAGAACAATTAAAAACAATTAAAGATGCATTATCAGTTTAACACCCAAAGGGAAGAAATATAGTAAATATTTATAGGTAAACTCAGATGATCATTAAAGCTGTATTATTTAATTGGTTCTTTTATTGACTTTTCTATTTTTAGAAAAAAAAATTAAACACTTCAGGCAATAGAAAAAGACACTGTGTGCCAATACAGTGATAAGAGTACAAACATTTGGATACATTAGGGATGTGTAGTGCATCTTTATTTTTCACAGTTAAATCATTTGGGTGGTTGCTGCAAGCACATACTCAGCATTGCACTTCAGAGTTTTAATATTTTCTAATCATTTCCAGGCTTACTAATTTCTACTTCATTTAACATTTTTCACTGCTCAGACTTATATTCCTGGAAAATGCTACCTATAACATCAGGTAATGAATGAAGGAAGACAATCTTCAGGTAGGCTACCTGGCAGCTGAAAGCTGATTTTGTAGTGAGACAGACTGAATGTGTAACATTAAGGAGTGGTTCTCACAGACAGAAGAAACAGAAAACTGGCAATTTCAGAATCTGAAGGTTGTTTTTGCTTGAATGATATGTCAGTTCTAGGAAGATGATAATATATTATCCTCTGAAATACATAATCTAGACCAAAGAGTTCATTCTACTTTATGGATACCAGATGCAAAAACTTCATCAAAACCTACCTGCCTGACTGAATGGGATTTTCTGAAGGAACTAATTGCGGTATCCTGAAGGCAGTACCAATTTTGGCAACCTATAAAAGCAATTTGTTATTTTCCTCATTCACTTCAGTTACTTTTCCTAGCAGTACTACAGATTTTCTCTGTAGCAATGAGCTGATCTTAGTTTCACAAGGCTTGTTACTTGTTCCTGTCCCGATGCCTTTGTTCAAACGAGTCAGTGATTAATTCAGTATTTCTCTCTGCCCACATGCACATCCATTAGTTTTCCTGACTGTAAAGTATAGGGTATACAGCAAGAAGGCATTTTTAAAGAACCGTTTACTATCCACAGTGGTCAGTTGGGTGAATTATGCAAGAGGATTTCCACTGCCGCTTCCCTCTCTATTAAAACAGGTTGTGGCAGGCAACATCAAATTGTTCTATCATAACCAATGGGCACTATGCAGGGACAGCCGTGTTGCACCGTTATCTGAGATTAAAATGATGTACACAAATCCACCTCCATCGTTCGCTGACCGTGATGTGAACCATCAGAGGTGTGGCAGTGGACAGCGATGGGGAACACTGGAAGGCTCCTCTTTGTTTTCTTGCTTCTCTTCTCAGCTGCTCCCACTTTTTTTGTGCTGCCCTGGGCTGCTGTGGACAGCGTGGCTCTTAGTGCCGGAGGTCCAGGAGGCAGAGGTTGCCAGTGCTCTCTTTCCCATCCTTTACAAGATGGGTATATCCTGCGCCCGTTTGTTTTAGAAATATAAAGTTGTGTGGATTTATTTTGCCAGAGATTTTAAACCACTATTTTAAACCACATAGCTGTTTAGAAATGTTATTTCTTTTTTTCTTTTTCTTTTTTTTTTTTCCTGTGTGCTTCTACTTCTTGTTCTGCTTTATCAGAACCAAACAACAAACGCAAGGCTGACAAGTGTTTCAGCTGAGCAATCTGGCATTTTATTACCTGAACCTGATCATTCCTGTGGAGTTCCTTGCCACTGGATACTCTGAATTACTGAAGCTCACAGTAGGCAGTTCAAGAGAAGACAAGATGAGTTTATGAGACAGAAGTGCCCTGAAGATGACTAAATCTGAAAGATGAAGAAATGCTGTCCGGTGCAGCAAGATTCTGGGTTGTAAACAGGAGAATTGCTGGGACAACACCGTATGTGGCCAACTTTTTTGGTCCTTCATGGAGACAAGGGCCAGATGAACTTTTTTCTAACCCAGTACAGCTCCTTCCAGGTTCTCACTGAGGAAATTGTGTTTCCAGCATTTTAATACTTTTCATGGTTCATGAATTTTGTAATCTAATCAAAACCTATCATGAAAATACTGCAGTTTATCGTTCAAATTCTCGGCAGCATCATTTTTATGTAAATCACTGGACAAAATCTTGAGTGTTTATGCTAAGGACTCCCCTACTGTAGTAAAACTAAGGTTTTACTACCCATAAAAATTAATTACAATGTAGCACAGCCCTCAGAACAGCAATCATTGCAGAAAAATCAATTTTATAGATCAGTTAATAAATATAATAATTTCTCAGCAATTGGGAAGAAGCGAGAAACAGTGGTCAGAGTCGTTTGGTGAATAAAATATATGTAATTTCACCTGGTCAAATACTGGCCTGGGCTATGCTAAGTGTACAACTGCAGCTAGAGCTCTGTGAGCTACGTTTGTCTGTGTTGAGTCATCAGCTCTGCCTACGTTTCTTTAGCCTCTAATTGAGGAAAAGCAGAGATGTTTCAGGAGACATGAACAGTCAGGATGGTGATATGTGCATACATTTTATATATATATATTTATATATATACTTAAAGAGTGGGTGGACTGACTGTTGCTTAAATAAAACCTTTCATCAGTCCAAGTACTGAAAAATGTATGTTAATCATGTAAAAAAAGAAAAAAAAAAAGAACAAGCATGGTTCAAATATATAATACCCAACAAAGCTGCTTGACAGTGTCTCACCTACATAGGCTGATGCTGAGCTGACTGTTCCACTGCAGGCTTTTATCTTCTAAGGTTTATTCAAGTACTGTAAAGGCGACTGCTCGCACTTGGATTTAGGGCACAAGTCTTGTAAGTGAAGGTACACCTGTCCAGAAATAACACTTGTTTGTTCGGGAGGAGTTGTCAGTTTTCTTTCCATATGAAGGAAACCACAAATAACTAGACTGTCGGTTCGGGTTCATTTCCAGCCTTTTTATTGACATCCTTTTCCTTTATGCAGTGCTGCTTTTATAAACTTAAGATAAATTGCTGCTGATTTTCTGATATGTTTTCTGTACGTTCTAGTTATTGAGCTTTGTTTGGTAAAAATACAACAAATTGTCTGATCAAAATGTGGGTGAAGGGAATTCAAACAGCTGAGACTTTAAGTACTGCCAAAGCTTCAGCTCTGAATTAACCCCTTACAATATTGATAATGAAGCAATTCCTGTTGACAAAGGTAAAAGCAGAACCTTTAAATGCACCAACACTCAGCAAGTGGCAAAAAGCAGATATCTTCAGACTATTTTTACTACTATAACATATATAAAACCTGTAGTTGATATGCTTGTACTGAGTAACATTCATTACATAAACCTTTATCAGAACTACTCTTGAAGATACACTTCATAGAGATTTTGCTAGATTCAGTGAGCTTCATTCTGTTTTTACCTGTTGTAGTTCTATTCTGGTGAGATGGCACTGAACTTATCAATGCTCCCTCTCACACACACTTGAAGCTAATAAAGTCAAATCATTGTACATCAAAAGTATATTATCTAGATAGTATACCGATCCATCTCCTTTAGCTTTATGTACACCACTATTTATGTACACTGCTATTTACGTACACCGCTATTTCACCAGTCTACGGTTTCAATGATTTAGAGGTGTTAGGTTATGATTAATATTGTGGTAACTTTCTTTATGTGACATTTATGTAGTAAAAGCAGAAATCAAGCTGTTACTTCTGGCATGCTCTACTGCCTGCAGATCATCCTCCCATTACCTGTTTTCATGTCTTCCCAGCCCCAAACCCGAGTTGAACTATATTGCAAAGTAACACAAAAGCCAAATCATTATTTGAACTTTCTGAGGCAATTCTCTGCATTGTAAGCTTTGATCTGTGTACAGCATTTAGAATATGCATACATTAGTCATCATTAATTGCCAGCCCATTGCATCACTTGTATTCTCTAAAGAGCTAAATTTTGTTAAGTGATTTTGAGCTTCAACAAAATGATTATATCTTTCCATGTATATGCATGCACAAGTAAATTAATGAGTTCCTCAATGGATAATTACTGAGTTTACCTTTAGAAAGATAAATTTACAAAAAAAAAAAAAAGAGTATTTTATGTATATTTTCCTTTTTTTTTTTTTTTATTTTGGTAGATTTGGTTCTTTCTGTTACCTGAAATATTCTGAGGTTGTCAGTTCCTTGCCAGTTTTTATGAACATTGTTAAGTACATATCTAATAAGTATTTAGATCCATTATGTATGCAGTGTAGGAAAAAATGGAATACTGATGCTCTATTCCTTACTATACTACCTGGTGCTTTAAAAGACTTTGCATTTTTTAATATTGTAAAAGCATTGTGATGTTGTGTATTTTAGTAGCTGTTAAAGAAAAGCTTGCTTCAGCATCTGTTGAGGCCATGAGGAACTTTTCCATTGTCCCAAAGGGACTTTGAGATGGGTGGTTTCTGTGCTAGGGATCCTAGTGACTATAGAGAGCAATGTGAGAAATATTTTGCATGTCCATTCTATTCCTCTAAGAAAAATGAGTCCTCCGAGACAAATAACAGAGGCGCATAGCCTTAATCTTCTTCCCCTGCTGCTGCGTTGAAAAATACACAGATATTATTAGTGTTACATTATGGATCACGGATCCTTGGGAAGTCTCAGACAATCTAATAAATTTTGGCCAGACCTCAGCTCACCATGGGAGAAGTGATTCAGGTCCTTAATGGACACCAATTGTCATTTCAGACAACTGAGGTTATCCGTCTGTCTCTCGGTAAGGGATGGGTCTTCCACAAGTCCTGTGTCAGGTGTGCGGATGATGTACAGGTCCTTTTCTGTGCACAGAAATTGCACTATTTGCAAGTGGCCAAACTGGGGAGGATTTATATCATGTTCTCAAACAAAAATGGCAGAACAGTATCCTAACTGTGATTAGAGGCTGAGCTTTCAATCTCCTCTGTTTAGAGAATCTGACTTTCATAGTGCTGCAATGGGCTTTGCTATTTTCCAGTAAAGCAGATAGATTTGTTTGTTTGTTTTCACAGAAAAAGCAAGGCCACGTCAGCTGTTCCAAAGACTTAAGTTTATTTGAATACTTCAGTTTACTGCCTCTGGCGCCCTAGGTTACCACTAACTTAATGTAGTAGTAATCTCTTTGTGTCTCAGAATCTCATCTTAATTCACTTGTCTTTCTTACTGGTGTGCCACGCCGTGACAAAGTTGTTGCAGAACAGCCCAGGCTGGGGTTTGCAGCCTTGGTCTTCCTCAGCAGTGTTAGGCTTTAGCTGAGGCAACTTGAGTAACTCGGTGCCTGCTCACAGAGTGCTTCGCTTCAAGCTGCTCCCTCGTTTGTAAAAATACCTACATCCATTTCTGCCGAAGTAATAGTTATATCCCTGAAGCAACTCTTCCCTGCCTTGCTGGAAGGTGGTGCTGACTTTGGCTGTTGCCTGCATTCACATGGTGCTTACTGTTATCGTATCACACAAAACACCTGAAGTGCTCCCATATTGCTGTTTCTAGAATAATGCCTCCCAAAAGTGCGTGGCTGACGTAGCATGACCGGTGCGGAGAGGGGCGATGCCTCGCAGAGCACGTCTGCGCCTCGCAACTTGCAGGCCGTGGCAAACATGGACTTTGTCGTCTGCCGCGAGCGCTGTCAGCACCGGGGGCCAAGGAGGTGGCCTGGGTGTCGAGAACAGAACCGGGTGGGGGTGAAAGCTGGGAAAACCTCCTGCTTTCCTCTGCGTGAACTTTGTTCTGTGCAGGCATCTTCCTGCCAGCTCTCCTGAAATCTCTTAGGCTGTAAGTGCAGCAAGGAGCGCGAAGTGCAGCTGCACGGATCAGCTGGGTGGCGTGCTTAGGGCCGGGAGGCACGTGGGTTTTAACGCGAGTGCAGTTAACCAGTGCAAATTCTGCCTTTGAGGGACTCCTCGAGTGAGCGGAGGTAGTCCCTTGATGTTTTATAGCATCACGTGCATACTCATGTTCTGCTTGCAGTAAAAGTAACAGCAAATTGGGGAATAAGCCATAGTCTTACACTATGAAGCGCCGGAGCCTTCACGGTTCTTTGTGTGGATAACGCTAGCGTTCTTTTCCCTTTCCCCTCAATTCCCAAACATCCCTTTCCCCCCCAGATTCCCAGCGTCTCCTCCGGGCTCGGCACGTGCCCATCCCAGCCGCCAGTGCCCGTGCCCGACCCCGGGGACGTGGGACGTGGCTGCCCATCGCCCGCGGGATGCTCAGAGGTGTCCTCCACGGGCAGCCTGCTGACTGCCTCTGCTTCTGATTTCCAGAGATCCCCTTGGTCCTGTATCTCTTTGCCCTGGTTTCCGTCACCTGGCTGTGGGGAGGACTGCACATGGCTTACCGGCACCTCTGGATGTTAGTCTTCTTCATCATCTTCAACAGCCTGCAGGTAAGAGCTGCCGCCCCGTCCTTCGGTCCTCTGCTGGAGATCGGGATCATCCTCACTGCTTCTTAATGCCTGTGGCGTTTCAGCTTGACCGGCTGAACAAAACCCAGAAACAAATAGTGGTTTGCTTGTGACACAGTGTAAGTGTTAATTGTGTTGTTTGTCTGTTTCTGAAATTAACATATGGAATGCATATTAGCGCAAGAGGTGCATTGTTTTGAAACAATAGCAATAATTGCATGGATTTAATTTCATAGTTAATACACTGGGAAAGAAAATTGCTTGCTGACTTACGTAATGTTACTGAGATAATTATACCAGTAAAACTGAAGTATCTGCAGCCCTTGCAAAGAAACAGAGTATTTCAATTTTCTGTGTCTTTTAATTCCAGTTAAAACAAAACAAAACAAAACAAAACGCAATGCTTTAAAATTGTGTAACCAGAAGATTGAATTTGTTTTTCACTGTTAGAGGTGAGCCTTGAGGCTTGGCTTTTCTTATTCAGCATTGGTGAAGAAGCAAAGATCTTTTCACTGAAAAAATCTACTATAGACTAGATGTTGATTATTAAGTTATGAAAAAATACAGATAGTCCCTTGCGGAATTTCACACGTGTGAGTGCTTCCACTGGACCAGTACTGTATTACACTGAATTCAATACCTTATTGCACATTATGAAATTGTTTACAGAATAGAGGATAGTATATCATGGATGGGAAAGTGCCTCTAATGTCTAAAAACGGTGAAATGAGGAGGCATTCAAAATGTACATATTGAAATCTATGATGTGCAAGTTCTTCTGAGATTCATATAATAGAAATATCCGTGATATAATGTATTATTTACCTATATACAAAATCTTTTTACCTCATCAAATAAAAAATAATAAAAATGAATCTCTGTTACAAAACAGATTTATTTTAGATAAAAATATATTTTATATATTTCTATATACGGGCGCTGCAGCGCCCGTGCGCGTCCCCCCCTGTCCTCTCCCCCTGCACGATCTCAGAGCATGGGCGATCCCCCAGGGGAGCTTCAGCAGCATGACTCTACCTGCTGTGGCTTTATGGTGAACCATGCCACTGAGATAAAGCATCAGGGCATGGTGACGTCTGCCTATGTGCGTGTAGATGTACATGCATATTTTTATATAGCCTTTCTTACCACCTTTCTGCAAAGCATTATTGTGAGAATCCGATCTAGGTTAATGTTACGTATATATATTGGATACAAATGTTTGAGGAGGGTTACTCATTATAACTGAGATTTTCTGCCAGTGCCAGAGCACTGTAATATGTATGGGTATTTGCTTTAATAAAATAAATAATAATAATAATAGAAACTTATTGCCAGTGCATTTTTAGAGAATATGGATATGAATACTCTGTGAAAATTATCATTCATGGCCAGAATGTTGACCCTTCTGTGTAACTGCCAGCAGAGATGTTGTATTACTCTGCTTTATATAACCTGACATGTTTTATTCACGTAAGGGCACAAAGCATTGGAATTATTGTTAGTTTAATTGTTGTTACACGACACTAATTCCTGTGATGGGAGCAAGCAGTGAAATGGGATGTTGAAAAACAGTTGTGTAAAATATGAGTCCCACAAGGTCTGCAGGGGATTTATTGCACCTGGTAGCCCAATATAATAGCAGGTGACATGGAAAACACAGATACAAAAGCATGCCTAGAATAACATTTAAGTCATGACTGATAATAGACATGCACCAGTGCATGACTCTGAAGTTAGGATTTCGTTTAAATCCAGATAAAACTGAGATGATATATTTGGTTTTCTCAATGTGAAGATTTTCAGCTGGTTAAATTTAATGTTCTTTATGTAGCTTTGTTTCCATTCATGCACTTTAAAATTTTAGAACTTTAGAAGTAGATTTTTTATTCTTTTATTGGCTAGTCTTTCATCTCTTACCAGCATTGCTGGTCCATGCAAAAGGTATATACCAATAAGTCCCAAGTGGATAGTACATAATTCTTGTGTGCTTCTGCTCAAATTTTTTGTAAGTTTCATAATGTCAGAAACACTTCTATGCTTTATTTTGTGCAACTGAAATAATACGTGGCTTCACTGGCTTGCCTTCAGTTGTTTTGTCGGAGCTCCGCAGCAGGGCTTTTACCAGACTCCTGGTAGACTGCAGTGCTGTGGCAGGAATGAAACACATAGAAGACGTGTTTGCTACATGCCAGTTAGTCCCTCAGTAATGGTGTTCAAGAAACTTGCTCTTCTGAGGTTCTCTTCCGTATCTTATTGCCCCGATGAAAGATGGTGTTATCTGGGGAATGGCTGTAGATGGCAACTGGCCTGCAGGAGATAGTACAGCACCTCCACAACAGACATATTTTTATTCAAATTACATCAATACTTATCTTTTACATCAAAAGGAGGAGTATTTTACTTTTTTCTTTTCCTAGTGCTAGAGGATCTGCAAAACCTCAAATATAAAATGACGTGTCCTCTATTGAAACGATATGCTAAAATTTCAAATATCTTATCTCTTCCTGGCTAATATTTTAAATTAAAACCTGCACATTTGGAGCTCTTAACTCAGACAGTAGTCAATAAAAACTTTTCCTTGCAGCTATGAAGAGTTAAGACCTTTACACTTCACATTTCAAAAACATCTTTTTATGTTTCACTGGAGACTTTAGGCATGAAATGTAATAGGACAGTATCTTCTACCTTTCATTACTAGATATTAGAAATTACTTTTTAATGTATGAATTTATCAAATATTTAAAGGGAGTAGATACCTATTTAGTATTGGGTGCCCTGAGAAGAATGAAAGAAATTGAGTAGATCTTTCACAGTACTACCATTTTTATATTTGTTTAACAGCGAGTGTTTTCAGTGCTTCGTAAATCTCTACAAGAAAAGGTGTTTAAAAAACATTTCCTGAAACACCGCTACTCTATAAATAACCTCACCACATATATATTGTTCTCCTGTTTTAAAAGTTAAAATTATCTAACCAGGAAACAGAGGAACCGATGTGTGATTCGGGTAACCAGACATGCAGACAAATTAAAAGAACAGTGAAGGCACAAGGCGAACAGTCAGCAAGTAATACCCAAATTCTGTAAGCTATGCTGCTCTTCAGATAACCAGATATACTGAATTGTGTTAATGAAAGAAAGGGCCATCACGCAGACTGTGATGAAAAAACGTGAAATGGGGCTTAGCCGTGGATGGCACGTTTTGAAAATGATTTCCTGCGGACCTCGCCGTCTCTCAGCACGTGCTGTCTGCACGTCACTCCCGTGCATTACGTCTTCATCAGCTCTCAGAACTGATGGTGGTTGTTAAAACTAGGCCAAGGTTTTCTGCCTCAGAAGGCTGTTTTCCCATTTTTTGGTGGGCATTCCTGTTATATGATTTGCCCTGTTTCGGTCTGAAAGCAATTCAGCATTCATTAAATCTTTTCCCAACGGGAAAGGGAACATGAAATCGCTTACAAGGAGCAGAGACCTGCTTCCCTGCTGCTCAGGAGTTACAGACGCCCGAGCAGAGCAGAGCGCAACCCATTAAATGTGTTTGATATCCAGATGAATTCCGCTCAGGAGACTGCAAAGGCACTGTATATTACCCAATTTAGTTGTTTAGCCTCATGACAAACATTTCCTAGGAAAGGCACTTGGTAGAAAAATCATCTCCTAAGGACAGACTGTTTCCAAGCGCTTCCTGTGAGAAATGGCTTCCATCAGAGAGGAGTTTATTAAACTATTCATGTGCATGCAGAGGAAGGACAGTCCTTCCCCTGCAACTTCAAGAATAAACATGCAAAGCCCTGTACGGGGGGACAGCAGCTGATTTTCATGGTCACTGAGTAAACAGTCACCCTGAAAATAAATATAGCTGAACCCGTTCTGTTCACCAAGGCCAAAATCAAAGTTTAAAAGGTATCTTAAAACATTTCCACCCAATGTGCTTAGAGTAGGAAATCCCAAAATACATTTAGAAAAGCATAAAAGGAAAAGGCTAAGGAGCATGTTTAGGATACCTGACGCTTGGAGTTCCTCAGTGGCATGTTCCTGATTATCCCAGCCAGGCAGCATCTGTGTCACAGAAGCATACCCCATGCTCTCCTGTGAAAGGTCTGGGCTCCTGATCCTTTCTGCTGCAAAACCAGAGAGGAGCATTTACCTTTTTACACATGACCATCTAAGCGGATTTGTTCACAAGCTGTTTGTTGGGGTCAGGAGTGAAGGAATAAGCTGCTGTCTTGCACCTCTCTCTCTAAAGGTTAGGATTTCACAAGCCATTTTGCACATGCTATCCTAATAAAAAAGATCGCTGTGTTCTTCATGAGATTTGTGGGGTGTTTCTGGTTTGTATAGCTGAGGTCATCAGCGACGTATTTACCGTTCAGTTGAGGCAGATCCAAAGTTCAGGGAGGTGGGTGGATCTCTTCGCCTTGTTTGCAGAGGCTGGGGTTAGGCTTTAGGTCCATGCTGAGGCTTCTCCCCTCAGCTGAATCCATTTATCTGAACCCTTTCTTATTATGATTTTGATTATTATTTGGTTATATTTCCAGCAAACTTCACTGGACACCCCAACCCTCTATCTTATAACTTAGAATATATGCACACTGCAAACTGCAAAGCGTTACGTTCTCCCAAGCTACCCCTATTGTGGCTTCCTGTACCTTGTACTAATCCTCACCACACCCTACCCCCAGTAATAAATTAATTACATTTTTAAATAAAAAGTAATTTTGATCCAAAACCTTGCTTTTATAAAATACTGAAATGTTACATGTCAACAGTATCAAAAGTCAAATTTTCAGCAATTTTAAATCAGAAGAAAAGTAAATAAAGACTGGGAGGTATTCCATTATTAACCACAGTATTCAGAAAGATCTTATGTGGTTGTTTTGGCTGACACAGATACGAATAAAATGTCTTTTCCTGTTCTGTATTTGAGCACACCGGGACAATTCGTGCCCACATGACTGGATTACCAACAGTGTTATGTATAAAATAAGTGTTCCCAAGAAACCCTGGAAAAATCTGGAAGTAGCGGTTGATTGATGGTTTTCCAAACTGGGCAAAATGGCTGACTTGTCTAAAAGTACAAATTTTAAAAGTCAGCTAATTGGCAGTGTGTTATAGTAAGAGAAAAAGATTCAAAAGTTTGCATATGAAGGTTTAAGAAAACCACATACAGAACATACAGAAGCCTACTGAACAGGTGCACACCCAAACTGACCTTGACTGGAGCAGATGTGATTCACCAAACTTCAATAATTAGAATAGCAGAGGCAAAACAGAATGTGAGCAAGCGCTAATTCAGTAGCAAAGAGATAAAATATCAAGGAAAACTACTAGATGTGGTGGCAAAAAAACATGATAATGAGGAATACTCTGTTTCTGGAATTACAGAAAATAATTGTGGCAAGAGAAATGTCACAGGTTTTAGAGGCAAAAACAAAGTGAAAAACATCATACTGAGAGAACAAGAAGAGAACAGAGAGGTAGAGTTTTAAGCATGCAATATTAGTGCAGTATTAAAAAAAAAAAGAACAAAAATATGCAGTTGTTAAGCTCATGCTGGCACCAATTGCAAATAAAAGTTCTTTTCCCAGGACATGCTATTCAAACGGGGGGCATAGTCAGGGGATACTGAGAGTGCCACAGTTTTAAATAGGTTCACTTCCTGTTCCTTGTGGCATCTTCCTAAAGCACCTCCTCCTGACGAGTCACAGAGGGACTACACGATCCTGTTTGTAGCAGTTCCAGTGATCTAGGCAACACAAAAACAAGCAAAATCAAGTACTGGACAGTCCTGAATACATGTGGTGGGCCACAAAAGGCTTCCTCAAGATTGTGCAAAAAAGAAAAAGTGATTCCGCACTCCAGATAAGCCCAACAAAATACAACACAGTTGTCATAGTATTGCCAGGATAAGATGAACTACAAGCAGAATACCAAGAACAGTGCATAAGCTTGTTCATGTAGAAATAGTACAAGCAATACCAAACCTTTTTCTGTCAGCTGAGAGCATACTTCAAACACAATTAAACAATTCGTACACTACCTCAGGAAAAAAATATAAAAACAAATACGCAGCCAAAACAGGCTTTGCATTTTGACATCTGTGTAATAAAGTAGGTTCCCATGCTGTTTCTGGAGACTTGGATTGTCTTCCAGACATTCTGTACCTGGACAGAAGGAAAATAGTATAATAAGGACAGTTCACTTGTTTAATAAGTGAACAAAAGGATGTAGAAAAAGAAGTTATTTTTCTTAAAGTCAAAAGCCCAGTAAGTCTGGCCAGTGTTGAGAAACACTGGACATTCATATGTGTGTTTTTTTTTTTTTTTTTTCAACCAAACAGTAAAAGGAACTAATATAAAGCAGATAGAGAAAGCTTTTCACTTTTTGAGTCTTGTCACCTTTTGACATCAGCAGCTAAACTTTTGGGATGCAATCCTTATCGGGCAATAGCATTGGTATGCTTTATACCAGCAGTCCAAACTTACAAAGCCACCTGAGTGCCTTGTTTATTCTGTGAATCAAGACAATGCAATATTCAAGTTTATATCCCCTTCTCCATGTATATTCCTTCATGTCGTGTTCCTTGTTAAAGAATTTTCTGTGCTCCTAGTTACCACCCTGCACATACTCTAATGCATAATTACCATAATTTTACTTATGAAATAAGTTACTATAAATACTACAAAATTACTTACAAAATTATTGTAAAATACTCCCTTTACTTATTCAAGTCCTTAGGTAACAGACCAAGATATCAGTCTGTAGCTGAAGGCAAAACAAAGCAAAAAAGTGTGCAGTTTCAGATAAACAAAGGAAGTATTGTTAGGTTGGGACTAAATACCTGATAGGATAAACTGATGTCAGAGGAGAGTGGCTGGTGTGTAGATCTGTATTCACAGTGATGAAAATATATAGAATAATACTTACTAAAATTGCAAAAATTAGTGAAGGAATCTGAGATGTGCTTTGACTTAATTGGATTTTCAAGAAGTTTCAAGAAACATTTAGAGAGTATTTCAATCATTTGCCTACTTAGAATAGGGAAAAAAAAAATGAACATAATGTATTTTTTTAAAACAAATGTAGACGTTAAATAACATTTTAGGTCTTCCTGCATCTATTGAGCTCCTTCAGCAGTTCTTGAAGAACTTTAACATATGTTTTAGGAAAAATCTCTCAATGCTCTAATCATTTTGTTAGATAGAATATAACAAAGCAGTTTTAACCATTCTCCTAGGGACTTAGTAGGAACTGTGTAGTAGGCAGCGACAAAAAGGAAATGTAACTGTAAGACAAATTGCTACATTCAGTGGAAGTTTATCCACTCAAAAAAACTAGGGATCGGGTACATTCCTTTCATCTTCCAGCTCTGTCAATAAGACTTGACTTCTATAACTGTTGAGAATACAATAGCAACGAACTTGATTTGGTATCTGTAAAAATGTACCTGCCTTTTCATTTTATATTGCTGCTGATCTCTTTGTGTCACCATAAATAGCATTTTTTTCAATAACTCAGCTGAAAGAAGTATCTCATTATAATCATAATGTAGAATTAATCTGTATTTTGCCTTTATATCCGACCTTCTAAATTCTCAAGTATTACTTAAGGCTAATTGATAGAGCACTGCCAGCTTATAGCATTCAGAAATAGAGAACGTGACTTCTATGTTTTGAAAATAATGAATTTCTTTATAATTAGCTGAAATACTCAATGCCTTTTTGTTTATATATTTTTTTTCTTTTTGGAGCTGTTATTCACAGCAAATCCTGCTTGATGCACTGGCACAGTTTCAGAAGGTGAGAGGCAGCAAACAGTAGGGGAGTAACACACTGGGGACCGCTTAGAGAAGTTGTAACACCCAGATCCATAAGGCTAAAAGGGATTCATCTGGAAGTGCTGAAAGAGCTGGCCTTTTAATTGTTTCATTTTTGAAGAATCATAGCAATTGAGGATATGACTGATGGCAAGGATAACAATAACATTGTTCCCAGACTTTAGAAAGTCAGAGTGTAGCTTCAGGAAATTTCTGGCTGACAGTAACTAGAGGATATGGCTGACATGAGAAATAGCAGAATTGATTCAGAGGGACCTTCATAAATTTGAGAGAAAACATCACAAGGCTCAGCAAAGAGACACAAAGTTACACACGTAAGAGCAAAGTTACACACCCAAAGCCCAATAACCCCATGTTCAGCCTTGGCATTATGAGTGTTCCCACTGAAGAGTTGGAGTGTGCCAGGGTGACTGTGGGGCACCAGCGTAGTCCTCTTGTAGATATGGCAAACCACGTTAAGGCGCCGCTATGGGAGAAGTTTGGCCAGTAGTTTGAGTGATTATCACTGTCTGCTCTGTGCTAATGAGGCCACACTTGGCATACTCTGTCCAGTTTTGGGGTCTCCAGTTCACCAGGTACATGGAGTGTCCAAGGCAGGGCTACCATGGTGGTCAGAGGTCTGGGGCACGTGAAGAGTGTCTGAGGGAGCTGGGCTTATTTAGCCAGGTGAGGAGCATACCAGTGGAAAATGTAATAGCAGTATGCAAATATTTGAAAGGTAGTTAAAATGATGATGACATTATTCTTTTAGAATCATAGAATCATAAAACATCCTGAGTTGGAAGGGACCCACAAGGATCATTGAGTCCAACTCCTGGCTCCACACAGGACCACCCAAAAATCAGACCCTGTGTCTCAGAGCGTTGTCCAAACGCTGCTTGAGCTCCAGCAGGCTCAGTGCTGTGATCACTTCCCTGGGCAGCCTGTTCCAGTGCCCGACCACCCTCTCGGTGAAGAACCTTTTCCTAACACCCAGCCTGACCCTCCTTCCCTGTCACAGCTCCATGCCGTTCCCTCGGGTCCTGTCGCTGTCACCAGAGAGCAGAGATCAGCGCCTGCCCCTCCGCTCCCCTCGTGAGGAAGCTGCAGGCCGCCATGAGGCCTCCCCTCAGCCTCCTCTTCTCCTGGTTGAACAAACCAAGGGACCTCAGCCGCTCCTCATATGTCTTCCCCTCTAGACCCTTTACCACCTTTGTTGCCCTCATTTTGATGTTTTCTAGTAGTTTTATGTCATACTGTGGTGCCCAAAACTGCACACAGTACTTCGAGTGGGACAATCGCTCCACTTGACTGGCTAGAAGTACTGTGCCTGATGCACCCCAGGGTATGGTTGGTCCTTCTGTCTGCCAGAACACACTGTGGACTCACATTCAATTTGCTGTTGACCAGAACCCTCAGATCCCTTTCCACAGGGCTGCTCTCCAGCCTCTCCTCCTCCAGTCTGTATGTATAGCCATGGCTGTGCCATCACAGGTGCAGAATCTGGCCCTTGCTCTTGTTAAACTTCATGCAGTTGGTGATTGCCCTGTCCTCTCATTTGACAAAGTCTCTTTGCAAGGCCTCGCCGACCTTGAGGGAGTCAACAGCTCCTCCTAATTTAGTGTCATCCACAAACTTAGTATGCATTCAAGTCCTGCGTCAAGATCATTTACAAAAACATTGAAAAGAACTGGTCCCAAAATGGATTCCTGGGGAACCCCACTAGTGACTGGCTGCCAGCCTCAAGTAACTCCATTTACCCCTTTGAGCCTGACCTGTCAGCCAATTGTTCACACATCATATTGTGTACTTGCCTAGCTGTATGCTGGACAATTTGTCCTGAAGGACACTTCGAGAGTTAGTATTGAAAGCTTTGCTAAAATCCAAAAAAATTACATCTGCTGGCTTCCCTTGGTCAACTAGGTGGGTAACCTTTATGTAAAAGGAAATTGTTAGTTAAGCTGGACTTTTCCCCTCATGAGCGCGTGTTGACTACGACCAGTTCTCCTGCACACTCTATAAAGTGCCAAGGTGGTAAGGTGGTGAGAACGAGGGGCAATAGACACAAACCTGTGGATTAGGAGGTTTAGACGGGACCTTAGGAAAGATAATTCATTAGGGGGAAGTACAGAACTGGAACTGTTGCCCAGAGAGGTATTGGATCTCCAGTGTTGTAGAATTTTAAGACTCAGCTAGACAACACCATACTGAGCTGATCAGTGGCCTGACCCTCTGAGTGGACTAAATGACTTCTAGAGATCCCTTCCAGCTAACTTTTCTATGATTTCTGGTGATTTGACATGTAGGAAGCCCTATTCTCAAGCCATTCATTGCAATAGAGAGCAACACTGGCCACATGGCACTGAGATCATGAGCTTTCAGAAAAGCATCAAATATTACAGGACTAATGATAAATCCCAAAGAGCTGGAAATGTTACAGACAGGAAAAGGTTTGCTAAAATATAAGCCATCTGTAGGAACGACTGTAGAGCAGTGGATTCAATGTTTCTCATGGTTCAGCACTGCAGAATGGTCTATATACATACGTAGCTTCATACTGAATATCATTATGTTATGAAGGGTGATCTGAAATCACTTTATGATTTGCACCCTTCACCCTTTATGAAGAGTGGAATAAATGCATGTAAAGTTTTAATAGCTACTAGGAAAAGAGCTGTTTACTTTTCCTCCACACACACATTTCCTGCACAAGAACCTTTTATATTGAACAAATCCAGTATTTCATCAGTGTATGAGAAAGGTGTTTTCTTCTTTCCTTCATAACAAATAAATAAGTAAATAAATAAATACAGGGCAAGCAAACAAACAATCATTCTGTTATTTTATATACATTTTCAATGGCCTCCAAGCAACTACTGTAGAAAGACTGAATGGCATTACTTTTCTCTCTCATAGTTTCATTATTACTCAATGTATTAACAATATGCAATTTTAGGAGCTAAGATTTCCGTCTGAAATAACATTATATTCAGCAAAGATTGACTTCACTTACTTTTTCTGAGGACTAAAGGGTGCATACTGTCCCTCTTTGTATTTTAATTTTATCCTTGACATATAACCATTTTCAACAGGTTACAGTTAGAAATTGTTTAGATTTTTGGAATGCCATCCAGCTGATGTGTGTCAAAGGCATATGAGTTAAAGGACCACCATCCAGCCATTGTTTATAGGCTGACTTATTCAGTTTGAAAGAGAAGGGAACAGGAAGGGGTATGAGAAATGAATATAAGACTGGGAAAAAGAAAATCCAGTCACGTAAGCAATATGGCCCTTATAGAATAATGCACGAAGGGATTTTTATCATGTGAGTAAAAATGTTATTGCATACTACAACCAGAATGAATTAAGGCTTTGTGAAATTCCAAAGATTAACAAAATAGACCACTTAAAAGGCTTTATCATCTAGTGAAATTCTCATCTATTGAGAGCACGATAAAGTTAAAATCATCTTGAAACCATCAGTGAGACCAATCCTTGGCAGATTTTTCTTACAGTACTTTTAATTTTTTTTTTCTTCTATTAATCTACATTCAGATAAGCTGCAAGTGCTTATTTTCCACCGAGGACAGAGCAGTCTCTAAGTGCAGTTGATAATGTTTTTGCCAGCATAGGAAATAATGAACTAGAATTTGTCCAGACTAGGACAGAGAGTCTAAAAGAAATAGTTTAAAGGATTCTTTCTAGAGGTACTTTCTTCTAAAGAAGTGTTGTTGTGGGCTCTAACAGGTCATATTGGACTAAAGAGAAGGCACTTTGCCAGAAGAAGCAATGGGGTTTTGAAACAATGACATGATATGAAAATATAGTTTGCTTTTTCCTCAAAAGTGTTTTGGAATAGAGTAAGCAAAGAATCCCTGAAAATAAAGCTGGAAGAGACCGCTAGACATCAGCAAAAGCCTCTGTGCCACAACATAGGTTCAGTTATATCTTATATGCTAAATACATTTTGATTTTGTCAATTAGAGGTCTGTTAATTAGATATCAATGTTGCAATTAAAGATCAGATACTTAAAAATACGGTAAAATTTAGACTGGATTTAGTGAAGTTAGGCATACTATCCAGTACTAGTCCAAGCCATTATCTGCTAGTCCAGACAAAGGAAATGCAACATATTTGTCAAACTCTTAAGTATTTGATACAGTAGCACAATAAAATTGGAGAATTAAGAATAAAGGGAAAAATATGGGGAAAAAAGTAGTAATAATGTATCTTGATAAAAATATTCATTACAATTTTCATTATGACCACGGCAGAAAAAGTGCTAATACATCTTTTTGAGTAAACAAATTTACAGTTCAGAGGACTTGAAGTGTCGTGCACAATTAAAAGGATAATTTTTAATCTGTGGAATGAATTAACAGATATTTTTTGTGATCCGGCAACATTAAGTGCAAAGTTATGCTCCAAGGCACTAATAGTGAATGAATTTCTGCTATAAGTTGATTAGTCATATATAATTGAGAAATACAAGCCAAGATGGGTGTGGTACTTTACTGCAGAACAAGCAAATCACCAGCATGATACAGTCTTGAAGTGTGCAAATGTGATGCTAACTTTGTACCCAACAGCGATATTAGTGCCATTGTAGAAGGTACTGGTGACATTATTATTTGGAATCCTGTGCACAATTCTGAGCCCGTTGGTCAAAGAGATGACTTGTGTATATGATATAGTGGTGATCAGGGATTTTAAAATCTTATTTCAGGAGCCTGAGAGTATTTTACATGTCAGCGATTCATCTGTGCCCTGTGTACACACTTAGCTGGCTGTTGTCCAGCAGCTGTGGATTAACACTAGTGTCGTGTTGCGCACAAAATAATACATGCTATCTCTCAGCAGGCATGTTTTAAAGATGTCAGTCCTTTTTCAGAGTTGGTCCTAACTCAGAACAACTTGCTGAGTTCCAACACTGCTCTGCCAGTTCTGATTTGCATGGGCAAGCAGTTAAATGTCTAACCTGCTCAGAAACACTGTATGTGGCTGTAATCTCACAGCACTAAATTGTTTGAGATTTTCAGTATTTTCTTCTATTAACAGAAGGATCATGGATTTATGGAATGCATTAACTGTAATGTCACGCATTTGTTCTAAAGTCAGTTTGTTTGAAAGTTTTTAAGTGTAACGTTGCCAATGTTTTCTCTTCATACTGAATTTTTGTGATGTATTTTTTTCTCCAAAGGGGAACGTTTCAACAGTTAAATCTGAGATCTGAATATAACTGCTTAGTAGCAACTCTCTCAGGAAGCTTTCTAATGCATGTGAGAACTGCAAATCATTTGTGTCTGGAAAGAATTGAGCAACTGTGGAGCTGGATCTAACCACAGTTGGATGAAAATTGCTAAATTATGTTTTCTTTATTTTGAGCAAAATGTCAAGTGTTGCTCTTTTGCCTTTGCCTTGACAAAGGTCAGTTGGATTAAAAAAAGCACCAAATCAACTCAAACTGTCAGCTTATTATTTGTTTAAATCTTCAGATGTGTTGTTTTGCTGTTACAAGAGAGTCATGGAAAGTTTTAGTGGCAGAGATATATGAGATCCTCAATTGCAAAACGGGTAACCAGACTGCTACTTTTTCTTTGTTCTTTGTACATCTTCTTAAAGCAGAGTGAGTAGAAGATGTAGTTTTGACAGGGGCATCCTCTACGTGCGTGTATGTGTGAGTGCGCACACTTGATCTACTGGAGTGTACTGTGTCCAAATGAAGAGACTTCCTAGCGTTGTGATTGTGCTTCAGAAAATGTGCATTCAGAAAGTGGGAAAACAGGATGAAAATAGTAAGACTTACCCTGAAATATGCTCAGCTACCTCCACTAGAGGATTTCAAAGTTCAGTATTTCTTATGCCCCATATCCTCTAGGATTAATCATCTGAGTTCCAGGAAACAGAAAATTGGCATTTTAATAGGCAATCTGAATGGAGTGGAGCCAGAAGCTGGTGCAGGACCTTTTCTCATTCTTAACTTTTGAAAAACAGCAGGAAAACAGTGATTCTTACCATGAAGACTGTTGTTCTCCTGCAAAGCTTTGTTATTTTCACACTAGCTTTTGTGTAACTACCTGTTATCAGCCAAATAGGCCAACCTATGTGACAGAAGTTTTTACTTCATAAAAAAGAATGCACGCTTAAAGGTCTATTTGCAATTCTGTAATTTTCATCAGTGAAGAAAAAAAGGTTAGTCACACTCCCTACCTCTAGGCACCTATATTAGTACACTGGTTTCCAAAGGCTTTTTATGTGGTCAAGGAAAAAGAGAAGTGTGGTTCCAGAGGATGTTTCACTGTACTTGCATGGGGTTCCTGATTATTTTCAGTTAGTAGAATGTTTCAGTATTTAGACTCTTTATCCTATAATGTCATATTAAGTAGAATTGTCTCTGTGTTTTAAACAACAACAAAAAAAGGTTTTTTTGTTAAATGATCTAGACATTGCATACATTGAGAGCAGAAAGTCTGCTAGCACCAATTCTAGTATTTCTTTGCCTGTCTCGGAACCTTTTATCATTTTTTTCCTAAGAAATAGGTAATTGCAGAAGGGCAAACAAATCATTTGTGTCCACATTTCCACAGGGGCTTTGCTTTGCAAATAAACAGATTGTAGATGTCTTTCAGGTAGAATACAGGATAGGATGTAGTGAGGCAATAGAGACATGATGAGATCTTGTACCAGCTGAAGTTTTTCTTAGGAATCAGTGTAGGAAGTCTAAAAAGTAATTTGTCTCAAATCACATGATTCGTGTGTGAATTTTGTTTTCTTTTCCCAGTACCTTGAAAAAAAGTGTAGCTGCCCTACTTTTCTGTAGGACATATGAAAACCAAGTGAGAAAGTATCTTTAGGATATGCATTATAAAATGTTAGGAATATTTAAACTAACAAAAATTTCAATAGTTTTGCCACTTAAAAAAATGTATTTGTAGAAACAAAAAACAAACAAACAAACAAACAAACAAAAAAAAACAAAAAAAACAGACCTTATCCCATTTATTTTGAACAAACTTGTAGGAAGACTTGAGATATGCAGAATTCTCACTACTGTAATGTAACTTTTAAATTTATGTATTGTAACGAAATTTCAAAACAATCACAATTTCAAAACAATGACAAGTAGTCATGTTCTGCTTGTGAAAATTATCATGATAAGATACATGGATATAATATCTGAAAAACTGAGAATAAATTATTTTTTAATGACTGTCACTTTTTTACAGTTAATATGGCCTGTAAGTAGTCATGCTCACTCTACAGCAGCATGAAATATCATCAGCCTGTCAGTCTCCAGAATACCTTTCTGAGATGGATATTATCATCTCTATTTTACAGATGGCTGGGATGAAAGCCATGGGAAGATAAATGACTTATGTAGGGCCAGCATACTTGCTAATTTGGGAAGCAAATTTAATGGCTCCTATGTTTCAGGTTTGTGCTCGGTTTATTAAACCACATTACTACCAATCTCTTAGTCTGTATTGCTACCAGTACTTTATTTTCCAAATGGATTTTATTTTAGAAATGGAAGCCAAAGACAGTACTGCTAGTTCATTAATTGTCTGTAGTGGAGAATAGAAGGAGCTATGGGATGAAAGATTTCTACAGGATTTAAATAAAGATCCTCCTCTTCCTGGAAATGTCTCTTTTCAGTTTGCTTCAGGTTGCCACCCTCCTCTCCATTGGCAATGAGCATTAACACACACTGTTTAGTCACTTTGCTAACATGGCTTGGCTTAGCTTGTAAGAAAGATTTGTAATAGCTAAAATGCCAAGCATGGATTGGGAGGAAATCATGCAATTCTTAATACTAAATGATGTCTATCTTACTTGCCTGGAAATTTCCCCTTGCACAGTACCAATACAAACAAGGCAGAAATAAAATTAAAAAAAAATCCCAGAATCATAGTTATAGTTTTCTGCCAAAAATGTGATTTCTGAATGTTACATGTATAGATTTAGCCATCTAGTGCATTAAAAGATTTATTAGCTGTGTTTGCATACAAACCTAACTTACACTGTACACTACAGCTTCCCCCCCAAAAAAAATATTTGAGTAGGAGTTAAATGGTTCAGTCCTTTTTTTTTTTTGATAAAAAAAAAAAAGAGTGGAATCAGTCATCATGGCAATACTCAAAGACTTTGTGTACAGGATGGAAGAGTATTGCAAGGTAGTTTTTAGGAGTGTTTTGCAGGATGCTTCATCCTGTCGCACTGAGGAATGTCATGCCAGCACTGTTGAGCAGAGTATCAGAAGTTAGTTTCATAGGCCTGTATCTCCACTGCTATCTTCATTGCTATCCACTGCTGACCTGAGGTAGGCAACAGGGCAAAAAGAATCCCAGAAGAAAGCAGGGTGTGAGGTTGTTATGTCCTCTTCTCCTGAATGGTGGGATTAGACTCATGTCATGTCCTATGGGATCCTTTCATTAACAAACTGAATCAAACTCTCATTTCAGTGACCTAACGAGAACAGGGAAGAACATAGTCATTTCATTGAAAGTGTAACCTTCCTTCCAGCACACTCCACAAATACTGAAAAAGGTATAAAGACTCTTATTTATTTTCTTTCCAAAAAAATGTCAGTGCCTCCTTAAAGCGTGAGTACCAGATTTTTGGGCTGCCATTCGAAATACATCTGCACTGTATATGTGGTACGGCACAGATAATCCTAAACAGACATAAAGCACATCTGCTGTGGAGCCAAGAGTAATAAACCCGTGTCAACAACGATGCAGAGCCAGGGAGTGCAGCACTGAGGGGAGAGCTAAGCCCGGGCTCAGCGCTGCGCACGCAGCTGCACTGCTTTTGTCCCGGCTCTTCTGTATCACTGCTCTGCACCACAGGACATGCAATGATTAAGATTTAGTAACTAGAGGCTTTAGTGAGTGCTCTGTTGCACAAAAACTGTTGTAAGTCCGACAGGTTGGACTAAAATGACCACAACAGCCATGCGACGAATATTCATAGAATTGTGGAATCACAGAATGGTTTGGGTTGGAAGGGACTCCATCAGGGAGCAGCTTTCCTGTAATTGCATGCACTAACATCTGCAAAACGTAATATATATGTCTATAGCATCTATTAATGATTTACAGACCCATTGGAAACTATTCATGAATAGAATCTTGGAGCAGATTCTGCCATTTATCTTACAATTAATAGTAATTAATGATCTCACCTGATAAGTGTCAGCTTGGCTAGTATAAATATGCCTTCCATGGGTGACTCTCTTGTATAGGCCAAAGTATTACTGACAATTCATGGTTGTTTGGTTTTTTTTTCTAGACTAGAAACTTTTCATCCGTTTTATGCTCCTGGTGGATTTTATTATAGTTTTCCTTGCATGCAGAAGTTGAAGTGGTGTATGATACTCACACGTGAGATGAAATCATAATCTCTAATTTCTTTTCTGTTACTTTCAGCAAAGTTTGGAAAGATTGCTACTATCATTACTTTTTCTCATTCTCCTGCTAGATTCACTCCCAAATTAAGAAATTCAGTTTATCATCTATTCATTCAATTTCTGTATTAAAGGCAACATATAACTAAAGTGTGACACAAAGTAAATGCATATTGTTGCCCTAATTCATATTGGTAAGTGTGATTTTCATTGTATGTTTATATTTTTTAATGGAGAAAATAGAAACATTATTATCTTTGCCACAAATTTTACATCTATTAATGTGATATTGCATTACACATGAAGTTTCACCAAAGTCTGTGAAGTGAGTTACAAGTAGTTGAGCATATATGCTCAAAGTCCATGTGGAGATAGGTCCACGTGGAGCAGAGTTATCTAAGGCCTGAGATGGAAGTTCATCTTTACATCAAAACTTACTTGCTGATGGTGCTCAAAGAGCTATTGTGCTGTTGTGGCTTTGCCTCACTTATCTATATTAAAGTACATCTGTAGTTACATATAAGCACAATGTAATACATATTTATGATACCCAGAAAATCTGTATTATATCTTAGAAAACACAGAAACCAGCTTAAAACCAAAACCAAACCGACCAACCAATCAGACAAACAAACCAACCAACAAACAAACAAAGAAAACACAAAAAAAGATACTCCCCCCCCCCAAAAAAAACACTGCCTTCTCACAAGCATTTTTTATCTTCAGAATACTTCAAACTAAAAATGTGAGTGATAGTGAGGCAGAAGCTAGGTGTGCGAGGAAGAGAGGCTAGGGTTTCCCATTGAGAGTACTTGGAGGAACTGGCTTGGCCAGTTTTGGCAGTGTCATTATATTACATTAAAGTGAATTTTTCTGAGTGAGCCCACAGCACAAACCACCAACCCCGTGGTGGTGCAGACGCCATGCTGGACGCAGGTGCGGGGAAGCAGAAGTAGTCAGGATGTTACCGTTCTGACTGTCCTTGCTGGTATGCTGTGGGTTTTGACGTTCATTAATTTGTGTGAAGTGGCACACCAGGCAATGAGACTTCCAGTACTTACCTATCTAGCTGTGCTTTACAGGCTTCGTGTTTGACCTGTTTAACGTGACATTGCATCAAAATCCACCTGCCTGGCAAAGCTTCCCTTAACATAGAATTGTCTTCAGAGTTTCATTCCAGTTCCCTCAGGAGATTACTTTTACCTCTCATCAGCCTTTTCATTACTTGCTTATCAGCCCATCTCTTCTGCTAACTTCCGCAACCAGCCGAAATGCAGCTATAGACACCTACGTGTGTGCAGCTGGGAGGTGAAAGCGCAATTAGGCCAGTGTTCCTGATTCCGTCCAACCCTCCAGGTTGGTGGGGCTCACTTCAGCGTGGTGGCCCTGCTCTGCAAGGCAGAGCCACGGCTGCCTCTGACTGCCTGGATGGGCAGGACCAAGGCTGGAGGTCTTCTAGCACCAACTGGAGGAGGGAGGAGGGCAGAAATGGTAGCTGCTCCACCGGGACAGGGGGCAAGAAAGTGACAAGGAAGAAAAATGAAAAGCACGAGAGGAGAAAAGTCAGTGAAAGGCTAATTTCAGCTGTGTGCTCTCTTCCTGAACTACTGTGCAGATCTGTTCCTCTGGCTGAGAGTTGGCAGCTTTCTGTATTTGCTTTACGTTGGACTTCACTGTGCAGCCAAGACAGCTCTGTCAAACACTTTGGGTGGTTTTGCAATAAGAAAACATGGTACTGCAGAGCCAGCAGTTATTGCCATACAAGGATGCTTGAAAGAATAGGCAGTGATCTGCAGCCCTCACACAAAGAGTGAGACCTCAAAAGGACATATATTCCATGCTAAGTAGTAGGAAAGTCTAAGTTTAAAAAAAAAAAAGGCCAAAAAAAAAAAAAAAAACCCACAACCATAACCCCAAACAACAGCTGAGAGTCTTATTGCTTTGAAAATATGTGAAAGTCCATCCTTCAACACCTCCTTTTTTCCTCTTAAGAGATGCTCCACAGGTAGCAGGTCACAGAACAGGTCATATCCAATTTTTTCTGTTTAGCGGTGCAAACATATCTTAGGTCACTTCTGGCATTAATCCATTACAGAGAATTTCCAAGAGGGAAAGTAGCTTCTTGTTTTCCAAGCACAAGCAGAAAAACAAAACAAAACAAAACAAAACAATTTAATATGTGTTTCATGACTTACACTATCTGTTTCTGAAAATGGGTAGAGCTACATTCCCACTAAATTCAATAAATATAGTAAGGCATGGAAATGAAATATTCCCATTGCTTCGTTTTGTGATATATATCTGTATATATATATCCTTTGGTATTTCATCGGTACGCATTACCTTAAGCTTTTTATAAGCAGAATCATAGAGAAATAACTAAACACTACAAGGCCATTATTCTACCAAGCATTCTTGTTATCTCAGAAGTAAAGTGGTCCCTGTTTAGAGTTAGCCAATGGAATTACCTCAACGTTCATTTCATCCTCTTACTCATTTCTGTAGATTTCCCATTTTTTGTTCACGGCTTATCTGTGGTATTTCTGTCAGAGTGTGTTAATGCTTCTATTTAGCAAGTCCCAACATAAATTTTTGTGCCAATGACTTTTCCATTAAAAAACAAAAGGTGTAACCTGCAACCAGAAAACTTAAGAGTGACCAGATCTTAAAATAACTCAAAACAAAAGTTTCTGATACAAGACTGAAATCATATCTATATTTAACATGAGTTGTTTTTTAATTTTACTTTGAGTAACACTCCCTATGAAAAAAGATCTCATTAACTCTTGAGGTACTCTTTTTTAATTCTGAGCTTTCTATCCTTGCACTTACTGGGGACTAGGCAGAGGGGGAGAGGAAAATCAGCTCATTATCTGGAGGCAGGAAGTGAATGATTTCAGTGGCAGAGCCAAATATATCATTATACCTCCACCTACTCTCGTTCACCTACTTGTCAGATATGGAAGGATGTCTAGTCCTTGTCCTCCTTTTTTTGCCCATGTTTCTCTTTCTTTGAGGAGCATTCCTAACCAAAACAGTGTTAACTTCCTGTTTTATAAATAAGACTTGCCTTCTGCTGTCTCCCATGATGCAGAAAGGCAGTAAATATCTACAGTAATTTCCATTAAAATCAAGGAGAGTAGGGAGTGCAAACCGCTGACAGGATCCTATGAATATCCTTTAATAGCAAGGCCTTACCAACAAGACCTCTACTTCTGAGACAACCAGAGCTCTCTGGCAAAATAACTACTTCTTGTCATAGCTTACACATCTGTTATTCTGGACAGAAAAAGCACGTCACATATTACTACATGTCATGGTAAGATACTTGCTGGGGTCAGTTTTAACTAAAAGAAGGTTGAAGCCGGTGAGACTTTCGTCCTTACGGCACTGTGTAGCTATGGCTCTGTGGCAGCCCTGAAAGGTTTTTCCAGTAGTCAGAGAATGTTAAAATATAAAAATACCTTCTTCCCATCAACCTTGTCCTAAAAACCAAAGCAGCAGGTACGTGGAAGGCAATTATATCAGTAATCCACAATCCTTGGATTCCCTCCCAGCCAGATTTTTTAAAATTTTCTTCTGTTTATGGCTACTGATGTAGTACCAGTCACTTACAGTTTTACTCTTTTATGGCACTCCAGAGAAATTCTGCTAAATAAGTGGTCTATTGCATTTCAGATACCACAGAGTAACAGGAAATAAAGAGGTAACTGTAAGGATAAGAGATATTATGACACTGAAAGAACCAATTAAAGGAAAAAGTTGTTGTCATAATGATAACTCTTAACTTTCATTTAACTCTCCATTTTGAAATTTTCTGTAATAGCAAATAAAAGTTCAGCAATACACATAAAATTAGCTTCTCTTTTTTGACTCTCTGTGCCTGTCAATGCAGACTTTCAATTCCTTATTTCTTTTATTTTAACTCTGTGTATTTGTCATTAAAATACATAAGTAGAAAATAGCATTTTAGCAAAAAAAAAAAATACTAAAGGGAATACTTTAATGTGTTACAGAAACATCACTTTCTTGGACTTTGTGTATGGGCAAGATTGATCTGTGTGCAATGATGCTAATTTCTGTGTTCCCTGTGTGTAGCTTCTTCAGCTGCCAGCTTCCCTCCTGAGTATTGCTTTCTTGTGGTAGCTTGGAGCCTGCTTTCAGATACAACCAAAGAATTAACTGCTCTACCACTGTTAATCAGGGAATCTCTCGAGCTGTGGGCACAGGTCACAGAGGCTTTTTCATCCATCATTTCTTGCCTGTTGGAGAGAGAACAGCAGCAGGCTTAGACTGTAAGGTGTGAGCTGAAATGTAGGGTTCTTAATGTCCTTGGAGAGCAAGTATGACCACAAATAGTTGCAAAATATTGTAAAGCTTAGATGTAGAGTTGTGATCTTTGATTTTTCTAAGTCAATGTAGTTGAAAAATATGTTAGGAATAACCTTACAGCTTTTGGTCTTTCTGATTTTTTTAGTGTAAGGTTCATAGGTAGACAAATAATCTAGTTTTTTTTTGGTGATACATGATCTGGCTGGTTTCTGCTGAGTGCTCCACCAAATAGCATAAAGCACAAGAAGGACCTAATGCAAAGTGGACCTCAAGGGATGCTCTTCCTGGTCTCTGTTGCTTGTGCAGGAAAAGGAAAAAGAAAAAAAGCAGGGGGAAAAAAGTCATGGGCAGAGGAATGGGGCAGAGGTGGGAAACAATGCGCTGCTACTCTGCTTTGCCTGTTCTTTGCTGGTCTTAGCCTCCTGCAGCCACATGTGGTTGGCATGACTTATCGAATCTCACGGGGCGCTCTAAGGAGGGACTGCAGTCAGAACTGCAGAAATGAATTTTAAGCTGCTTCTGCATGCTTACTCTTTCATGTTTGCCCTCCACAGGTCATGCCTGTCCCACTGCTGTATCCTTGGTGTTTGACTCAGTATTTACTTCTTCCTCAGCTAAGCTGAAATATAAAACTAGGGCTTTCTTGATGTTTCTGGGATGACTACATTGGAAGGAAGTAATGGAATCTTATCCTAGCCCAGTTTGCACTTCTGGCAAGCGTGGCTAAGCATCTGTATTTTCAATGCATCTTCAAGCTGAACACCCCTCTTTTAAAGTGAATCTGTCATCTTACAGCAAATAAACAAACAAAACCCTTTTCTACCCCTCGCAGAGCTGAAATAGGAGGTACAAATGACTGTTGTGTGGGAGTAGCTGAAAGTGTGCTGAGAGCTATGCAAAATATTTATAATGAATGCTGAGTATCCAAGCAAATCTGCTTTTCAAAGATTTCCCAAAGTCTGTGAACCTTTCAGGTGAGCCTCAGCCAAGTTTAGACTAATTCTGAGCTGAATGCAGTTTGGCAGAAAGGAATTTATGGCTTTGGCTTTGCAAGATTCAGCATGGTCTTGGCATAGCTGGCTTTGCATGAAGAGAAACTTGGCAGTTTAGACTAAGTTTCAGGTGTCACGCTAACAATGGGAAAATATATTCATAATGCTGAAAGCACAATATTTTTATCATTATTACAAAATATACCCATAACATTTTAATCTGTTGAATTATAACTTTATACAAAAGAAACCACTTGAAATTACTGTATCTTAGTGGAAACCTGTAAATACACTCTTAATTTAATGATAGATGTATGAATGATTCCTTTTCTCATTTTGTTATTTGTTATGCTGGCTTCTTTGTGTGTATGTGTACGTGGTGGTGGTGGCTGGTTGGTTCAACAAGTGGTCTTATAATGTTGCTTATCAAGATGGTGTGAGTTCTGCAGTCCTCAGTTACATTAATTGTTGTCTTTTGATTTCGATGTGAATTTTTAGAATTTCAGCTATACCAGAGATAAATCCTGCAGGGCAAAATAGAAAGTAAATACCTCAGGAAGCAAAGTGCTGATAAACAGTAAATGTTTCCAATAGAAACTGTGAGAAATAAGAGAAAAAAAAAATGTGATTGATAAGAATGATAATAACTTCATGAGATCTGGTGCTTAATGGCAATTAAACAGTCAAAACCTTGATGATACAGAGCAGATCCAAAGTCGACTTATTAAACGTAATCACCAGTTGGCAGGGTTGCATTGCTAAGGACATGTCTTTTACAACAGTGACTTTGAATGCTAAGAAGAAGAGTTAGATTGAAACAGAAGGACCTGTTTTACATTTCAAAGGTTAATATTTCTGGAGAGCTATGAGTGGGAGATGTTATGCGACGGCTTAGGATATAGTATCATGTGGCTAAGATGATACTTCTGTCATCATGACACCAATAAAAGATCTTCAAGCTGTTCTCAAAGAAAATGTGGATGATAAAGATACAGCAAAATAACATGTACTTTAAAGTCTGCTTTTTAGTATCTAGACATGCACAAAAATGCTGTGCATAGGACTTATCATAATTATCCCTGAAACTTGGAGAAGTAAGTAGAGAGTTATGTGTGTTTTACATGTGTCAGTCGATAAGCATTAGTAATTGTGCATATGAATATTCAGTTCTATGGCTAATTTTCTTCCAAAACAGATTAGGAAAGACAGCAATGTCAAATATATATCATGTATCATATATACAATGGCCCTGATCATAATTTCCTGAATGTGGTTCCTTCAACATTGTGAGTCATTTCTTGCTATGTAAATACTAATTTCTTGAACATGGCAAAACATGCAAATTATCAGGATTAATCAGACCAGTCATTTTCCCAAAAGCAGTAGGCACTGTTACGTAAATCAGTGTTAATCCACAGCAGGCTTTGACTGGCCAATGCTGGAAAACTACGTGAGAAAACAGAAGTCCACAGCATAAGAACTTCCAGTAAATTAGTGAAATCCCCAGGGAAGTTCACAAGAAGTCAGCTAAGGCATCGAGGTGCCAAAGCGCCCGACCAGATGCTGCCACCCAGAGCGGCAACAGCACGCACGGCCACCAACAGGCACCCTGACAAGCACGAGCAGCAGAGAAGAAGGGGGGCCTGACCATTAAACTGACAAGCACAGGACTTTCTAAAACTGGTTGCCAAGAGTAAATTGGCATAGTCCAGACAAAGAATAAGATTAAATCTCACCCTGATAAGATTAATAAAACTAAAGTGAAACTAACCAAAGCACAAACCATCATGCAGAAATTCCTCTATGGTGACTACAGACAGCTAATCTCAAAATCTGATCTGAGTAAAGATAACTCCTCAGTTGGAAGAGACATCTGTTTGTGTGATTTCTTGATGTTTTACCACCTGGCACCAATAAATGTGTAACATTAAAAACAATAGTGATGTTGTAGCCATGGTGATCTAAGGCTGCATAGTAAAAAAGAATGATCCAGTTCTGGACACAGAGGTCTTTCCGTGGTATAACACAGACTACTATCTTTCCTTACAAGCCTTGATTTCATAAAATATCTTTTGAAAAATCAACTCTTAGTTTATTAATTAGATAAATTTTAGTGATTAATTCAAATTTTTTTTTCTAATTAAAGTATGAAGTAAATTATACATCTGTAGAGTGCACTGATTCTTTGTTAGTGCTGATAAACACTGAAATAGGTTGAGGAAGTAGGGTTGTTCAAATGACATTTCTTTTCCAGAAGTCCTGCGTGGATACTTTAGTTTTATTAATAGAAATACCATTCCTCTAAAATAGATCACATCATCTGAATATACTTCTCCTTGGAAAAGATGAAGTTTTGCAATTTCAGGACAGGATATCCCAGACATGGATGAAAATACATGCGTAAGAAGTACGATATATGTCAGTTAAAAAAAAAAAAAAAAAAGTCTAGTGCCTTGGTGTGTTTGTTTTCATTAAAGCAGTAAAAGTCCTTTATCTTACAAGACAATTTAAAATTATGGGAGACAGTAGGCATCTTGGTTTTCTTTCAGTGTGTAAAAAGGAGATAAAGAAGAGGTTTGTTGATGGCCTGCAAACTGTTGTATTATTTCTCATTACTATTAGCAGAGTTATTGCAATTTCCAAATTTAGGTATACTGCAGTGGTAGCACAGTGACTCGGAACCTGCAAAATTAGAAGATGAAGAGAGAAACAGAGAGAATATGGGCATCAAATGCACAGTGAAGGCTTTCTATAGATCAGTCCACCAGGTCTGCATGTGATCTCATGGAAGAGTAAAATTTATTCTGTCTTTTTATTGGCATTTATGGAAGTTTGTCCTCAATTTACTAGCTTCCTGCAGCTATCACTCCCCAGAGTAAATAAATCAAGCTGTTGTATTTGAGAATTCCCCTCACACACATGCATGCACCAAGCCCTCCCAGAAGAACCTCCTTTCTTCTATTGACAGTTTAAAAAGGGAGTAACTAGAGCCTGAAAATATTATCATGCAATGTCAGTGTTGATTGTTTGGGAGAATCTGTACAACTCTTGACCATATTGAAACTAAGGATAAAAGCAGAGGTAGAGTAACACTACCTACAAAGGTCACACAGTAAAATTAGATCTTATCCCATGCTTTTTAGTTGAAAACAAAGTAAGAAGTAATAGTACTTTCAAATAACATTCATAGCCACAACAGTCAAAAGCTGTAAGCCTGTGATCCTGAGCTTTGAATTTAGCTGTTCTGTGCTTGGTTCATGACCCTGGGTGATGAACTGAAGTGATTCTTATTTTTGTGTTCACGTGAGTTCTACAGATGCTGCAGATTTGGAGAATTACTCAGGTTGGAAGGACCCTAAAGATGTTGTCTGGTCCAACCTTCTGCTCAAAGCAGGGTCCACACTGAATTCAGACTTAGGGCTTTGGTCCCTGAGAACAGACTCTTCTGAGCCTATTTGGGCACCTTGTTCCCGTGCTTAACTATCCTCATAATAAGTATGTTTTTCTTATATGCAGTTGGAACTTTTCCTGTTTCAACATAGGACCAGTATCTCTCATTCTTCTCATCCCTGTCTTCTTGGTAACCACCTCTTGTTTATTGGAAGACTAATAGCAGTTAATGGCCATTAAGTCCTCTCTGAGCCTTCTTCACTCTGAAGAAGCCCAATTCCCTCAACATGACCTCACAGGGCACGTGCTTCATCCCCTGACCATTTTGGTGGCCCTCCACTGGATTTCCTCAAGTTTTTATCCACCTAGTACTCTACCCATGTAGACTACAATGTCCTAACTTGAATGCCAGAATGCTGAGGGAAACCATGTTGAAAGCGTTGCAGAAGTCAAAGCAGATGTGATCTACCACTGGATCAGTCACTGTATCATAGAAGGCAATCAGGTTGTGTCAAGTATCCATTGGCCAGGCTGGATGGGGCTTTGGGCAGCCTGGGCTGGTGGGAGGTGTCCCTGCCCGTGGCAGGGGGCTGGAACTGGGTGGTCTGTAAGGTCCCTTCCAACCCAAACCATTTTAGGATTCTGTGATTCTGTGGTTGGTGTGAATGGCCGAAGCCATTCCCAATAGACACGGTGAAACATATATTACAGTGCCAACAGCCTTATTTTCATAGTACTTTAGGAGTATGTTTACAGTATTAAAGGATGAAGTTAGAAAGAACATAGAACATCAAAAGTATAATGCAGGACAATTCACTTCTCAAACTAGTGCTTTTGAAAAAAACAGTAAGACTGTAAAAGTTGTGGTTGCACTGACAGCCAGGATGTCTGCATACTTCCTGTTCTCTTGCAAAGTAAACAGTCTGGTGGCTGCTGGTGCTAAAATAAGCACAGATCAATATGGCTTGATCCACGGTATCTTTGTGTTTATGGCTGGTGGAATTCAGTGTTGTCTGGGCAGAACCTTTTTTCGTATTTTGATTTCCCAAAATTCAGTGGTTAGGGTCTCACATAGAGAAGTGAGAATAAGACCATAAACCCCTTTGGATACTTGAAACAAAACCACAACAATGGCACAGAGGACCTCATCTCTACCAAGCATGTTTTCTTGACTCTGAAGATCTGGATAGTAATATCGGTCAAAGAAGGATCCATCTTTTGTCCACCTAAGCAAGTAATCATCTGCCCAGCAATGTTACAATCCTGTGTAAGTGATATATATGACCTACTTAGGAGTGTCGGTTTTCTTAGGTACAATAGTTTCATAAGCTTCTATCCGTAAGTCAGTGCCATAATATTTTACAAGGGTGGGAGAAGAGAAATTCGCAATTTTTGCTTCTGTTAGTTACCTCAATCTGTGACTCCTCCTGTCCTTAGACCAGTCAAACAATGTCCCCAGGCCAATTTGTTCCTTATGGAAGGACTCAGAGGAGCAGCCTCATCACCACCCTGCATCAACGTGTGGGAGTTCTCTGAACTGCAGACACCGAAATTCCTTCCCAGCCCCCAGTAGTAGCAAGTGCTGGAGCTGCCTGGGAGATCTCACAAGATCATTCTGCAGAGAGCCCTTGGTCCCTGTTAGTCTTCTCTCTGCAGCTCGGTACTGGGTTTGGCCTGATGGGATGGTGTCTAAGTACCTTTAACTGGGAAATGCGTGCTGTGGGTAGCTGACAAATTACTGTATGATTGATGCCTGCTCCCCTGGAACAGGAGTGTATTACTATGAAACAAGAGAAGGTTAATACACATTTTGAACTCTACAGATCACATTTGATCAGTCTCACTCTAAATCTAGATTAATGAAACGAGGGCTGCAGCAGGAGAGAAACGAGAGGCGCCAGCTGGGAGCCAATGCATCTGAGCAGTGCTGGCTCCCAGGAGAAGCTCTGCGTCCCTGCAGTGGAGGCAGAAGCAGTGGGAGCAAGGAGGAGCCCAGGCAAGGGTGCTTTGGCTGTCCAAACGCCTTATGTGGTGCTGGTATAGCAATAGTTCCTCAGAAACAGCACTGTCCAAAACAGACTGAGAGTTAAATCAGGAAACCTCTCAACATTAAGGAGGTAATTGAGGTGCTGTATTCTGTGTTTGTTTGTTTTGGGAGTGAGTGTCCGCACTCAGGGCTGCACAGGAGTGTGGTACAGCATCAGCCTTCCTGAGCAGTGCCTTATGTCCCTCTGATTCTGAAAGATGGCTATGCAGAGTTCGCAGTTAATGGGCTTTCTTGAAAAATACGAAACCACTAAAAACGTGTGCGCGACTTGTATGGCTAGGTCCTAGGAGTGCCAGAGGCTGCTCTGAATTCTGGAGTTTAGTGTCACCACTGCTATCCATTCTTCTTAGAATTCTTATCCTTTTCACATCCAGTAAACAACTGAAATTAAAAGAAATCCACTTGCTGGTCCCATTATGCTTGACCTACATGAGAGTCCTTGGATTTGTTTATAGAACGAAAGGACATTTTAGTCCCTTTTTAGTGTCTCTTAAGTGCAATATGTGTTTGCATCATTTTTTTGGAATGTATTTACATGTATCAAAAAGAAATTTCCTTTGTAAGTCTCTCAGTTAAGTGCTCTGAGTCCTCATGATAAAAAAAAAAAAAAACTATTTGGAAAAGTGGGAAACTGTTCTTTTAAAAGAATTGGTTTCAACACTTTTGTTTTCCTGTTTGCTGTTTAAAAAAAGTGCACACACAGAGCTATATAGCTGTCTGTGTTTATAGCAGCTGTATGAGGGCATTTCCAGAGTTTCACCAGATGAGATTGAAATCCCACTGAACCCCATTAGCTTCTGTTATGTGTCACTTCGGACCAAACTATTATTACAGACTGTTTTGTCATATAGTTTTGCCATTAGAAATTATGAATCTGTGGATCGTGAAGTGTTGCTTATGTTGCCTGTTTTATGGGAATGGGAATTAACATATATCTTGGGTATTTGCAGACTCAACATACATTCAAAGTTCCTTCCATTAGGAATTCGCAAATATAGTTAGATGAAACTCCTTACTATTTATAATCCCAGTTATTACTGTCATGCCAATGGGCTCCTTTCCAACAAATTGTTCTGTTTAGTACAATTGGTTTCAGGGGCTTAGAGGACAACATGAAATGCAAAAAACAATGCAAACATAACTGTACTGCAGTAATCAAGAAGAATCCTGAGGTCTTCTTTATGCACGCTTCTAGTTAACCCCTTCTTTAATTATTGATTTGGTTGATTCATTAATTGAAATGTATTATTTTCCCTCAGTATTAGTGCAATTTAATAGTTAGAGAAAAAGAAAGTCAGATTTCATAATCAGAAGTTCAATCGCTGGATTTCTATGCAAACAAAAGACATAGTTATAATACTCTTCTTGGCTAAGCCTAAAGGTCAAAATTAGCAAGTTTTAAAGAAGAACTGCAGAGACATACAGTAGAGCCTTTATAGTAATCACAAATAAAAGACAGTGTTGAATTAGTGGATATCAGAGAGAATATAATTTATAGCTACAGCTTGGTGCCTATGACAGCAGCAATGCACTTTTCATGAGATTGAAGCCGGGGCAAAAATGTAAAGAGCCAGCAGCTCAGTAAGAAAATAAAAAATTGTGGCTAGGGACCAGCAGCTAAATCGTGTTGTAAAGGCAGCCCATAGCCACATTTTCACTATTATGACAACTGTAAAACTCTGCTTGGTTTTGTTGTTGTGAATTTGACTTTGCCTTGCAGCTATGTTGGCTCAGCCAAATAATCATTTTCAACGACTGTTTTGGGTTGGTATTTTTGGGGGGTGGGGTGGGTGGGTGACATAGATTAACTGAAGGCTGTGGGATATGGACTTACTTTTAATTTCCAGGTCTCTGATTGACAGTGACATCTTTTCTTACTATCCAGAGAAACCGGCTGCAGCCCTTAGTGGCATGAGCTGCTGGTGCAAGGGAAGGCATCTGTTGCAGCATATTGGGCCTTGCTGTGACCACATTCAAAATCTGATCTAAGCTTCCTTCATTCCACACACTGATGTTCTTTTTCTCTCCCCATGTTCCAGGGTCTTTATGTCTTTGTGGTGTATTTTATCCTGCACAATCAACTTTGTTGTCCCGTGAAAGCAAGTTATACGGTAGACATGAATGGACATACCACTCCTGGATCTGCTTTCTTCACACATGGCAGCGGTTTGCCAGCTGCAGGTGGAGAGATCAGCAAGTCCACTCAGAACCTCATCAGTGCTATGGAAGAGGTAACAATGCTCTGTCGTCATTGCCTTGTATATGAAAAATGTATGTGGACGTTTGAGTGGTAATGCTGAAGTGAAGTGAATGAGATGCTAATTATTATAGTTCTCTCTTTTTTTTTTTCTTTTTTTTCCCTTTCTTTCTTTTCTTTTTCCGGGTACGCACCCAGAAATACGGGGAAAATGTTTCTTTTTGCCATAAAAAATGTTATACGTAGCCATGGTGATATTCTTGGAACTTACAAGTCGCTGATAACATCCCACCTAGGGAATTTCCCTTTGTACTTGTGTCTTCAGTTGTTTACAGAGGTTGGTTAAAGCGTTGTCAGAAGTAGGTCACAAGGAATCAAAATATCAGGCTATTTCTCTCAGCTTGCTAAAGGTCTTAGATGAGTTTTAAGTCTCTAATTTTCCAAAGTCATGCTGTGCGAAATCTCTGGAAATTGTGAGGGAGATGATTTTCAATCTCTTTATTGCTGGAACTGGAATGCTGCTAGTATCTCCTTTTTTACTACCTGTAGAAAACCAAGGTGACTTTGGCTGCTGTGTACATATGCATGTTGATGGAGATGAAGAATTTCCAGCTGATTTTAATGGAATTGAAATATTTCAAGGGAACATGTCGTAGTAATAATTTTTGTGTAAACCAAGCCGCTCGACTGGCATCTGTTTTGCACTTTTCTCTACCTGCTTGACTGTAGGTTTGTCAGGATGTTAAAGTTCCTCAGCTGCCTCCTGGCATGGCTGCTAAATTTATTAGGCTTCTCAAAATGTCACTTAAGGTGGTGCCTGACTCCCCAGATTACCAGACAGCATAGCCTCTCAGATCCATGTGGCACCCTTGTATATTCCTGTAGCCTAAGCAGTGGATGAGCAGTAAGACAAGAAAATGTATTTGATTACCATAAAATATACGTTTTTTAAGTTCAGTATTCTGGCTTTGCCTCACAATTATGGAGGAGATAGATTTAAAAAAAAAAAACCTTTTTGTCATGAACTGAAATTCTGATTTTTTGTGCATCTTCAGTTCAGAATGAAGTGGCAGATGAAATATAACAAAGTTGATATTGAAACTGTAAAGCTGTACACCAGCACCTTCAAAGACTGGTGAATGACTTTAAAAGATGGTATAGGTAAGCCTTGGGAAGTGGTGGGTTGCCAGCGGTGGATCATGTCATGCAAAGTCACGCTGATAGTGGCTGCAGAAGGGAGAGGCAGGGTCCAGCAGAGGAAGAGGCAGTGGTAAGAGGAGAGCGAGAGGGCATATTTTGGCTGGAGTCATTCGGTGCTTTTACGTAATAGTTCTCCGTACCGGGGGCCAACGTTCAGAAAAATCAAAATGCTTTTAACATTTTGAGACATGTAGGGCAGGCGTAATAAGCACAAGTTTAAATGACGTGCAATTGAGTTTTGTGTACACGTGTTTATTTATTTATTTAAATTAGACTACCTAGTTCACTACAGAAGTGACAAAATAGCTGGCTCCAAATCTCCTGATCTTGAATTTGGCTCTGGTTGTGGACTCTCAGTTCACTCTCAGTTTGTTATCTCAAGATAGCAGTCATGTAAATTATTACTATAGTGTGACTTTGATGTTACTGCACTTCTATATCTTTTTAAACTTTACAGGTGCCAGCAGACTGGGAGAGGGCATCTCTGCAGCCTGCCAGTCAAGCTAGCACTGCCTTTAAGCAGAGTCCACAAAATGGCAATGTTTTCCACCCTTCTGGAGGATTTAGTAACAGCTCATTGGTTGCTGATGAGGAATCACAGGAGTTTGATGACCTAATATTTGCTTTAAAGACTGGTGAGTGACTCCTCTCCTTGTTCCTCAAAGATTGTTATGTTGTTCTTCACTCTAATGGTGTCACCGTTCTATGACATCCAATTGCCATTTATTTAATCTGATTACCAGTGAAAATATGAGCTCAAATTGTTTTGGCTCGGACTGTTTTTCTGTGAACTAAAAATATGGTGCAGACTATCTATAATAACAGAGAAGAACTCTGCAAAAATATGTTTTGAGCCATGATGATACACAGACCTACAGAAAGTAGCAGCAGATTGGAGGCTTTGACATTTTTTCACAAGTGCTTAAGCAGCTAACTTGCTGCCTGTAGACATTGGCCGTCTTGTCTTCTGTTCCTTTCTTTTTTGGGTTGATATGTAGAGTATGTATATGTTTCCTATCTTTATTTTATATATATATGTGAGAAAAAACATAATTTCATACATACTGATGCTCCCAATATGTGTAAGACAACATATTTATATTTCACAGTGTCAAAAATACATTTGGGCCTGAAAAATGGTGTATGCTGGAAAAATAAGCTAGATGGACTTCCGCCTGAACACAACAGCCAGCTGCGAGGAGCTCGCCATGCTGCAGGAGAGCAAAGCTTGGGGGAGGCCACTGTAGATGTCTATGTTCAAACTATATCTGCAAAACAAATCTTTTGTAGTCAGAGTCCTGCCAATGGCCTTAGAGTTCAAGTCTTCAAAATTCCTGGCTTTACCCTTGGTGAAGGATTGCTTTTCTGCTTTCTTACCCACTCCACCAATGAAACTTTAGGTTATTCAAATGGTGATATAAATAGGCAGCCAGGCATGGCCATAGGCAGAAGAAATGAAGCAAAACCTGATTCAAAGGTAGGTAAACATGAGAACGTCTGATAAGAAGACCAGAAAGGCAGAGGAGCGCCACCTGATAAGATCTAGCAGATGCTAACCCAAGCCCACCACCTGTAGGCATGGGTGAAATACAGGTGGACTAGCTTGGTGAGGCACTCAGGAACATTACAGGAGGTCACTTGAGTGATCCTGGGGACAACCTCACCAAGCTATTGAGTCTCTGCGAGTCTTGCAAGAGACAACATCAAGGTACTGGCTAAATGAGCAGGTTAAGTGCTCTGACACTTTACCAGTCATTCCCCTCAGTGACACCATTGGAAACACCCAAACTGGGTAGAAGACTATGAATGCTAATGAAGGGACAGTTTTATTCAGCACATTCATAATGCTTTATCTCTTAAGCCAATCTCCAGAGCAGAACACTCTTCTAATCTTGAAAATAACTGGATGATTCATAACTGTGCTAGTGCTAGGAAATAAGATTGTGACAGATTTTCTGTTTTATCTGTTGATTTTCCTGGACACTTTGCAGACTGCTTATACTTTGTTGTGCACTTACAGATTTGGGGCAAGATTTTCAAATCTAAGCTTATAGTTGCAAACCCATTTCTAAGTACCTAAGAATATAACTTTCACTTTTTTACTCCTTTCAGAATATTTTGAAGGAAACCAGAAAATTCACAGGATGTTAACAACATAGGAAGCCATTCAAATTTAACACTCCCACCCAAATTTAACACTCTGACCACTGTACATGGTGCTTATTACTTAAGCATGTAGTTGACATCAGCTGGCCTGTTCACTGGGGTAAACGTCATGCTCTGTGGAAGACTGAACCTTAAATCATGAAGAGCAAACTAGGCAACAGCAGTAGCTAAAAGTCATGGTTAACATAATTCACCACAACTTTTTTAGCGTTTGATGATTTTTTAATAACTCTTCAAACTCCATCCTTAGATAATTTGTCTTCAGTCCTTCTAAAAGAAGTAGGTTTAGAAACAGTTTTTGATTTTTTTTTGCCTAATTTTTACTGTTGTCTTCTTCAGTATTTATGTTAATATTATCATTTATTCTTATGAGCCTTTTGAAGCTCGTAAGATTTGAAGTGGAGACCTCAGGGCAGAATCTGAGAAAAACACTATTGTTTGCACTACTTGTTCAACTAGAACCTGTCCCTTTTGCCCCAGTGCCTATTCTTGTTCCCAAACTGTGTCCCTAGCAGTGTTACAGGGGCAAAAAAAGACTATTTCTAAGCAAAACCAGTTGCCCCATCTAGTTCCAGCCCCACATATATTCAAACAAGCCAAACTGAAGAGGAGGTACTGAGGTTAGAGTAGCTTTAACCACCAAAGTAAATGTTTATCAGTACTGCCTTAGATACAAGCTGCAGCTCAACGTGTACTTTAAACCAAAAAACGTGAGTTTCTCTAAAACTGGAAATCATAGCTGTTTTATCGTTATCAGCAAAACCTGCTCTCCAATCCACTTCGGTGCATGGCCAATGAATCGAGGTGCTTCTGATGGCAGGAGGGAGGAGACCGCATGGAAGCAATGAAAAGGGACAAGAGGAGATGGAAAATAGGATTTCTTTTCTGTGTTTCAGTACAGGCTTACGCTGTGAAAGCATTCACTGAGCCGTGGTCTGAAGGGAATTTTATGATGTATTTAAGCTAGCAGCTGCGGATGGGAGCCTGTCCCCGATCCCCCCGGCTGCACATTTCTTCTTCCTCTCTTGCCTCGCTATTTGTTCTCACGCGAAACCGCAGTGACTCAGGTCAGAGAGTTCTCCTCTCCCTCTTCCTTTCCCTCCCCCTCTCCTTCCTCTCCCCCACCCTCTTCCTCTCCTCTGGCCACTCCACTCTGTGGGTCTGGTGCCTCTGGTCCCAGCTGAAGGCAGCAGCCCAGCGCCAGATAGGCCCAAAGGTATTGGCAGCCGCAGCCGGTGCCGTGAGGCGTGCTCCTCCGCCTTGTTAGGCCGCGCTTTATTTCAGCTGAGAGTTCCTCCTCTGGAAACAGGCGAGCTCCTGGGAGAGCGGGAGAAAGGCGTTTTTGCACCACATTAGCTGTTTTTAACACTCCTGAAGTGAGAGGTGTGGCTCTTGGGGATGAAGGTAGAAAGGAAGTGCTTGCTCTGCTATTGCTCGAGTTTTACCTCTGATAAGCAGCAACAGAAACCTTCATTATCTGTCATTCCCTAAAACTGTCAATCTTAACCAAACTTAGCCTCAGCTGTGCTAAAATATTAGCTCCTACTCTGCAGGCTGGCTGAGGATCAGCACTGATTAGCAGAGGAATATGCAGAAATGTCTTTATGCCTTTCTGTCCTTTCTGCTTATGTAGTTCAGAGCTGTCTGAAGGTTACTTTTAATTTATGCTCACTGTCTGTAGACACGAGGTTTAATCTGGCAGCCAGGATCAGTGCGAATGAGGGGATAATCGCAGATCTGTTTTGCTGTCAGCAAAGCTAAAATCTCATTCCTTTCCTCCTGCCCCACCCTTGCACTGCAGTTGGCCACACTCAGTGGTGTTAATAAAGGATGACTGAAACGATGCAGCTTAAAAAAATCAAAGAAATCCCCACCACACAACTTTCTTCTTCAGCTTGCAACGGTTTAGTAATCCGCAGTTTGCAGCGCAGCTCCACAGATAGATGCACTGGCACACTTGGCCTGATTGCTAAAGAGACGTGTCACAGAACTGTGCACTTAGCCCTTGGTTCCGTAATCATTAATGCTGGGCCCAATTACAGATTAACCTGGAATACGGACTGGATCAGATGAAGGCACACAACTGTGTCTCTAGCAAATTATGTGGACAACAACGTGCAGTTTTGTATCCAGCTTTTATGGTAGCTTGCAAACCTTGCATTATATGGCCATAGAATTTTTTATTTGGTGGGAGAAATCCAAAAGGTGGACTTCGTATGTCATAAAGCTATGGCCTTTAGATGCCTTACCAATTAATTACTCCTTTCCATCAAATATTTTCAATTCCATTTCTCTTATTATATTTCATTTTTGGCTTTTATAGTGTACCAAAGGCTTAGCTTCTACTGTGAAGGATGATTATTTGCTAATTAGTTATTGCTAATTGCACTAGTTAACTTTAGAAGTGCTGTTGTTTTGGACTAGATCTCATTTTGCCTCTGATTTCTTTTGCAAGGTCTATATTGATAGACAGTTTAATAAGACCATTGCCCTCCAGGTTGTCACAGAGTAGTATGTTGCAGACATCTAGGCTAAAGCTGGCTGTTCCCCATGATTCTCTGGGGAATTCTGTGTTGGTTAGGGCTGGGGAATTAAAAACTGAACTATCAGAATAAAAATAAATGGAATCTGTCCCCAGACAGCAAGCCACCCATCAGCTTTGCTCCAAAGCACAAATACCATGAATGCGTGGTAGCTTTACCAGTCTCTTAGCTTCCATCCATATTTCCACCTACCACAAATGCTCTCGTTCTCCACCTTCTGCAATGCATACAACTAAATCATTCCTTTGGGCGAGATGTGAACGCAAAACGTGGCAAACCTTTGAAAGAGGCTCTAACCCCTCCTGTTCTGAGTGATGACCCACCTGTGTAGGAAGTTGTTTGCAAAGGTGTTTATAGGTCAGAGCTAAGAATACCAGCCTAGCACATGGTAATTTCCAAATATGTATTGGATAGTATCAACAGAAGATATTGCCACGTCTGAAATCCCACTGTATTTTTGCTCTAAGTAGAGGCATATGTGCTAAATTTTCAATAAATATTCTACATAGGGAATACCTGGAAAAATCTAGTATATAAGTTTGAAAAAAAAGCACACACAAATGCAGTTATGACAATAATGATGTGATATAAATTAACTCACAATTTTCATTTTAATACAGCTAGGGGTTCCTAAGTCAGTATTTTTTAAACGTTGGTGTTAGGTACCTGGTTTAAGAACTAAGCATCTCATGTTGGGTATCCAGAATTAGAGGAACTTTTGAAATTTCAAATTCTGAAAGATATTCAGTAGAACGTCCTGGAGACTGTCTGTCAGAGAGCAGATAAAGTGCAGAGAGTGGCAAAATGCCAGATTCTTGCCCTGCCTTACCAGCCTACGTCATTTCTGTTTTGAAGGGATCACTTCACAGAAAAAGGGAAGGAAGGGTAGCCAGTTTGCATATTCATTCAACTTCTCATTTATGATGGCTCACAAATATGCTAGTTGATAGATATTGAATGTGACTGCATAACACCCAGAAAGCACTTGTAGTCCAATCTGAACTTTACTCTCAGAATTCTGGATTTCTATTGGTGTCACTTCTGTAAAGTCAAAACCCTAAAAGAAGTAATAAATTCGGTCCATGTAGCAAATTCCTTTCTATCTAATTCTTCTTATGCATACAACATAAATTCTGATTGATTCAGAAAACAAGATAAAGTGCTTATGAGAAGAAGAATTTCCCCCATGATATGCCCACAGTAATTACAAAACAAACTCCATCTCACTTGAAAGGTTTTAGTGAAAGTTTGAGATATATCTGAACACGTAGAGGATAACAACGGGAGTTCAGTGCACGTAGGCATGCACTGATTAAGTCTTTCAACCAGCAGATGTCACTGGAGGGATCTTGCTGATTTTGCAAAGCTAGCTGTGACTTTTCAATTTCTAACGAGTCCTTTGATTCAGAAAGAAGGAAAGAAAGGCCTCATTATTTTGCGTCTTTTTTGTGAAGTAGTTGCTTCACAAACTGGAGAAAAGTAATATTCCCAGCTGCCTACCCACCATCCAACTCCAGCATCTCTAGGGGAGTGCATGCATTTTTGGATAGGATTGTGTTTAAATTCTGCTCTAATCTGAGAACAAGCTGGACCTATGAACTCTGTGAAACTCCATCGTGTAAACAGTCATACCCTTCCCAGCCTGTCGACTGTTTGGTGAGCTGGTATCCTGGTTACATCTCAACTCTTATTCCTAAAAAGGATCCGCTCTTAAGTAGTTTGTCTTTGCATCAGCAGCTGAGCAAGGCCGCTGCAAACCCCGAGTAGCCTACTTCAGTCTCAGGTTTGCCAAGTCACTGATAAGAACCTCCTTAACAAAAAACAAAACAAAAACAAAAACAAAAACAAAAACAAAAACAAAAACAAAAACAAAAAGAAATCCCCACTTTGCACAAAGCATGCACACATGGCATTTAAGAATGTATGTGGTATGATAGCAGATTAGTCTGGTATCCGATCTTTTTATAGTGAACAGCACAAGTTTCTTCCAGAAACCCCATACTGAATAATTGTAGTACAACCACCCGTAAGACAAACACGTTTCTAACCCTGTTCAGTTCAGCGTTCACCCTAAAATCTGAAGCCTGGATGTTCATGGACATATAAAAAGAAAATTTTATCTAATGTCATTTGAAATGTTTTCAACCACGTAGTTTTCCCTTTTTGAAATCTGTATCCTCTTTAGCCTATATAAATGTTTTCAGTGAATTCCAATGTCCAAATTCCAATGTATGATGCAACATAAGAATTATTTTTTGTTTCTTCACTTGAAGTATCTTGTTTACATCACAGCTATTACCTTGTCCTTCTGTCACCAAATGGCAAATACAGCAGTCAGATTTATCTTCTCTATTACACTCGTGTTTCCGTTCTAAAACAAACAATTTTAGAGAAGATAAGAAAAAAAACAAATAATTTTCTCATGCAATTGTTGTTTTTCCCAGGACTTTCAACCAGCTTTTAGTCATTAGGACCATGATTCAATGAAAAGGTTAAATATGCATGTAAATTTAAATGAGTATGTTTGGCTTAATCATCTTCGTTACACTTATTAACAAGAATTTTAGTGATTCAGAGCCTAATCTTCTTGTCCTTATTATGCTATCTGTCCACTGATGTCTCTTTACTCCTGACGCGTTCTGACCGTCCTTGCTGGTCTCTAAAGAGCTTGGGTTGCGCAAACCCACGCTCGGGTCTCCTCTCGCAGATGCGAGTGAATGCAGATCCCCTGCACGACCCAAGCCCAGCACCAGACGTGAGAAGGATCAAGGTGCAGAGATGCCCAGCACCCGTCTGGCTGCAGTGTGGCTGGGTACACGAGCACTGCCCTGGGTTTGGCCGCTGGCAGGATCGCTTCCAGAGCTCTGCAGCAAGGCCTGCCTCCTTCTGCAGTCGTGCTGAGGTGCTCAGCTAGCCTGAGGCTCCACACGGCTTGCTCCCTTGCAGTTTGCGTGTGCCCCTCGGCCCTTCACCTGCGAATTCAGGACTCCAGCCACGTGCCCTCCCACCACTGCCACCTTTTCCCGATTTCTTGTCTACCTGGGGAGTGGTGGAAGCAAGGATATATGGAAAAAGTTACTAGAAGTGGAATTATGAGGCACACAGAGAAATATGAGGTAGCTCCAAGAATGCAAGTGACCCTTATCTTTTCTTCTGCCAAGCAAGCCAAAGCCTGGAATGTCAGCTGAGAGAAATAAGAGGCTCATTGTACAACTCAAAGAAATTTCTGAAAATGTTTTTTAGTAAGAAAATGGAAATCATTGCCCCTCTGGCATACCCTGTTCAGGGCTTCTTGAGCCAAATGTCACTCCTCTCCAACTCTCTTGAACTGAGTGTAGTCACAGATCTACTGCCCAAAATGCAAAACTTCCCTATTTATTTGTAAGTGGCATTGCTGGAAGACCATGTCTGACATCAGTCTGTCTTGAAATCAGCATGCCTAATTACACTGATGTGCAGCTCTGAACAAATGTAAAGCCCAGATGCTCTGAACACTAACACGACCCATGTATTTTTTAGGATTCACTGTACAACTCTGTAAAAATGCCCATTTCATAAGAGGTAGGGCAGGATTCTGTAGTTCGAACTAATCAACTGAAAAAAGAAAAACTGAAAAAAAAGAAAATCAACAACAAGGAAGCAGCTAGCTAGCAGAACTCCTGCAACAAAAAGATGGAGAAGGTGGCCTCTCGAGGTCTCTTCCAGACACGTTTTGGAAGTTTCCATTGTCCAACGTCTCGTATTCTCTCACAGTAGAAGAAAAACACGATACACCAGCTTGTGCCAAATGTGGGTTTAAAGAATATTTAGTCAGCGTCTTTTCTCATGTTGAAATTACAATCCTATTAAAACAGCTGGAATTATAGTTTAACAGGGAAGTTGTATCATTAAAAGTCAATTCTTCATGAAAATATCCTTGGAAATACCAGACTTTAACAGCTAGACCATGAACACAGCCTAAAACAGGCCTTGATTTATGCTCTTGTGATTTCAAGGCGACCTCCAAATAGCTGTTGTGCCATTTACTGAGAGAATTAAAGTGACTGACGGAGGAACTGTGAAAAAGTGTATCTAGGCAGTACAAAACTATGTCAGATAATGTTCTAATCTGTGGATTCAGAATTGCTGGCTAGTAAGAGAAAGCTTGCCCCATTGTTGTGGGGTTTCGAAGAATTTTGGTAATCAGAATAAAGCAGAGAAGCTCTGGCAGGACACAATATCACCACTTCTTTTTCAGGACACCATCCTCACTGATTCTTGTGGGTTTTTTTTGGCTTCTCTGTTTCAGGTGCCGGTCTCAGCGTCAGCGATAATGAATCTTGCCACAGCAGCCAGGACGGGGGCAGCATGGCGAACTCCCAGATTGTCGAGCTTAGGAGAATCCCCATAGCAGACACCCATCTCTAACTCCACTGCTTGCTCGTTTACCTCCTCCTCCCCCCCCCCCCTTTTTTTTTTTTTTAATTCAAGCCTCCCTATTTTTATATTTGTACTTCCCTTTGCACTAAAACACTATATAAATCTATGTAGTAGAATGCTGTGAGCTGTACTGAGCATTTAACAAAGGATGTTTGAGTTTTTGTATTTCAGAAAATAAGCTGTAACTTTTTTACAGTGAGCATCAGTAGATACAGTGGCAATCGACCTAGATTTGTATCTTGTAGCTAGATGACATATTTCATGAACTGTAGCTTTTTTAATTAACCTGTATGCGTAACACTGATTAATAAAAACAATAGAGTCTGTTTGATACAAACACGTCTGTTATTTCTGCTGGCTGCTTATGGAGTTGGACGGTGATGCAGACACCCTGTTGGACACGAAAGCAATGTAATTGCACAGTTCTAAGTTTCCTACGCTGTACTGTTCTGGCTGGTTTTAGAGCACCTGAATCTGTGAACTTTGTAAATAAAAATGAAGATGCAGTCTTGACCCAGAGAAGTTACGTTCTGACACAATAAAATGTGTGATAATCTGAAACAAACAGGGAAGGGGAGATGAAGGACAAGAGTGAAACCACTTAAAGGTCATTACAAGGCATCTGCATGCTGCTGACTGTGTTATCTCGCTGTTTTCATAATATTAAATTCTCTCCCTCTTCTCACAGACAGAAATAAGGGAGGAATTCCAGAGAGTTGAATTTTCTGTTAATCTCTGTGGGTGCTACATAGATATCCCTGCTCTGATTGAAGGCCTCAAGTCTCGCATTATGTAGATCACTAATCTGAGTTCATAAGCTAGCAAGAAAAGTTCCTCCCCTGAAAAAAACATGCAGAGGAAGTATTTCTGAGCCGAGGGGTGAGGCAGGCTGGTCTTGCAGGAATCATTAACTCCTTGCTTCTGCACAGACACTCTGGAACAAAAACACATGAAAGCAGGAGACCACGGGAATTTTCCTCTGAACATTTCTGAGCATAGCATAGAAATACAGTAAATGTCAAGCAAGCTTTTCATACCTACACCAGGATCTTGCCTAAAGGCTTTATGTTGGGCAAGCCCTAAGCAACAACCTGGCCTTTTAAATGAAAACCTTTCTTACGGAAACTTTCTGTGAATTTTACTATAGCGATACACAAGTTTTACTGTAACTGATTATTTGTTGAGCTGGGAAAAAAACAAACAAACAAACAAAAAAAAAAAACACCTTTTTGTGTCCCAGTCTGTAATAACTGCTAGGATTGCACAGCTCACAGGCATCACTCATATCCAGAAGCAGAGAGAATCTTCAGAAAGGAAGGCTTGGTTTAATGCAAAAACGTTCACAGACACAGGTAACTTTCTAGTCATCAAAGCCCTTAAATAAGTGCTTTTTAAGTACATGTTTGCATGGATGGGAAATAAGACTATGTCTATATTTAATAAGAACATGCTCTGCTGCATCAGGCCTTACATTTCTGCCTCCCAGGAATTTTGTTGACTCCGTTCATGCTTGGCATGCTGCAGGGCAAACAGAGGCAGACCTCTGCGGTCAGTGGCACAACTTGGGGTGGTGAATGATCCCGCCTGCGGCACGGGCAGTGTACAGGGGCACAGGGGAGCCAGGGGCACAACCTCGAATACTGGGTGCAGGGCATCCGAAGCACGGCGGGTGACTTGATGGAGAGCGAGTCATCTATAAGCATATTTTACAACTCACTTTTCTAGGGGACCAGCGCATTCCTGCACCAGCTGAAAAGGGCACTCTGGGCACTTGAATGAACTGCAGGGATCCCTGAAATAAGACTCTCAGTCTGGAGTTAAAACTAGTTTGGGACGGTTTGCAATATAGTGATACTGTACCTTTTCCTTTTTGCTTTCTACACAGGAAACCTGGCTCTTGGAGGTTTTTTTTTTTTAATTTTATTCTTCCTGAATCAACTGAAATGAGCATTGGCCATAGCTGTTGCGTCTCATCCATCCGCTAATCCTTAGCAGAAGGCTGGCCCTCCAGAGCGATTGCAACACTTGCTCAGTTGCGAGAGAGCTGGGGCCGTAACAGATGCTTCGTTATTTGCAGTGCATGCCACTACATGCTGTGAGAAAGCTTATAAAAGAAGGATGTTTGTTTCATTTTGACTCACCACCATAAATGTTAATACTTTGTGTCACTTCAACTTGTTGCACAACGGGCCTGGTTAGGGATTTACAGTAAACGCATCAGCATTTTCAGAGCAGATCAGTGGGATGGCGTCCGCTGCCAGCATTTGCTGGATTTTCCATCTCTAGGTGGTGCTCACATGGCTTAAGATCACGAGATGAATATTAGCTACAGTTCTAGAAACACTTTTCTGTATAGAAACTATGCCGTCTGTAGAAAATCCAGAGTTCCAGCGGCACGGGCCCCTCTCAGCTGCGTTTCGTGGTGCGGCAGCCGCGTGCTGTGGCTCAGGCGCGCCCTGGGCAGCAGCACCCTGACAGGCGGCTCAGCTTCCAGCAACAAGGCTGGCGGCTGCCCACGGTGCTCTCATCTCAGGCATTATTTAAGCCTTGATAGAGAGGAGGGACGTTTCTTTGTTTCCGTAGGATGAATGAACCCACAGCTAGATGGTTTTCCATCCGAGTTTGACCACAAGTCCTGCCACTAGTACATTGCTAACTCACTACGCTCTTTGCTTCGTTCCTGCATAGTGAAGAACATCAGGACACTTGATGCCTGTGTTTTTTCTCTAGGGAAGGAGCCATCGTTTCTCCACAAGAAGCCACTTTCTGTATTTTGAGGGATAGAAGGAGATGTAGTTAATATACACATAACATTTCATAGTCGCTGTGGGAAGAAGACCCCTTTGGGCACCTAAAGAAGACCCCTTGGCACCTAAAGCTACTTACATGTGTTGGCACAGAGTATGTAGATCAGATGAGTGAATGGATGTGTTTCAGGAGTTTATCATCACTGATGTGCCAGCACAAGCAAATTCACTTTCTTAAAAGATGTCTGAATAAATTTCACATTCAAGTGCGTAAGTGATGAAAATTACTGAGTTCAACAGACATCTTTTGGGATGTGTTTTGGTAAAAGCCAATGTGGAAGATTCTGGTCTCACTTTCCTTCATGCATATTCAAAATAAGTCAATTTATGTCAGGGATCTGAACAGAAATCTTCAGATTATGTTTTTTCTTTAGAACCTATGAAAGACCCCCCAATATATCCATGTTCTGCCTCTACCATGCAAGTGCTCAGTGCACCAATATCCAAATCAAAAGTCATAATCCTGCAAAGAGCTGCACAGCGCACAGGATTATATTGTATTGGGAACTTTACAGCAATAAAGCATGCATGCACTCAAAATTATGTTAAGCTGATTGATCATGCAGAGGTTTGACTAGAAAATTGCTTAATTTCAGCCTTATCCTGACTTCAGATACATTTCCCTAATGCTCAGTCTATAATGTAGACCTTGAGCTACTGATTCTGCTCCTTTAGCACTCGTAAACCACTAAGAAATCAGCACGTGTCCCCAGTTTGCTGGCAGCAGACTTTTCTTCTGTGTTCTTTCTACTGGCAGTAATGTGTGGTGAAACTACTGCATGCAAGTTTGCACTAATTTGCTCAATTCAATATGTTGTTCTACTAATTTTCACAGTATCAAAGAGAATTTCTGTATTTCATTTCTTCATTCAAGATTGTCTTGTATGAATTAGGTACATTGAAATAACTGCAGTGTAATACTCAAGCATTATTGAACAAAATACCTGGAACTAATGATGTGCTGAAACTGAGCTGACAGTTGTGTAAACTGGCTTAAAAAACTAAGAATGTTTTTGTTTGTTTTCTAAGCAAGTCGAACTTGTGTTTGTGATAGCGTTTTCAGAAATACACAAGATATGGAGAAAATTATTAATTCTTTTTTCTATATATTTTCATATTTTTCATATTTCTTTTTCTTATTACTTTTCAACATTTCATGCTTTCTCTGCACACAGAAAGACCAATGCGGCATCTCTTTAGTGCTGCTGTTCTGTTTGGCATCAAGAGGAAGGCAAATGCACAGGAGTCGGCCTTGCTCTTCCTGGAGCAGTGGTTTTACTTATAGGTTTATTTTCCTGGTGGCTCATACTACAGACTGCCAGAGGACTTTTCTGGAGATCCAGAAAAGAGACATGCGTTCTGGGGACTGTCATCACTGAGCTCGAGCACATGGATTTAGTAACCCTCACTCCGCTCCCTGGCTAAATAGTACAGCTTGGAGAAAGTCCCGGGAATGTCTTGTGTCAATGGCTGGTGTAAAAAGTGCACAGAAATGTTTTCACTGAAGCTGCCAGGATTTTCCCCAGCTCAGCAGTTAGGCTTTGAAGATGGCCTGGTCACTCCTGTGCTGTAGCACGGCTGACCTGAACATGCAGTGATTTTATCCAGAGACGCTCTTAACCTCCAAAACCTGTAATCTTCAGCGCAGCTCTGTTCTTCATGCAAAGCAAACAGCAACATCTGCCCCACCTTTCGAGGAGTTCAAAGTACGTGTGAAGCACAAGTATATGCCACCGTGCACACACAGACAGAAAATAATTATGGAATATAGGAATTTAACAAATATAGACAAATCCAGTTTCACTCTGAATGCTAAAACACTGCTGTTCAGATTATGAATTGTTTTTCCCTAGAAATCTCCGGGCTCCTACTTGGCAGTTCCTGAGCCGAGGCTAAGCACGTGGTTTCCCCATTTGCTAACTGGAACGAGTATCACGTCTAAGGCACGGGATGCATGGGCAGTTGCCAGCAGAGGCGCAAGAAGAGGGGATGTCTGAAATCTCCCTTTTCCCTCAGCCCGCAGCAATACACGGGAGCGTGGGGCAAGGCCTGCAGCCCCCCTCGGCAGGACCCACCGGTGCACAGACCTGCCCGGATCTGTCTGTGCATGGTGGGGAAGCAGAGAAGCGAATACAAAGATTTTCCCGTCTGGCAAGGACCGGACAGATTTCTTCTCCATGTGCACATAGGACCATATTCTTGCCTTGGGAGAACAGTGTGTCCTGGAGATTGGGGCAGGGCAAAAGGAAAAGAACGAACAAACAAACAGTGACCTGGCTCGAAATCCCTCTTGCATCAATGCTCTTGCGTCCTGATAAAGGGAGATAGCGCGTTGTTCCTCGCCAAGGGCTACAGTACGCATGTGGTCCTTCCTCCGGGAAGATAACACGGCGCTGCTAACCTCCAGCTGCAGCCCGGGAATTTTTGAGAGGGTGCAGGTTGGAGCAGGCCACGCTGATGCCAGGACAGTTTAACACTTTAAAAATACAGGCAGAGTCACGGCGCACAGGAATGTTTCCTGGCACTGCTTACTTTCTGAACAGACTTTATTTCTGAGGGTAGCCCTCGGATCAGGAGTGTCCATCTTTTGCAGCTTTAAGCTGGCTGCTCATAACAGCTCAGTGTTGCCTCTGCAGACAGGCTTCCGTGGTCTGCTGGGGCTAGTGGGGGCTGGAGGGAAGGAGAAAGGGAGGGATGTGCAGGTACTGTTTGCATGATCCCTACCGCAGAAATCTAAAAATATTCTGCCAGCTGAGTTTCTCCTGATAGAAGGAGCGACCTTTCTCCCTAATCTGCTGTTTGTTCTGCGTTTCAGTTGTTTCTGCGGGCTGACATTCCTTACCAGCTTGTGCTCCTTCAGCAAGGCCTCCTTAAAAACCTAATGCCAAATACAAATATTCTGGTCCTCTACCTTGTAAGAAATAGCTGGTGTTCTTAATTCTTTTTCATTCTGCAATTATTGCATGTTGTACCTTCTGCTGGATAAGGTCCTAGCGAGTCAAGTCCTACTCCAGTAAAAGACACTTGAGGTACCCTTAGAGTTGAGCGTATCCCTAAGTTTGGTTGTTCTGCTGGCAGGATAGGCACTTCACTGGTTCATGCATATCCACTCATGTGAATCCTGTACCCATCTGTTGCCTGTTATGCATTCAGTGAAGCTGGATTACACATTTTAACCAGGACCTTCTGCAGGTCCGGGGACAAGCGTGCTACCTTGTGATATCTGGCCCACTCTTCATTTTCCTGTCCCAGCTAATGCTGAAACCATGCCCACATTGAGGCACTGCCATGTGCACATGGTGGAAAGCCTCTGCTCTCATCATTAGACTAAGTCTCAAGGTTTAAGAATTGAGTTTGAATTTTGTGGGGCTGCAGAGGGCCTGAAGTCCTGCCCTTGTTCATGAGCAGTGCTCTGATTAACTGGCTACTACATAGAAGATGGGGTGTCTACAGCTTCTGCTATTCCCCGTGCGTTGGGCAGTTCTTTGAAAGGGTGAGAGTGGGTACTTCTGGCAGGAAAAAAACACACCTGTAGAGCAAAGGAAAAGAGGAGAAACTTCTGAGAGCTTCCTTCCTTGTCTTCATTTTTTCTTATTTTCCGTCACTCCGTCGCTTCCCACTATTTCCATATAAGTGGTGCTCTCTGACTGCTTTCTGGCACAGACGTCTGCTGCCAGCACTGCGTGCTGCTGCAGAACACCGGAGGCAAGCATTTCAGTTCTCCACCAAGGACCATATGCCCCCAGCTTTTAGGTTCTTCCATCTTTAAAGCCAGATTTAGGAAGAATCAGGCTATTTTGCAGGGCTATGCAGGGTTAAGAGTGCATCAACACCTTAAGTTCAGTGCCAGCAGAAGACCTCTTTTGCACACAGAGGTAAAGCTTAGGGTGATGCCTGACGCACAGCAGCAGCGTAGAGCACTGCTGCCTTACCAGCTGGGAAACAGCCTGCTCCTCTGACACAGCACGATCTGCAGCGGAGAGCAGAGGAAGGACTAGCAGGGCAAATGCTGGCTAGCAAACCTACTGACTTGCAAATGACATGGCTCGTTGCAAATGCTGAGAGATTAATGTTAAAGGTAATCCCCTGAGCATGAAGAAGAATCCTACATAGCCTCAGGAGATGGACAGCTAAATCCTTGGAGCCAGTGTACACAGTTATGCCATCTGACCCCAGGGACACAGACCTTGTTTTTGAAAGCAGAATGCTCTAGAGGAGAAAGTAAATGGAAAAACAATATCGTTTTGCTTTTCTAACCCAGAAAAGGAGCCTTGACTGTTCATGAAAACATTCTTTTATTGCAAAGGAAACAGAAGTTGAGATTCTTCTCCTTCTCACAAAACTGAGCCCAACATGATTAAAAATATCTTAGCTTTCTGAAACTGCATGAGTTAGCAAACAAAGTGTGCATTTCTATTCATGTCTTCCCTGGTTATAGTCAAATAGTCTGAGAAATACTGTTTAAATTATTCTTTTTTTTTTTTTTTTCAGAAGTACTAGCCAACAAGAGGGAATATTTTACATATGAAGTGAGTTAACATCTAGATCATCAAACACAAAGTTACTGCTTGTAGACCACAAGTCTTCAGAATTCATGAGATCTGACTAATTGAACAGTTTACTAATTTTAATCTGGTGTGTAACTCTGGAAGGAAAATTGTTGTATTCCAACTAATTAAAGCCTCCCCCCTCTTTTTTTTTTTTTTTTTGTTTTCTACGAGTTTTATATCAGTGGTGGCAACACATGTTTTTCTCAAAATTAGGTCCATTATTTCTAGTTTTCCTGGGGGAGAGGGGAAGAAAGGCATGCTTAATTCCTTGTAATGGAGAGAGAGAACTTCTCTATTTTATCTGCATTATGTGATCAGATGATCTTGGAGGTCTTTTCCAACCTAAATGATTCTGTGATTCTGTGATTTTGAGTAGCTCAGTATTTTATGAGTTAATCTTGCACTTCAATAAATAATCCTTTTTGATTTTGTGGGAGGGTTGGAAAATGGGATGTTTGCTTTTCTACATGTTTGTAGACAGAATGATATGGAAAGCAGGAAAGGAAGTGGGATGTTTAACTTCATTAAGTGTGAAGAAGACAAAAATTGTCTTCCTGGTAAGATTCACAGGAGGCCAAAACTGAAAACAAAGCTGAGATCAGTGACAGTGGGTGTCATTGTCTTAGCCTGGTTATTAGCAACTGCAGGACTTAGCCTGCAGCGATCGTTTTCATTTGTGCTGGCAATGTGCAGCTGCTGTGACCGCTCTGCTGCTTCTCAAGGTCAGATGCTGATCCTTGCTGCTCTCACACAACGTTTCTTAACATTGAATTGCACCAACTGGGAATTACGTGTTACATTTACAGGCATTAAAATCTGGTCTTGACTGACTTCTGTTATGAACATAAATGCGACTTTTGGCTTGCAGGTGGAGAAGTCAAATCTCCAGATCTCCCTTAAAAACCTGAAATTCAGCTTTAGCTAATGCAGCACAAGGCTCAGGTGAGTGCAACCTCAGCAAAGACAGCTGAATGCCGTGGCTGATGGGTTGGCCTTAGAAATACTTCACCTGATCACAGCAGAATGCTTGCACTGGTACGTGAGCTGGTGCTTGCGCCCACCTGTGACCCTGTGTGTTGACACACTGGAGACCAAGTGGTCTCCAGCCCGGCTGCTGGCAGCTCGATGCGCTGCTGAGAAGTGCCCCTGGACAGGCCCGTGGTCCTCTGCAGCATCCCAGCATCAAGGCACCTAACGCTGGCCTTGGCTTCCCACTGCAGAAACCAGAGTGTGATGGGCCTGGGTGCATCTGGGGCTCACAGCTCCACCGGAGTTACTGAGGGAGCTTTGACAACACTGAGCGTGGACGTATGCTAGGCCAGAAGTGTGCAGATGGGAAGTATGGCCAAAGAGGCAATATAAGCCACAATGAGGACAAGGGCCCCATGATTTGAGAGCTGTGCCAGAAGCTGAAGGGGAGGGATCAGAGGGCAAGCAGATGGCAAAGTCTTACACACGCAGGCTGGTCTTCAGTGTAGCTTGCTACTCAAGTCAAACCAAATGGTGACAACTACGGGTTAATACTGAGCCTCAGCATGCGTCCCCCTGCTCCAGGCTGGGTCAGCCTTGCTCTGCAGCAGCAATAGCTGGTAACTCAGGCTGCTGCCTTGGGACTACCTTCAAATACTGAGGACATTGAGGACACTGTTCCAGTCTGCAAAGACCGATGCCTAAGCCTGCAGAAGACATTCAGGGACCCTCTGCTCACCCACACAGCCTCTGTTATCTGAAGGACATATAGGAAAGGCATATGTCAGTGTTAAAAGCAGAGCAGGGTACACAATGTGGCAGCTGACATAGCTCCGCAAGAGACAGGGCAAAGTCATTGCCTGAAACCATCGCTCGTATTTCTCGTGAGGACTTTATTGACATGAAATGCACTATCCACTCCCCACTTGCGTTAGACATGCATGCAGCAGGAGTGTGTTCGCATACAAGCAGAGACAAAACAGATTCTGCGTCTGTCACCTCCTTTGCCAAGAGTCCCAGTCTGCCCTTCTCCTGCAGCCACAGCAACAGCCTTGGGCAATGCCCACGGGACGTCTCGGATCTCCTGCCTCTCCTAATCCCTGCAGACGTTTCTCTTAGCTCTAGGATCAGGCTGTAGGGATGATCTTCTCTCAGAGGAATGTTGCTGGCAACCAGATTGCAGGCCTAGATGGGACAGAGATAAAACTCTGTAAGCAGTGCCCATGCTTAGTGTATCTCGAGGGTGAAATTCTTGAAGGAGTTGCACCTGAGAAAACCCACTGTTATGTCTTTAGTCTGAGCAGCATCATGGACAATGCATGTTGCAGCTATGGTTTGGAAGAAAAGAGGTTCGTTGTCTGGACCTGCAGGGCATGCATGTGACTAGCACTGTTAGGAAAGAGCTTTGGATACTGGTCTGGCACAAGGTGAGAGACAGAAGAGACATGAGACTGCAGGTCTGAGCTCTTGAGGATCAAGAAACAAGGAAAAGCGAGCAGGCCAGGCTGCTGCTGCCCTGGGACCTTCCCAGAGCTCAGCGTTAGCCAGAGCCAAGGCCACCAGGAGGCCTGGATATTGGGCCCTGTGGACCACTGGGGCCCACACCACCGGGCAGCTCAGCCCACAGCCCTGCATCAGCAAGGTCTGGTCTGGCTTCCCCACAGGCAGGACCTAGTGAGTACGTGGGTGTGAAGCTGCCATATCTTTGCTCAGCCAGATTAAATATTCAATAAAGGTGGGTTAAAGTATTGAGATACAAGGCTTACCTTCAATTGTGTGGCCAATTTGTCTCCCAGGCCATAAAAGGAGCTCTGTTTGATTCTGAGGGGTTATTTCAGGCTTGGTTTAGTTTCTGGATTGATCTTTAACTGGTTTCCAGGGATACTGTGAGGGCTGAGGAGAGCCATGCTTCTGCTTGCGCTTGATTGTCAGGTTTGGAGCAGAAAGTCAGTCTCTCCTGCTTAATTTTTTCCTCTCTTCCTTCGCCTTTCTACAGGACAGTGTTCCTCTGGTTGTCCCCTGTGACAGAAGTTGCTTTTCAGGGCTTACCTGCTTTATTTGGTGATCAAGACAGTACAAACATGCTGGAAAATCAGTGCCTGCACGAAGCAAGTCAAAGATGGGCAGCATCTGTGTTGCGGGGCCTAGTGGTGGTGGTGGGTGGTGAACTGGAGCGTGCTCCTTGCCTGCTGTAGTGCCCTGGTGTAGTAGGGGCACGAATGGTTTGAGCCCTGTAGCTCAGTGAATTCAGACTTCAGCTTCTTCTAAAGACATTGTTTTTGTTGAATTACAATCTGAAAGTATCTAAGCTTTTGGCTTGTTCAGGCAGGAGTTTCAGAGTATTGGTGTTGTCAATTTGTATAAAAATGGTGAAAATTATTCATAATGCTTAGCAGCAGTTTACTGTGATACTGCTTTAGTAACCACTAAAAATGTGAAGATTTTTCTATGTGTCAAGAAATAAGAAAGACACAGCAAAGACACACGTTTTATAAATGTCCGGTTAAATCATACTTGCTCTTACACTCTCACCTACTACACTCCGGAATGCCTGGCTTTGATTAAAAATAAACACGCTTCTCAGTGTTAAGGGAAGAGGAAAAGAAGTGCTAGGAAATGTTATAGATAACATGCTAAATTACATTGTGTGTGTGTGTGTGTGTGTGTGTGTGGTTGTGTATTTTTCTTTTCTTCATTCTTTCATCTGTAACTACATCTTTGTTGAACACCGAGGACTGATGTATTTCATCTTACACGAATACAAGGTCCTTAACATCATCTAAAGATCAAGGTTACATTTTCGTTTGGAGATAATGTATTTGTTGAGACTTTATGACTGAATGGGAAAGTAGAGGATATCTGTGAATGGTGCATTTGACTGAAAGTGAATGCTTTTTCCCATGGAAAGCAGCCTGAATATTCAGTCATTAGTTTGCAAACCAAACAACCCAAAAGAACTTGGCTTGCACCTTCTATATGTATCTAAGAGGATTTAGGCAGAATTAGCTAGGTATACAGGCCCATCACATGAGTCTTGGTTGCAGTTTCCATTTGACTGCAGACTTTCTGCTCTCAACCAGCACCCTGTGTTGCAGGAGTGCTGTGACACTGCTGAGGAGCAAGACTCCCCATGCCACCTCGACAGCCCCTTGTGCTCACCTGGTACGTGACGGCACCATGCCTCTAGGGTTTCATGGATAGGGTGCTGCTCTTCTCTCCTGCTCCTCTCTGCTCAAATGCTCCTCCTTACAGATTTTATTGAGAGCAGACGCCTGCTGAACACTAAGGTGACCAATTTGCTCTGCCCGAAGAATGCTACCAGAAGCAACTGACAGTTGTTGAAATGGGACACAATAGTCTTTCCAGGGGTACAGACTCCTTTACCATTTTTTGCAGTCTCAGCAATGCTTGAAATCAATTGCCGTAGAGCATACCATGAACATTAGCATGGCATACATGCTAGGAGATGTATCATTAAGGCTTTAAATGCATGTTATTTGGAAATGGGTGAATCAAAGTGATTTGGACTTCCTTATTCCATATAAAATATCAGTAATGCTAGTGTTGAATTTTCAAATTATCAGAAACTATCCAACATCTACAAAGCCCACATTGAAACGAAAGTATTGCACCTTCCTACCTGCCTCAATTTCCAAGACACCCATCACTCTACTAGTTAAGTGATTCCTTGTTTCTCAAACTGTACCAGCCATTGCCAAATAAAATACAACCATTTAATCATCTTAAATTAGAGCTATAATAATATTAGTCATTGCCTAATAGCTTTTTTTAAGCCACTAGAGAAGTAAAGTCTTGCCAAGAATACTGTTACCCTTCCACAGTATAAATCAATACATCATAATTGTACTGTGTACCTTGACCTCTTTTCTACCACAATGTGCGAAACAAATAACAGGAAGCCAGAGGCTGGCTAAGTAATTTGAAACAATTTGTAACCTATAATTACAGTGACTAGTTAGACATTAATTAGTAAATCATTTGCAGTGTCAAAAGTATACAAATGCACTGAATTTCAGTAAAATATTCTCAGTGCAGCACTCTGATAATGTGGCTGCTACTGTCAGGGCTGAAAGGATCATGTTCTTTTTCACTGTTTCTGTTCAATGTTTGAATGTAAATTGGTGAACACATGCTAGAGGGTAATTAATCAATTTCAACCATTCCATCAAAGTTAGATGTGTCATAAATTACAGCTAGCCAGAAGTGCTTTACTTCTAACCACTAATTATGGATATTTTCATCAATATTCCCAAACTCATATTTCTGCAGACACAGGTCAGAGCTTCTCCTGTCTTCATTGCTCTAGATCAGCTGCTTTCTGGCAGTGCTTCTTCACAGCTTTAGCCTCATTTTACTAACACTCAGCGAGGCAAACAGTCTTTGAATATTACATCAGGCAGGATTATATGCAACTTTTGAGTTAAGTGTTTGCTCTGTGAAATAAACATTATACTCTGATAATGCACAGAGAAATTCCAGGCAAACCCTGTTCCAGGAAGACCTTGATTCTAGATGCAATCAGAAATTGTAGGTGTGAAGGAAAGGGAAGAGAAACCATGTCTCTCCTACCTGCAAAGGTAGGGAGGGAGGGAAAAAAGCTGGGATATTCTTAAAAGACATGGCATTTTCTGGAAGAGCCCTGGTTTTATGAGCTTTCATGTTGCACTGCCAGCTCTGGAGTCCTCAAACTGCATCTGTGCTGCAGGGATTTGCAGCAGGGCAGGACACGTTCTCCTGGCCAGGCTCAAAAGTTTTAGGTGCCTAAACGGGGATTTGGGAGGAATTTTTATGTGATCTTCAAAGCACCAGCTGAAGCTTCTGGGCTTCCTCCCCCTGCCTGAGATCGCTCCCATGCCGATTGCTCAGTGAGTGCCCCGAAGTGCTCCCAGGGGTAGCTCAGGAGCCTGACGCTTGCGCCGCACTGGAGAACAGTGCGGATCTGCAGCGTCAGGACTGTGCCACCTCTGCTGAGAAAAAAAGATCCAAACCTTTCTGGAGGTCATGTTAGGCCCTCCTTTTATACAGTAATTGGGCAAATGGGGCTCAGGTCCAGGGCAAGAGGCCTTTGAGCAAGGCCCAAAAGACAGACACGCCTCCTCCATTTTCCCCAGCTCTAATGCCGCTAACCTTTGGTTTAATACTGGAGATACACATCTGAGACACCAAACACAACTTCTAAACCATCAAACAATATTTAATACCTTCCCTGGCGTGACAGCTAAGCTTTGAATGGTAAGGAATGATATTATCTAGGACTGGCAAACCAGAGGAAGCGTCTCCCACTCCTGGCCGCTCTTGAGAAGTCATCTGCGAGGAATAAAGTTGGTGAAACAAACTGGGCAGCCTAAGCCCTGGGTGCATGTGAAGGAGTGCCAGTGTTCAGCGGCTGCAGAAGACAGGCTGACATGGTGACTGAGATGTGGCTGCGTTGTCCCTGTGTACAGTGTGACTGGTGCCGCAGGAAGACTGGCATGGGAGCGCCGGCAGGCTCCAAGTCAAGGCTGAAGCGCTTAAAAGGAGGAAATGTGTAAATGAAAAATATAAATACTTTCCAGGAATGATTATATTGTTTAGACATTTCAAGGAAAAAAAAAAAAAACACAAAACAAAACAACAAAACGAATGCAAACCACAGGGAAGAATAACAACAAAGTTTCCGGAAAAATTGTTTCAGAATATTGTTTATTGAATGCTTCTTTACTGTTCTCATTATCAACATGTTGTGCGGCATTTGTGCACAAAAAATAAAGATTAAGTCCTCATTGAAGGAAGAAAAAAATCAGACCTTCTAGGAAGAAACAGTCTGAGGGAAAGTGATTGGCTGGATTGTTATTACTTAAAAACTATCTTAATAATATTTATATAGTTTAGTGAATATTTATATACCTTGTTTTTCCTGACGGCTCACTGGGTCAAGAGCAGCTTACCTATTGCATTGTTATTTATTGATTCACTGTTCATTTTCACACTAACAGCAGCAGGGTGTGTTCTACTTTTCTGGTTGTACCTTCCTTCTCTAAGGTATTCAGTTCCTTTTAGAAAAACATTTGGGGTGGGGAGGCTGAGCTTTCAACTTCACATTAGCAACCCAAACAGTTCAGTCAACTTTTGCTAATCTTATCAAAATTCCCTGACATATAAAAACAACACCTGTTGTTTCACTAATCCGAAGCAAGGCCTTGCATGACTCTGTGTTAGAGAAGGCCACTGTGAGTATGGTTTTTATGTGTTCTTCACAACAGGGCTCTAAGTGTCATCAGGAATGAACAATGAAAATAAGGGGGGCATTGTGCAATTACAGGTTCATCATTTTCAACTGCAGAAGGCTTCAGTCAGGAGCCTGAACAAACCCATGCTGTGCTATGAAGCCCTCTGTTGTGGTTTAACCCACAGGCAGGCTTCTCATTTTCTGGTAGCTTATTATACAGTGGGGCCTCTTCATGTGTTACCTCCTCCTCTGGTGATATTCCAAAATCTTTGCCTTCTGGCCATTCCATGATCACTTCCAAGATTCCTGGGTGACTGGGGTTTCCTATTCGAGCCCGCGGTGTAATCAGTGCAACCCACTTACTCCACGTAGCATCGGTTGCATGATGTGTAGAAGGGACCCTACCTCTGAACATCCAGCCCAGCACTGGCAGTCGGGGTGCCAAGAGGAGCTGTGCTGCAGTACTGATCCCTTCTGAAGCAGCTCGACCCCCTTCATACGCTGCCAATATCTCTTTTTCAGTTGGAGTATAGCGGGCCTCAGATCCTCTATAACCCCGCCTCCAAAACCCCAGGAGTCAACCTCGAGTCTCCCCTGGTGCATTCTGCCAGAGGCTCCAGGTAGGACCATTCTCCCCGGCTGCGGTGTAGAGCACATTTTTTACATCTTGTCCTGCCCGGACAGGCCTAAGGGCTATGCATGAACTATCTCCTGTTTAATTTGTTCAAAGGCTTGTTGTTGCTCATTTGAAATCGTTCTTCTTCTGGGTCACTTTATAGAGTGGGCTTACAATCAGACTGTAATTTGGAATGTGCATTCTCCAAAACCCCTGACACCTAAGAAAGCTTGTGTTTCCTTTTTGCTAGTTGGTGGAGACATAGCTGTTATTTTGTTGATCACATCTGTTGGGATGTGGCAACGTCTATCTTGCCATTTTATTCCTGAGAACCGTATCTCCTGTGCAGGGCCTTTGACTTTATTTTGTTTTTTTATGGCAAAACCAGCCTTCAGAAAGACTTGGACTATTTTCTAACCTTTCTCAAAAGCTTCTTCTGCTGTTTTGCCCCACACGATGATGTCATCAATGTACTGCAGGTGTTCAGGGGCTTCCCCCTGTTCCAGTGCAGTCTGGATCAGTCCATGGCAAATGGTAGGGCTGTGTTTGCACCCTGGGGCAGCTGATTCCAGGTGTACTGGACGCCCCTCTAAGGGAAAGCAAACTGTGGCCTGCACTCAGCTGCCAAAGGGATTGAGAAAAATGCATTAGTGATATCAGTTGTGGCATACCACTTGGCTGCCTTTGACTCCAGTTTGTATTGAAGTTCTAGCATGTCCGGCACGGCAGCACTCAGCGGCGGTGTGACTTCATTCAGGCCACGATAGTCCACTGTGAGTCTCCACTCTCCATTACACATTCTCAGTGGCCATACGGGGCTATTAAAAGGTGAATGAATGAGTCTTGCTGATCACTCCTTGGCTCTCCAGTCGATGAATCAGCTCATGGATGGGAATCAGGGAGTCTCGGTTGGTGCGATATTGCCGCTGGTGCACCGTTGTGGTAGCGATTGGCACCTGCTGTTCTTTGACCCTCAGCAACCCCACAACAGAAGGGTCCTCTGAGAGAAGCTGTTTAATGTCCTCTGTCTCCAGGGCAGCTACGCCAAAAGCCCACCGGTATCCTTTTGGATCTCTGAAGTACCCTCTCCTGAGGTAGTCTATGCCAAGGATGCATGGAGCCTCCGGGCCAGTCACAATGGGGTGCTTTTGCCACTCATTCCCAGTTAGGCTCACTTCAGCCTCCAGTACAGTTAGCTGTTGGGATCCCTCTGTCACTCCAGAAATACAAATGGGTTCTGCCCCTTTATAGCTTGATGGCATTGGGGTACACAGTGCACTGGTGTCCACTAGAGCCTTACACTTCTATGGGTCTGATGTGCCAGGCCATCGAATCCACACAGTCCAATAAATCCGATTGTCCCTCTCCTCTACCTGGCTGGAGGCACGGCCCCTCTAGTCCTGGTCATAGGTTCCTCTCCTTCCTAAACAACCTGACTTTCTTATCCATTGTTTTGTCTTGCATACAGGGGCAACTGATGCTGTCACAGGTTGGCTCTCTGGCCCAGCCATGGGGCCTGTCACAGGAGTTGGAGTGGCCACAGGACCCGTCACAGGGGTTGGAGTGGCCACAGGGTCTGTCACAGTAGCTGGGGTGGATGCAAGGCCTGTCACAAGAGTTGGAGTTGCGTTGATTGCAGCTCGGTAAGCATAGGCCAAGCCCCAGCACGTTGCAGTGATCTATGTCTCTTCGGAATTTCCAGGGTGATGACACACCTTTTTCAAGCATTTTATCAGTTTTTTAGGATTCTGCACTTGTTCAGGGTTGAAGTTCCAAGGTGCTGGATGTGCCCACTGCTCTCGGGGCCTGCCCAGATCTTCCTACACTCCCTGCCACTCGTAACTGTCCTGCCTCAGGACAGATCTTTGGATGACATTCCTAAATAGTTGTTTAACCTTAAACAAAAACTGAAATGCATTCAGGAGACATGACAATAGGAGCATGCTGGTTTGAACATCCCAAGGATATTCAAAGTTTTGAAGAGCTATTGTAACTAGCCTGGAGGAGAAGGTGGAGGTGAAGGAGGTGAAAGGGAGGGTGAAGTCGTGAGGAAAAGTGTCCCTCATTGTCCCCCCCATAGATTGGCTCCCTGGGGAGAAAAGGTAAAAAGTGTAATTATTAATAGTTTCCAATAAATGGTTCCCAAAGTACGGAGGTGACGGCAATGCTGAATACAAATACCAGATCAGTCTCACGACCAATGACTTTATCAGATCATAAGCCAGTGTTACACAGTACAGCAAAATAATGACCTTAAACCAGCCCCCAAGAGGGGATAAACATCATGGCAGGGAACACATACGGTAAGTAATGTGCTATACAACACCATTCCAAAAACAAATACAATAACCCCGACATCAAAATAATCAACATTGTGATTAGCAACTGTTAAACTGATATAATGCTTATAACAATTGTGTTTTAATACGCTCTGATCACACCTGTCGTTATCTCAACCCTTTGTGCCCCATGATGGGAGCCAAAAAGACCGTTGTGGTTTAGGTGCCCAGCAGGCAGCTAAGCACCACACAGCCGTTTGCTCAATCCCCACCGCCCCCAGTGGGATGGGGGTTAGAATCAGGAAGGAAAAAAAGTAAAAGCTCATGGGTAGAGATAAAGACAGTTTAACAGGACAGAAAAGGAAGGGAAATAATGGCAATTGGAGCAATATGGAAACAGTAATAACAGTGATGATAATAATAGTAATAATAGAATGTACAAAACAAGCGATGCATGATACAATTGCTCACCACCCGCTGACTGATGCCCAGCCCGTCCCCAAGCAGCAGTCCCCCCACCCCGGCCAGCCACCCCATATTAATTGTTCAGCACGATGCTACATGGTATGGGACATCCCTTTGTCAGTTTGGGCCAGCTGTCCTGGTTCTGTCCCCTCCCAGCTCCTGATGAACCCCATCCTCCTCAGTGGCAGGGCAGCGTGAGAAGCTGTCCTTGGCTCTGTGTAAGCACCGCACTGCAACAACTGAAACATCCATGTGTTATCAGCATTATTCTCATCCTAAACCCAAAACACAGCACCATGCCAGCTACTAGGAGGAAAATTAACTCCATCCCAGCCAAAACCAGGACACCCTCAAAGCATGCTCAGGAGAGAAAAAAAAGTGCAGTTTACCTTGAGAGTTTCAAAAATGGGGCTTGCACAAACACCATTCAGATAAATGCTTCCAGTGTGTGGGTGTTCAACAGGATATTTCCCTAGCTGCCTAATGGGAAAACAGGCGTCAGTCTTCACCCGGACCTGGCAGCTTCTGTGCACCTGCACCCTGGGTGCCTGCCGGAGCTAAGCCTCATCCTTGCAGGCTGAGTTGCACACTGAGAGCCCTGAGGGTAGGCTTCCTGTTCTGTGGAAAAGCCCTGGTCAATGCCCGTGGCAGCCAGGGAAAGCAAAAGTGGTGAAAGGACCCATCAGCATAGCCACAGGCTGCAGGGCGCTTGTGAAGCCGTGACAGCTCTGATCTGGACTAGGTAGGAAAACTATCTCTGAAGGGGATGAGGAGATCGTGCAGCTCTGTCCCAGTGCATTTTGTTGTTGTTGTTGTTGCATTTGTAATTTAGCTGCATTCTGCTTTTGGAATTTGCAGTAAATAGGACATGTCAGTGTATTTAAGTAAAAAGGCGGCTGTTGGAGATGTATGGCCTGAAGAAGTGTTTTTGCGAGCTAAAAAGCAATAGAATGTGAGTCTGCTGCACACTATTAAAACAAAAAGATGAACCTTAAAAAAAAAAAAAAAAAAAAAAAAAAATATAGAACTCGCCTTCCCCCTTCTTCGACAAGGG
>VXAA01007280.1:142838-168288 GCA_013399115.1 Anseranas semipalmata
AAAAAAAAAAAAACATATGTAGCCAGCTTCCCTCCTCTTCGGACAGAGCCCACAGTGAATCAGAGTTTTGTTTTTTTCCTCTAAAGGAACATATTTTCCTCATTTTTCCAGCATCAGGTTGGATAGCAAAAAAGCCAGTATAGCAAAGGCAAGGCAAGGCAAGGCATGGCAAGAGGCCCAGCTTTAGGTGAAGAATCTCTTTGAATTATTTGAGAATAGAGCTGTCTTCACTGAGGGGAAGTCATTCTCATGGAAGGGCTGAGGAAGCTGTCATTATGGAACTCCTGGATCTTTGCTCTGTCTGATCTGTTTCCTGTTTGAGATGGAGAGTGGCTCTTGGGGCAGCACCAGCAGAGCAAATAATTTGAGTCTGTAGACCTGATCACACCTCAAATACATTTTTTGCGTTATGGTCTCGGTTTTCTTCATGTATGTGTTTGCTTATGGATATATATGCTTACTTTAGAAAAAAAAAGTATCCAATGCTTTATATTTTTGGTGACTTCATATGGTGGACATGATGGGAATCATTTTCTTGTCTTTTCCCCCCTCACAGTCCCATGCTTTGTGTTTATGTAAATGTATCAATGGATACTACATGAGTATAAAACAATACTGTTCTTAGCTTTCATGACTGCACTGACAGTTTCTGGATGGTAGGCTGCTGCACTGTGCTTTTATCACAAGAAAATTCGTTTAGATAGCTGTGTAGGAGCACTTCTTGCTCCAGTTTTAACAGCGTACACATACACAGCACTATTCAGTTTTAGAATAACTGAAATGAAATTTTCAATAGTGGATGATTTTATATTTTTATATACTATGATGTGTGTATATATGTAAGTATAATGGCATTGCTTCCCAAAATGGGCAGAACTGTTGGGCAGATAATGCTCACACATTCATCACATGCTTGTGTCTTGTGTGTGTGTGTTTAAATGAAAATATTATATTTCCTTCAAAAAGTAACTGCAGCAATAGGAATGACACTTGTAGTTAAGCTTATATCTCAGTGTGCAGGTGTTTTGAGCTTTTTTTTGTTACAGAATAATTATTATTAAGAAATCTTCCAAGAATTGTTTTTGTTATTGGAGGAAGTTAGCTCACTGCCTAATAGGAAGTAATCATTCAGTCAAGCATAAGACCATTAATAAGCAAATTAAATAAGCTGCTCATGAGTCACTTTGTGTACCTCTTTCTGTTTTTTTGGTTGGTTTTTTTTTTTTTTTTTTTTTTTTGGCACATCCTCAGTACAACTCTTAGCTGTATTGAGCAGCTTAATTTGCAAGGTGCGTACCCATGCATGTTTAATGTGTGTATATGTAGCAGTAAATCCTTGCCATAGAAGAAGTGCAGCACATTGACTTTATAGCCTACGAAGTGAAGAAATGTGCATGCCTTCAGGGCCTGATCTGAGGCAGCAGATCAGTTTTGCTAATGAGTTAGATAGGAGCAAGATCTTACTTGAGGGGGGGTTGTTTAGATTTACAGACTTGACACTAGAGCTGGCCAGGTGATAGCAAGCTTGATTCATTCATCTTTAAATGGCTGGAAGAGATCTCCATTTACTATTATATGTGCAGAGCACATTTGTTGTTTGTCTGTTCACATTACTAAATATTCTTATTTTGTGAAACTGAAAGGTTTATTACTTGCAAAACCAAACCAAACCAAACAAACAAGAAACAAATAATGTGCTAGTATCAGGGTGTTTGTAAATTTAACCTTAATCTTTTATATGACAGTTGTACTCCCACAAGTAACAAGTCAAAGCAAAGTGTTCACGGACAACCCTTAGACTAAAATGTGTTTGCATTTGGTGAACATACGTGAATAATGAACATTTATGTAGATAGAAAGGTCAGTTAATGAACAAATTCATGTCAAACAGACCTCTGCTCACACTGGCCTTTACTTCTGTGACCACTTTAACCATTTTTTCCGTATACCAGGAAAACTGCTTATTCCAGAACAAGAATTTACCACCTAACAACTAAGTCCCTAAATTTAAAGATTTCTACTGAAATCTGAAAAATGAAGACAATATTTCATTGTTTTCTTGTTTTTTTGTTGCTGTCATTGTTTGTTTTTGTTTTTTGCTTTGCACCCTTGTTCAGTTTTGTAAGCTCATTAGTTACCAGAGACAAAGCTGAACTTGTCTGATAGCTTCAGGGTATACCATAAGCAGATAGTTTGCAAGTTGTGAGTTTTTTTTGAGATTCTGTATGTGTCCTGCCGAAGGGCTGAGAGACTCTTTGCTGTAACTGCTTAGCATATCGCAGGACAACAAAAGGAGCAGACAACTTTCCTCTCTTTAGGTTATGTGAACAAAATTCATAATGGTACACATGGAGGAGTGTGGAAAGAGTTTGAGAGATGTAATATAGAGTCTGAAAATAGGTCACCATGAACAGATTGAGATCTTATGGGTAAAATTTAGGGACCAAGCCAACAGAGGAAACCTCGTGGTCAGTGCTTACTACAGGCCACCTGATCAAGGGGAGCCTGTTGAAGAAGCCTTCTTACTCCAGGTACAGAAGGCATCGTGCTCGCAGGCTCTCATCCTGCTGGAGGACTTCAACAACCCTGGCATTTGCTGGAAAAGCAACACAGCAAGCTGTAAGCAATCCAGGAGTGCACTGAGGATAACTTCTTAATGCAGGTAATGGGTAGCCCAACCAGCGGAGAAGCATTATGGTACCTGGTTCTCACCAATGCAGATGAGCTAATTAGAGAGGTCAGAGTTGAAGGCAATCTGGGCCACAGTGATCATGCCCTGGTGGATTTTGTGATTTTGAGGGATATGGGCATGACGAAGAGTAAAGTCAGGACTCTGAACTTTAGAAGAGCAAAATTCCAGTTCTTTAAAGAATTAGTGGATGGGATTCCCTGGGAAGCCGTCCTTAGGGATAAAGGAACATATCAGAGCTGGCAGCTCTTTAAGGACACTTTTCTTAGAGCACAAGAGCTCTCAATTCCCACATGTAAGATATCAAGTAAGGAAGGCAGGAAACTGGCGATGCTGAGTGAGGACCTGCTGGTCAAACTGAGGTGTAAGAAGGAAATGCACTGGCGGTGGAAGCAGGGACATGTGGCCTGGAAGAATATAGGGATGCTGCCTGGATGTGTAGGGATGGGATCAGGAAAGCTTAAGGTGGAGCGGACTTGACAAGGGATACGAAGAAAAATAAGAAGGGTTTCTACAGGTGTATTAGCCAGAAAAGGAAGACTAAAGAGAGCATACCCCCTCTGATAAACAAAATGGGACAACTGGTGACAACAGAGAATGCTGAGAATGCGCAGCGTGGAGAACGCTGTGGTACTCAACAATCTTTTTGCCTCAGTCTTCACTGGTCATCCCTCATCCCACATCTCTCAATTCCTTGAACCTCAAGGATGGGACTGGGGGAGCGAGGTCCTTCCATTGTAAGAGGAGATCAGGTCTGAGACCACCTGAGGAACCTGAACACACAAAAGTCCACCGGATATGATGCATCCCAGGGTCCTGAGGGAACTGGCAGAGGTAGTTGCTAAACCATGCTCCATCGTATTTGAAAAGTCATAGCAATCGGGTGAAGTCCCCAGTGACTGGGGAAAAGGTGATATCGCACCCATTTTAGAAAGGTTTATAAGGAAGACCCTGGGAACTACTGACCGGTTGGCCTCAGCTCTGTGCAAGGGAAAATCCTGAAAGAGCTCCTTCTGGAAGCTATGTCAAGCCATATGGAGGAAAGGGAGGTGATCTGAGACAGACAACATGGCACGTCATGTATGGAGTGACTGTATAAGGCATGTTTTGATGCTAAACACAGTACATCTAATGAACTTGCAGATGAAGCAGTCTGTAATTCAGCTGTATCTCTTTTTTTCTTTCTTTCTTTCAAAACTCTCTGCTCAATTTTGACTTGAGGGCTGGTGAGGCTAGTGCTCCATGACTGTTCTCTAGCATCTCATTTTAAACTCTTACTAGCTCTGAAGATTAATGCTTTCTGTTGTCTTAAACCAGTCTTGAAGATCTCTCTAATGAAACAATCTTAGCTGTAATGGTCTCCAGAGCTCCAAATTATTTTATCTGTGTGAAGTTTATCATGTGTCGCTGCAATGGCAATGCGTCATCTCGGAATAAATGCGTCAGTGAGACAGCATGAGAGAACAGCTCCGATAGCAACATCAACACAGCCAAATGACTACACTTCAGTGTAATCTGGAAGGATTTCACAGGATGCTCAGTGGTCTGTAGATGCTCAGTAACATTCAGTGCTGTGTGGATGTCTCTTGGCATCCGGAGGTGTCTGTCCTGTGGTGATGCAGTCGTAATGTCATGCTAGAGTGCCTTAAGTAGGCTGATATTCTTTGCCAAACCATTAGCTCTGTTCCAAGGTCCTGTTAAGAGCTGGTGGCTGTACCCTCAGCTACAGCACGAGCTGTTACACTTTTACTGTTGTGTTCTCTGTTTTTCAACAAGGAATGATGAACCTGAAAAAGTTTGGCCCCTGCTATTGGTGAGTTTGGCATGGCTGAACATAAACTCCTCTTGCTAGCCCTTTCTTCCTCATCGTGTTCCAGGGGTGGATTTGGGGGTGTTGGTGGACAAAAAGCTCAACATGAGCCAGCAATGTGCACCTGCAGCCCAAAAAGCCACCCGCACCCTGGGCTGCACCACAAGCAGCGAGGCCAGCAGGCCGAGGGAGGTGATTGTCCCCCTCTGCTCCGCTCTCGTGAGACCCCACCTGCAGCGCTGCGTTCAGCTCTGGGGCCCCAGCACAAGAAGGACATGGAGCTGCTGGAGCGGGTCCAGAGGAGGCCACGAGGATGAGCAGAGGCTGGAGCAGCTCTCCGATGGAGACAGGCTGAGGGAGCTGGGGTTGTTCAGCCTGGAGAAGAGAAGGCTCCGGGGAGACCTTACAGTGGCCTGCCAGTGCCTAAAGGGGGCTGCAGGAAAGCTGGGGAAGGACTCTTTGTCAGGGGCTGTGTGATAGGACAAGGGGGAATGGCTTTAAACTAAAAGAGGGCAGATTTAGATTAGATATGAGGAAGGTCAGAGGGTGGTGAGGCCCTGGCCCAGGCTGCCCAGAGAAGCTGTGGATGCCCCATCCCTGGCAGTGCCCAAGGCCAGGCTGGATGGGGCTTTGGGCAGCCTGGGCTGGTGGGAGGTGTCCCTGCCCATTGCAGGGGCTGGAACTGGGTGCTCTGTAAGGTCCTTTCCAAACCAAACCATTCTGTGATTCTGTGATTTGTTGATGGCACAGGTGGTTTTTGTTGTTGTTGTTGTTGTTATTATTGTTATTATTTTTTTGGCTGTCAGCCTCTACTTTTCCATCCTGCTGAAGGAAGGATCTGAGCCTTTGCATTTCTCAGGGTCAGCCTTAGAAAGGCAGCCAAACTGTTTCTTCTGAAGCATGTGTTCACTCTGGCCAGATGCAAAGATACACTCTTATTTTTCCCAGAAATATGTATTGCAAGAATTCAGATATCTTCTGAGATGTCCCCTTGCTGCCTCCTGTGGCCAAATATCCACCTCCTGCAGAAGGGAGTGCAGCATCTATGGCCTGATCCCACAGCAGAGGGACTGCTTGTGGGGGCTTTGCTCTCCACAGCATCGCCTCGGCTCTGCTAATTTCAGGGGAAAGCCGACAGGGTAATAATTCCTGAAGGGATCGGATTCCTCCCAGTTCGGTCTGTGCAGGGTCAGGGGCAGCAGAACAGCAACCTTCAGCAGCGTGCGCATCGTCGCGCGCCTGAGTGCCGTGCCTGGGCCAAGCAAACAGCCAGTCCTTCCTCCACGTGGCTGTTATTGGGTATTGATGTCAAAATAGAGCTTGATTTCTGTGGGAGGACGGGACCTTATGTCCCTCTGCATCTTCCCGTATTTTCCACATTTTTCTCCCAAACAGTGAGGGAGGGGTTGTTTTGTAACTCCTGCCCCAGAGCTGTCCTCAGTGACGTGGGTGGATGTTGCCACGATGAAGATCAGCACAGACAAAAGTTTACAGGGTTCGGTAAAGAATATGACTTTTTAATCAACAGATGAGCTTTTGGACAGATACATCTACATCCTCTTATTTTTCACCAGGACTTGCAGGACTCTGCTGCAAAATCATAAACTGCTTTAAGGTTTTAGGGTTAATTAATTGATATTGGATCTTTTATTGGACTAGAATGCCAACAAACAAATTTGTGCCCTGATTTACAGCTAGATTTTGCTGTTGAAACCCAATTTAAAAGAAATAGTACGTGAACATCCAACTTGCAAACTTGATCTTCTGTGGCCGGCTTTTAGAAACAAGACAAAAACTCCTTTTAATTTTTTTTTTTTTTTTAAGAATAAGGCTAAAAGACAGCAATTTTCTTCCAGAAACACAAAACAGCAGGAGCTAAATGCTATTCTCCATTATTATGGTGTTGAGCTGAAATAACAGTGAAGTTGTGTTATACTTTTCCCAGCTTGGAGAGAAGAGCCTGTCCCCGGGAGCTTGGAAAATGCCTACTTCTTCCAAACTGCTAAAACTGTCAGTGTATTGTTTTATTTTTTTTTTTTTCAGAGATGGAGAAGATAGTTGAGGAGATAGAGGAGGAAAGGAACGAACTCATCTAGAATGGCCTGTAGAAAATATGCACTGACCAAACCTGTTCAGCCTTTATTTGAATAGTTTAAACAGATGGCAACGCTCTTCTTAATCAACAATATGAAGTTATATCAACAATAAAACCTTCTTGTAAGTGTCTGCCAAGCCCTCCATCTTGGCCAGTGTGTTTCATTTGGAGCTTACAGCAGGAATCTGTTTCTTTTTCAAAATGCCTGATACGATATCCCTCTCTCCTCTGGCACTTGCAGAGCACGGGTTGTCCCTGTGTATCCTGTCACCAGCCTGGTTGAACCAGGAAGGTTCTTAGCCCTTGAGCACGGACTCCGCGATGAAGGTCAGTGGCAGCCTGTTCAGAGCCTACAACGTTAGGATGTGCTCTCCCAGAGGATTAATGAATAAAGCTCTGGAAAACTTCATCTGGAGGAGATGTCACGGATTTGATATACAAGGTAATTTCAGCACTTTTCTTAATCTGGCTGCCCAAATTATTTTGATGGAAATGGAACAGCAAGATAGCCATGAAATGCCTTTTGTTATTTTTCAGTGAGGGCTACAATCTTTTCTGTCCCTGATTCATTTTCCATATCATGCAGATTCAGTGCTTTAGAAATACCGAGATGAAGCAGAAAGTTCAAGGAAGGAGATATTTTTTCTTCTGAAATCTCAGGTAGCTAAATTTGAATGCTATACTGATCTTAGACTTCATATAGCATTTAGAGCAGAAGTCTGAATATCTGGTGAATGATATGCTCACCACCAGTACATGGTGAATTTATGTTCAAACCTTATTCATCTATTGTCTAAGCCTCCTTGGTTTTGATAAGCTTTATAAAGAAAGAAATTGGGAGTGGGTACTCTGTAATTTGACCTTCCTTATGCTACCAACTTTACTACTTGCACAGAGACAGTCATCCCCATCAAACTTTAAGATGAAACTCACGAAAGACTCAAGTCACTGGGGTACAAAAGCATACCAATTTGCTCCAACACCTTAACATTTTGTACCATAAGTGCGGCTAGTGAATAGGGACTGCTGCTGCTAAATGTAAGCAGTAACAGAATCCTTTTTTTTTCCTATCTTTTCTTGATGCACTGTGGGAAAAGAAGCTGGGCAGTTCAGCATGGCCTGCAACATTGCAAGGGAAAGTGTTGGACCTCTGACAAGGACAAATTTAACCTGGTGGAGTCAGGCAGACCATGGGTCACTACGTATGTTTCCAAAAGGCTTCAAAAAGATATTTACTTTATCTCTATCTCCCTCATTTTCAAAACTTCAGAGCATTTCCAAAACAATAACAAGCTGTCCAAATTCCACTAGCGAAGCACAAGATTATTTCAGCTGGTTGCTTATCATCCTTGGTCAAAATCATAAGGCAACTTTTGGTACATTGCATGTTTAGGCACCTACTGGGTGGCAGAGGAGAAAAGAAGGATTTGCTATATTTCCCATATCTCACACAAATAGAAAGACTACTCAAAATGAGGACATGGGAACTACTGTTTTTTAACACAGTGACAAGGTACAGTGCCTACATTTATTTTTAACTAGATATCAGCATAAACTAATGGGAAAGAACCACTTTCCCCCACAATAATTTCAACATTTTTTTTTTTGTCAGAATATTTGGAACTTGGTAACTGGTCTGTGTCCTGATTTTCCTTTCCTTGGAGACTAAAACACCTTTTGCTCATGATGAGGCTAATGAGGGTGGTGAGGTCCCTGTACCTTGGAGATGATCAGGCCACTGCTGTTTTGTAACTAGCGTTTGCTGACTTTGAATTGCAAAGCTTAACAAGAAAAATCAATACATTAAAGACTAAATCTACAAATATTTTGCAATCATGCAGCATTAAGCAAACTTCAGGCAACAAACGTGTTGTATTCAAATTTCCATTAGTCATTTAGAGTGGAAAAACTGACGTGATTGTCAATTAGTGGAATAAAGGATTCAAGTTATTTAACCAAGAAACCATAGTGTAGCATTAGGCTCCTTAGTTAACACAAATATCTCCTTACAAAGGGACTTTGATAATTCTTGTGTTTACATAAGATCAGTTGTCACTCGGGTACTGAAAAGCTGTAAAAGTAAATGCATGCGGACTTTACCAAAAGTAGGTTCTACCCCTCCTTTTCAAGGTTTCATCACCTATGGCAGGCCTATACAGCAGTAAAGGTGGGATAATACCTTCTTAAACCGTCTATTTAAAAAATACAGAGAACACACTGATCATCTTCCTGCTGCTTCAGCACATGGGATTTCTTTCTCTGCGTGGCTGAGATGAATGATTTGCTGCTTCCCGAACTGTGAGTCAAAATAGCTGCTTTCGGCTTTCTTCACTGTAGTTATGTTGCCAACGTTATGTTTGGGGAACTAGTGTCGGCATGTATATTATGCAAGAAGGGCTCAAAGGCTAACTGGTGCATTTTGACCTGCAGCAAAGCCCCCCCCACACACACACACTTGTTTTTCAGGGATGTTGCTCAGAACTTTGTCAAGTTGGGGGCTCTGTTTTACACCTACAAATTGTCTGCATTGAAGGGCATGGGAGGAAACAAGCATTGGTTAGAAAAAAATAAATCTGGATATGTTCTGTCCCTATACTCTGCACTGAGTCATGAAATGGTGACTGAAGGTGACACAAGGTTGAATAACTTTCATTTTCAAGAAGCTGCTAGGCACTAATTCAGCAGAACACTGGTGAGTTCTGCTCCCTGTAACATCTGCCACGGCATTTTTTTATTACTTTCTTGTTGCCTGTTCCCTTTTCATATATGCCCAATTCTTGCACCAGTTAGGATCAGGCTACTACCAGCCTTGTGACACGAATGGGTGGAAGTTCTGTAAGACGGGTGCTTTTCAAAACACAGCTACATCCTGCTCTGTGCCCTTTTCTTGTTGGCTCCACCGCTGGGCAAAGAATACCTCAGATAGCAGACGGCCTGTGTTTTGCTAAGAGGCCAGAAGTGTTTGGTTTGAAGGTGAGGGATCAGGATAAAGAACAGCCTGCTCTTGCGGAATTTTATCAGGAAAGGTGACTCACGCCTTTGGAGCTCGCTGTGTCTGAGCCCATGCCGCAGGCAAGCCGTTTGCTGCCCTATGGGTATGGGGCACTGGGGTGGACGCCGCCCATGGGTGATAGGCCTAGGAGGTCTTTAGACATCTGGATCATGTTTAACACTGACTGCCCTTCCCACAGATGCTGATTCTGCTCGTGCACCTGGAAGAAGCCTCGTCGGGAAGAAACGTGCCACGGCTTCCAGGTGACCTGCTCCCTCCGTCCTCCACCGAGGAAGCCGATACTGTGCCGGCGAAGAGGGGAGCTCTTATCAGCGCAACGCCAAGCGCAAGCAGCAGCGTCCGACCCTGCCGCTCGCCTGGCCGGGCTGACATCACCTCCTCGGCTGACAGGCCTCCTACTTCCTTAGCGTGTTTACAGATCACGAGTCCTGTTCCTGCCCTTCACAGCCAGGAATTTTTTTTGGAAGAGTTAACTTGGCAGCCATCCCTGTGGAAGAATGCAAAGCTAACTACTTTTGGTGTATGTGTGGCTCACTTTTATTGAAAGCACTGGGTGTAACGGAGGGAGATGTACAGTGAGCTCCTATCACAAACAAAATGCAATTTTGTGTCCAACTTTCTGCCAGGGTGTTCTGCCTTCGCTGGATTTTGGATTTGAGAAGGAGCACCTGGAAAGGATCTTGCAAGGCTACAAGGTTGAGAGCAAGCCTGCAACGTGTCTGGCTGCAGGAGCTCAAGCAGTCCTTGCTGATATGCATCATTGAGCAGAGAGCTGTCCCTCCCTTGGAGGTGTAAGGGCAAGAGTAACTAATTTCAGAATTTCTTCTTGCTCAAACTTCTCCGCTGAACAGCACGTGATGATAATTTTCTAATACTGAACAAAAATCAGGGCCAAATGAAACTGCTTTACTCTGAATTCTAAAATTCCCCCCAGGAAATTGAAACAGAGAGGATATTTTATCGTGACACATTCAGTGCATCAAACAGAGACACTTTGTATATCGTGATAAAGGTGATCTTTTTCGACAAAAAAGATCCTGGGTGACTACTACTATTTTTTACATTCTAAATAGCTAAACAGAACTAGCATAAAAAGATACCAGATGATGCCTTCACATTGTGTCTGAAATGTGTGCTATACAAAAGGGAGTTAATTGCCTATCTCCAGCAGTTGGACATGCCAATTAACTGCCAAATCGCTGGCATAGTTGAATGACTCCATGTAATTTTGCTGACATCCTATAAAGAGGTGTTTTCAATAGTCCTTCAACATAAATAAAATCAAGAAATGTAATCAAATGACATTCTGTCCCTCAAAGGTGGTGTTTTTTTTGTTCCTTTTTTTCTTTTTTAAAGCCTATACGATAATCATACTTTTTAAGAGTGAAATAAGTTCTGAGTGCACTCAGTTCTTGCTCTCCTGCCAGCTTTCCCCTTTTGGCTTCTGCCAAGCTCTGCACAGTCCATCAGACAGGTTGGAGAGGCACGGCAAGACGGGGCCCTGGACCCCATTCGAGTGAACCCCTGCTTATTTTGTGTGTGCTGAGGTGGGCGTCTCCTTCCTCATCTATTTCCTCTTCCTCCTGAGGCACTTACTCCTGCTGGCAGCTGGCTTACGTTTAGTACAGTTGGATCAAGTTTGCCCATTCAGCATCATTTGAGAACGCTGAATTCCTGATTAGTTATATGCACTGTTATTATATGGAGAGCTGGTTTTGTTCTCAGCCAAACCATTTCTGTCTTTGTGGAAATCGGGCTCCTCATCAATGTGGAAAGTCTGGGTAGGCAGAACCAATGTGAGAGCACAGCTGGAAAATAGTCATTATTGTGAAGACAGACTGAACAGGGGAAAAAATGACTTGAAGAACCAGAGATTTATTTTGGTTGTATTAGAAAGCTTCTGAAGCACAAAGTCCTCCCTCGTACAAAAGATTTTATGTTCACTTCTAAGTGGTTCCAGCAAAATTAACTTTAGATTCAACTGCCTTCCCAGGTCTGTGGGTGAAGGTGGGAGCTGATGTATTCCTACATGAGAAGAAATTCCACTCAGTCCTTTTTAACTCTGTGCAGACATTGTTGAAGGATGAATTTTGAATGGCGTGATACTGGGCAGAGGATGGAAGCAGTTGTTACCTCTGGCCTTAAATGGTACCAAACAGCATTGGTTACCATAGAGTTCTGTCCTGTAGGAAGCAGTTACCCTCTTTTTATTTTATTCCTACTTCTTGCCATGAGTAACACAGCATGGACTCAAAACAGGAAGAAAACTTGTACTATTACCCAATAAAACTTGCTTCTTGGGAAAGTCTGAGGATTAGCTCATCAATCCCCTCCCCCTCCCCCCCATCTTCTAAAAGGAGCTGATTGTGGAAAGGGATGTGATATTCTTATGGTATTTAGCCATTTACATGAACTGAATCACGACAAGTTTCCAAAAGAAAGGATAATTCTGCATAGCCATGGCATGAGGAATGTGGGAGACATTTGTTTTGTGACTGTGGCAGCGAGCTTTGTCTAGATGGTTGCTGCTGATGAGTGACACAGGGAAAATGAATCAAGTCAACTTTTGGTAGTTTTACATAGACAAGGACTGTGCAAGGCAGCAAACTACAACATGGATCACCGCTATGTGCAGTACAGCCACCAGCAACTTTGTGCTGAAGGTCAGGGTCCATCCTGACCATCTTCAGTATGGTCCAAGTGACATTGAAGGACCCTGAAACGTGCGATAGCATTGCTTGTGAACTCCAAGGGGGAAATCTTGATATGTCTGTGGCATTTGCAGATACCTTTGAAAACCTAAGCAGGATGGGTGAAACAATGGAAGGCTGGGAAAAAAAGAAGAAGAAGACGAAGAAGACGAAGAAGACGAAGAAGACGAAGAAGAAGAAGAAGAAGAAGAAGAAGAAGAAGAAGAAGAAGAAGAAGAAGAAGAAGAAACTGCTTATTTAATTTTTAAAGAGGGAGAAAAGAGTGAACTATCTCATAGTTCACGTATCTCATAGAGAATAAATCTCACAGCTTATTAGAATTTTCTGCAGAAATTCTGGACAAATACTGTGGAGTGTGTAAGTATCTAGAAGAAAGCAAGGGGATGAGAAACAACCAACATATATTTGTTAAGAACAAATCATGTCTAACCAACTTAATTTCTGTCTTTGAAAGTAAGGGAGGCTTTCTTAACAGATAGAAACAGGAGATGTTACACATTCTGCTTTTCATAAGAAATTGTCGTATTGTTTCACCTGACACTTTTTTTTTGGCTAGGAATCATGGTTAGCTGTATGTACTGAAGGGCTGGTGCAACAGCAGTTCGAAAATGACTCTCAGAATTCAGTGGCTTAATGTCAGTGAATATGACCTGTGCACGGTACTCATCAATGCTTTGTATTAGTGGTTGGAAGATGAAATAACAGTACAGTCATTAAATTTACAGGTAGCATTAAGCTGGAAGAGAATGAGAATGTGTGGACAGGCTTGAATTAAAATTGATCTTGGCAAGCTGGTGAATACTAGTCTACAAGGACAACTGCACGTCACTGCTTCTCTGTAGGAACCACCACCTCTTCAAACAGAATGAACAGCAACCGAGTTAGCATCATTTTTGTAAAAAGGGACCCTGGGATTATTGTGGTCCATGGGTTTCATAAGTCACCAGTGCAGTTTGGATGAGAAAGTAAACACTCTCCTGGTACTGAAATTAGAAGGCAGGCTGTGAAAATAAGGTGAAACAGTCCTTCCTCTTTGTGGTTCAGTGCTGCAAGGCTTCCATGGTAGTGCTGCGTTTTAGACACTGTGCATGGAGGAAGAATCATTTGGAGAGAATCAAATAAGCAGCAACCTGGCCAAAGATCTAGAATAAAAATTCTTCAGAGGCAAGATAAAAATTGTTAGCATGTTTACGTAACCAAGAGAAAGTAAGCCTCCCAATAGGTAAAGCTGCAAATGTGAAAGAAAGACAGTCTGCTCTCCCACACAGATGGCAAATACATCAAAAAGCAGCGAGCTGAACTTGCAGAAAGGGATCTTTGATTACTAGTCAGGGCTTTTCCTTAGGGATAAGGAAGTACTGTGCAGGAAAGCTGTGGCATACTGGTAGCATGACGTAGCTGTGAAGAGCAGGTTAGGCAAATGTTGTTTAGGAATGAACTGTGTAATTAACTCTGCTTTGCACTCGATGTCCTCATCAGGTTTCTTTACATCTTCTAGTCTGTGACATTGACCGGTCATCAGGAGAATTTTAACCAAAGGTTCAAATTGACTTGCAAGCCTCAATGCAGGGACATAGATGAGGACTGGGGCATCTGGGAGACCCCTGTAGAATTACGCTATATTTTAGGTAAGATTGTGTTCTTTCAAACCTTTTCTGTTCTGTTCTCATGTACAATAGACAGTTTATGTCTTCTAATGATTTTCAGCCTGGCCCCAGGTGCCCAAGTGGAGGTGTGTAGCTGGAACTCAGCTGGACATGCTGAACTAGTGTGCACAGCAGGATGCAATATTGTGATCTGAATGTTAAAGTACACAAAACTATTGAATTCAGCATTGCCAGATTGGCATGGACAGCCTTTTTGTGTAACTGTTGTCCCTTTTAAAAATAGCATGCTTTGTTTTAGCAGTAAGTGAGAAACAAATAGCTCTTAATTTGTCATGGAATTGTTTACTTTAGATCAATTGTCCATATGCAGATGATTCAATTACTTATTTCAGTATCTTGGTGGCAAGACTTTATTAAATTTTGGAATTGTATCTCTTTGTTTTTTTGGAGCACAAACAATGGGAATGGAAACTTGCTTAAGCTTTAATTACGAACATTGCTATTTTCTGCAGTTTATTCATCTCCATAATAATTCTGAGTGTTTGCTGTATCTGCAGATGAACAGATAAATGTGTGCTAGTTTCCTTGGAAAGCAACAGGATTTTGCTGCTTTTGTCTTCATGTATTTCTCTCAAGGTAATTTTTCCATGACAGATTAATATGCAGTTCATCAGATTTTACTTCATAGAGAGAGATCATGTATGTATGAAAATAAAAACACTACTGAAAACACCCATAGAGAATGCAAACAACATGAATGTAAAAGCTGAAACTGCAAGGATGCTGCTTCCCTTTACCAATACCAAGGCATAGAAATTTGACATTCAGGCCTCTTGTTAGCAGGAAAAGTGATCTATACTTGGTTTCCTAAGGAATTAAGGGTCACAACTGAGAACGAATGTTATCCACTGAGATAAATAGAACACAAAAATATTGGCAGATAAAAGAAATCACCAGTAGAGAATCTAGATAAAGAGAAAGCTTTGTGTGCGTGCGTGCTTAAAAGATGAAAAATTAGCCTCACATGTGTGAGTAGACCTTAATTAGAATGGATCTCAAGAATTCAAGAGGACTATTAGCACTAGTAAAGTTATGTCTTATCACTCTGATTTCCAACCTCTCTGTCTTGGCCAGAGGTAAGATGCAGTTAAATAAAAACATCCCTCCCATAAGAAATTAACTGAAAAGACACTTTTACCATCACAAATTATATAATGTTTTGGAATATTCATTTTGCTATGTAATGTTTTTTAAGACTTTGTGCAACTATCTTTCAGATTTCATCTAAAATCTTACAAAAATCTTTTATCTAAAATCTTATCGATACCTGCCTCCATGGCTGGTGTCACTGGCAGAATTTTTTTTTGATCACGGAATGGTCTACATGACACCAGGCCTGCTGGAGCCTGACAGGATGCACCTTTCTCAGAGAAGGGAAAGGATTTTTGCCTGAGAGTTAGCAGGGCTGATTGAAAGTGCTTTAAAGTAGATTTGAAGGGGGAAAGGGATCAAATCAGGCTCGTTGGTGATAAGCTATGGGACAGCATGCCAAATTTTGAGGGACTGCGTGCTAGCGAGGTCCTTCAGTGTGCTCCGTGTGGTGCTGGGTACACTGGAGTACAGTTGAAGTGTTTCTACACAAATGCATGCAGCATGAGGAATCAGCAAGAGGGGTTAGAAGCTTTGGCTTGGTCCCAGAGCTACAACACCACTGGCATAAGCGAGACCTGGTGGGACGAGTCCTGTGACTGGTGTGTTATGATGGACGGTTACAAGCTCTTCAGGAGGGACAGGCAGGGCAGGAGAGGTGGGGGGGGTGGCACTGTATGTAATGAAGGGGCTGGGCTGTGTGGAGCTTGCAGCTGGCAATGACACGGTTTAGAGCCTCTGGGACAAGAAAATAAAGCAGATGTCTTTGTGGGAGTCTACTGTAGACCACCCAGTCAGGATGACAAGATGACAACACTGATGAATTATTCTATAAGGAGTTAAGGGATATCTCAAGGTCAGCTGCCCCTGTCCTTATTGGTGACTTCAACTTCCCAGATGTTAGCTGGGAATACCAGACAGCTGATACAAACGGGTCCAGGAAACTCCTGAGTCAAATTAATGATAATTTCTTGGTACAGGTCCTCAGGGAGCTGACTATGAAAGGTGCCCTCCAAGATTTGTTGCTTGTAAACAGAGAAGGTCTTATGGCTGAAGTGGCAGTTGATTGGAGGCTGTCTTGGCCACAGTGACCATGAGATGGTTGAGTTTAAAATCCTTGGTGACAGGCAGAAAAGTGCCAGCAAAAGTTCGACCCTGGCTATAGAGAGAGCAGACATCAGACTACTCATGGAACTCGTTAGTAAGGTCCCCTGGGGTCCATCAGTGCTGGTTACTTTTTAAGTAACACCTCTTAAGACCACAGAAGGTGCAATTGCAAAGTGTCAGAAGTCAAGCAAGCTGGGCAGAAGGCCAGCTGGGCTGAGCAGGGATCTTCTTCTAGAGCTTAGGTGGAAAAGGAAAGTGTATGGATATTGGGAGCAAGGTCAGGTGAAACAGGAGGACTACGGAGGTGTTGTTCACCATTCTAGGGAGAAAATTCATGCAGCCAAAGCTCAATTAGAGTTGAAGCTGGCCAGTACTGTGGGGGACAACAAAAAGGGCTTTTTTTTTTAAATATATGAACAACAAAAGGAGGACCAGAGGTAAAACTGATCCATTACTTGTTGAGGTTGGTCACCTCACAAATAGGTATGCTAATAAAGCAGAGGTGTTTAATGCCTTCTTTGCCTCTGTCTTTAACACCAGTGATGGGCTCGGGGATGCCTGGAGCCTTGAATTGGAGGACCATGACTGTGGTGATAATAAACTCCCAGCCAGCTCTGCACTTGTGGGGGATTTGCTGCTCCAGCTGGATTCATATAAGTCTATGGGGCCTGATGGGATTCATCCCAGGGTACAGAAGGAGCTGGCTGGTGTCATTGCAAGACCTCTCTCAATTATTTTTCAATTGTCTTGGGAATCTGGAGAGATCACAGTTGAGTGGAAGCTGGCAAATGTTGTCCCAGTTTCCAAGAAAGGTAAGAAAGAAAACCCTGGTAATTCCAGGCCTGTCTCGCTTCAGTGTGTGGTAAAATTATGGGGAAGATTATCCTGGGAGTTACTGAAGAACACTTGAAAGACAACACAGTCTTATTAGTCATAGCCAACACTAGTTCACAAGGGGAAAGTCCTGCTTAGCTAACTTAATATCCTTTTATGACAAGGTTACCCACATAGCTGACTAAGGGAAGCCAGTAGATGTGATCCTTTTGGATTTCAGCAAAGCTTTTGATAGTGTTTCTCACAGTATTCTTCTGGACAAAATGTCCAGTGTACAGCTAGACAAGTACACAATACGATGGGTGAGGAATTGGCTGATGGGTCAAGCTCAAAGGGTTTTTGTAAATGGTGTTACATCAGGCTGGCAGCCAGTCAGTAGTGGGATTCCACAGGGCTCCATTTTGGGTCCAGTTCTCTTCAACATTTTTATACATGATCTTGATGCAGGACTCAAATGCATACTAATTAATTTTGCAGATGATATTAAATTATGAGGAGCTGTTGACTCCCTCAAGGTTGGCAAGGCCTTGCAAAGAGATTTTGACAGATGAGAGGGCTGGGCAATCACCAACTGCATGAAGTTTAACAATAGCAAGGGCTGGATTCTACACCTGGGATGGGGCAACCCTGGCTACACGTACAGACTGGGGGATCAGAGGCTGGAGAGCAGCCCTGCAGAAAGGGAGCTTGGGGTTCTGGTTGATGTCAAGTTGAATATGAGCCAGCAGTGTGCCCTGGCAGCCAGGAGGGCCAACCTTGGGTGCATCAAGCACGGCATTGCTAGCCGGTCAAGGGAAGGGATTGTCCCTCTCTGCTTTGCACTTTGCATTCACCTCGAATTCTGTGTGCAGTTTTAGCTGCCAAAATATAAGCACATAAAACTACTAGAGAACATCCAAAGGAGGGCTACAAAGATGGTGAAGGGTTTAGAGGACAAGACATATGAGGAGCTGCTGAGGTCCCTTGGTTTGTTCAGCCAGGAGAAGAGGAGGCTGAGGGGAGGCCTCATGGCGGCCTGCAGCTTCCTCACGAGGGGAGCAGAGGGGCAGGTGCTGATCTCTGCTCTCTGGTGACAGCGACAGGACCCGAGGGAACGGCATGGAGCTGTGACAGGGAAGGAGGGCCAGGCTGGGTGTTAGGGAAAGGTTCTTCACCGAGAGGGTGGTCGGGCACTGGAACAGGCTCCCCACGGCAGTGGTCATGGCACTGAGCCTGCCAGAGTTCAAGAAGTGTTAGGGACAATGCTCTCAGACACAGGGTCTGATTTTTGGGTGGTTCTGTATGGAGCCAGGAGTTGGTCTTGATGATCTTTATAGGTCCCTTCCAACTCAGGATATTTCATGATTCTGTGATTCTATGACTTTATTGTTGTGGTATCAAGACAGCTGGCAAATTTCTTTGTATTCATAAGCATTGTATTATGACATGTTTAATGACAATATTAATATTTTAATGTAATTACAATACATACAATATAATTTAAATTGTCAGAAGAAACTTGAATTTGTTTCTATATTCTTCTACAAACTTGTAACACCTACAGTGTCTCCTTCAAATTGCTGCACTGTATTCTGTGGCAAAAATGAAGTCAAGTTTGCCAAAATAAAATATTCAGTGAGATTAGGATTAATATTTGTGCTCTACCTTCCTTTTTTTTTTTTGTCAGAAAACACTGAAAATAATTGTGAAGAAAATTTTGTAAGGTTACAAATAAAAATCTGGAAAAATACCAGCAGATATTCTTCTCTGGCTTGTGCTGATGTTTGTTAACCATCAAAGTAACAGAAGGTCTAGAAATAGTCTGATGAAGATACTTTCCCCATTTCTATACTCCAGTTTGATTTAGTATAGTCATTGTACTGAAAATTCACTGTAAGAACTGAGATTGTATTTAAAAAAACACTGCAGTTTAGAACAAATGTGGTATCTTTTGTTTGCTTTCTAGTATGCTCCCTCACATAACCTTTCACATCTACCTTCACCACCATTTTTTTTCAAGTTTTCTTATAGAAGCATCAATAACAATGTTTTTAATACGTTAATTATTCTGAAGTATCAACTCTATTTCAGGAGTGGAAGATTTTTCAATTTAAAATGCAAAGAAACTGCAGTTATGCTGGAGTAGTTCACCATAACGAAACAGGTTTACAGCACTGCAACACAGGATTTTCACTGATTTAATGACCTGTTTTTCTGCTGACTTAATCTTATTGACAGAAAACAGTTCATATACACAACTCTGCAGCTTAAGGGCAGCTCTCTTTCTGTTCCTAATGTATCTATAGATGTTGATATTATAAACATAAATACGTAATCCTTCTTGCCTCCTGCTGAGCCCTGAAATCTGACAGCATTTTGAGAATTAAAGGTTAATTAAGCACTCTGCAAGCAAATGTTCTGTTACTAATTTAGAATTTGCTTTTCATTATTGGGTCTATTCAGGCCTAGAGTTCAAGACTTCAGTTCTCCACTTTGAAGATGCCCACAGCTGTGAACGTCCCTTCCCTCTCCCATCCCGCCGCAGACGCAGCGCACTCCTGAGCACGGTGTCAGTGCTACAGCAGTCACGGCTACGCCAGAAAGGAAGAAAAGTACACTCCATCTGCAAGGAGAGCTGCTGGTTTTGTGTGCTCTCTAGAAAAGATTAATCCTGTGCTGTGAAATCAAAATGTGTTGAGAGACTGTTCCCAGACAAACAGCTGCTGCGTTAGATTTTCATCATTGCAAGACTGATGAGATTTACTTTGGGCTGCTTTTTTTTCCATTGGCACTGAGCCCCAGTGATAACAATTCTTGTCTTTCTGCTGGTTATATTTTAACCTACCTGCTGGTTTTCTTGTTTGAGGAGTCAAATGGTGTAGACTTTGGGGACAAGTCTGAAGTAATTTCACAGTGCTACTTCTGCTGTTAAACACCCAATCAGATGGTGGTTATAACACTGTAATGCATGTAATTGACTTATGTAATGTGGAGAAATTAATTAACAGATGTTCTGGGTACTGGATTGTGTTTACTTACAATGTTTAAATGCGTTAGTGTTATTAACTTTCTGTGTGCAGTATGTTACAGTGCAGGGGTACATAAACACACTTCATCGTTTAAGGGTGAGCAGCATTGTTTCAGTGCACCAGACGTCTCTGAGAAAGGGAGAGGTCCAAATCTGGAACTGGATTCTGACCAAGTCCAATATTTCCAAACTGCTTTAACCTTTTTGGCCTCTTAACTTCCCAGTTTGAATGTTAGGCTTCTGTAAAAAACACATTCATCAGGTATGGCTGAGTTGCTTGGCACCTAAATAGTCTGGATCCAGAATTCAGTGATCCTCTGTATGTGGCCCAAGGAGTATGGTCCAACTGGCATCTAACAGGGAAATGCTGGCCAAAAAATGTGAGATTTTTAAGGTTTTTTGTTATGTGCATTAACTACCACAGATATGCTATACACGTTCGGTTCTCTCACCAGCATAGCCTTTATCTCCCATACTGTCCCTTACTATATCTTAATTTATAATCTATCAAGCTCTGTTCTCTTTTTTTCACAAACAAAATATTTGAGCAGAACAGTCTTTATAATGACTCAGAAAGGTTGCTTCAGAAATCTGGAGTGGTTTAGTAATCAATGTGACATGGTTAGTTTGTCTCTTGAAAGCTGAAATAACCCACTTGAAATAAAGGAAAGTACATTGCTTGACAAAATACTTCCTTTAGCAGCTTACATCCAAAATAGTCTTTTTTTTTTTTTTTCCCATGGTATCTGGGATTTGTGGAATGTGTGGAAGACAAAGCTCACATTTCTTTGAATTTCTTTGGGATGACTATTAAAGGTGATAACTAAAATTACATAGAGTATACACAGCATAGCATAGCATTACATAGCATAGAGGATATTCACCTATCCTCTCCCCCAGATTACTTCGCCAAGACTGAATAAATTAGTATCCAAAGGCTTTCATGTTCCGCAGAGGCATTGATAGCTATTTAATAATTCAAGGCAAAATAACATTTTTTTTTTCAATAACTTGAGGGACAGTTTTAATTAGATGTATCCTTAATGAACTTCTCAGCATTTTCCAGAGAAAAAGATCCCTCTTACAATTTTCACTGTAGACCAAAATACTTCTCCAGCTTCAAAGTAAAAGTTAAGAATGCAAAGTAAATTATAAAACTTTCCCTTGCAAAACAGAGTTAAGTCTGTCACTTTGTTGGCCTGTACAAATCTGTCTTCACTTAGAAATAGGTAAAATACAGTTTTCAAAACAAACAAACAAAAAAGTACCAAAAGACTTACCCAAAGAATTCATTGCAAATGTCATCCTTGGTGGGAAAGCTAGAGGGTTTTTAAATGCTAGAGAAGCTTTTAAGTCTTCAGAGCAGGAACTAGATGGTTATCCTTTCCCTTGCTCCAAAGCAGACTTCCACTCCCTCTGAAAACTCGAATTAAAATGTTGATGTTCCATTTCACTCTGCTGGACATAAATCCAGAAATGACAGTGTTAATAATGGTACGTGAAGTGAGTGCTGAGTTTTGGGATCCCTCCTAAAGTCTAAGTGTGCAAATACGATTCACCAAATGGTCCATATGTGGATAATAAGCATGAATTCAGGAGCATGAGATACTAATATTAGCAAGAAAGCATTCCTCTGAAGTATAAACTCCCAGTTGCTCTAGGGCTCGTCTAGGAAACTTGTTTTGGGCAGAATAGAGAAGTGCAGTTGTAATGCTGGATTCAAAAACTCACCAGTTTCAAAATGAAGGTGCAGGAGGGAATACATGGATCTAGGTGTAATAAGTTCTTCTTTCCTGTTCCCTATTGTTTCTTTTTCTTCAGTAAAATCCTTCTGAGATGAATATCCTGCCATTTGGAAAAAAAGTGCAGAATGTCATTCTGTATGATTTTAGAAACAGGAACAGTCAGACCTGGTAAGCCTAGTTCTGGATAGACAGAAATGTCATGGCAAACCATGTACTTTTAGTTGTGGGATTTAGAGAGTTCATAATCTAGTGTTTTCCACTTCTATGCACCTTGGGATGAAAGTGGAAAGGAGCAATACTGCATCCCATAGAGAAAAATAAGTCATGAAAGAAATATCTTGTCATGAGACAACTGTCTTGCAAGATCATTAGTTACACCACTAGTCCCAAAACATTACTACTAAGGAACTTCTGAATAAAGAAAGTGTTGTGGAAGATCTCATTTGAAAAGAAAAAATTAAATTGCAAGTTATGTAGATTCATGACACCTTGTAAAATGCTGTGTTTCCTAGCAGAAACAATTAAAAAAAAGTAGTTTGTAAAACTTGCAAATTTTCAGTTTGCTTTCTGAAAGATCCTGAGACAAAACGATTTTAATTGAAAGTGTGTTTTGACCTGAAAACAATAACAAAGTTCAAATTTCAACACAAAATTTTTACTCTATGTCTCAGTCAGTACTGAAAAGCGAGAATTCAGCCAGCACAGCTTGATTTACTTATGCATTTATTCACTTATGTATTTATTTATTTCCATAAGGGGCTTCGGCACAGCTCGCAGCATATGAGCATCTTCAGAAGAAGCACCCCAAGCTCCGTAGTGCAGCCTCCCAGAGCTTGTCCCACCGGCAGCGAGAGGGGCACAGCCTCACCTCCAGGGCGGGAAAGCTCCTTTTCCCTGCCTCAGTTTCCCCAGTGCTGCCACCCTTGGGTTTGATGAAGGGCGGGCTGGTGACAGCTAACAGAGCTGTGACTGTACGCCTTTCTCTGAGGGCTTTTTGCAGGGGAAAGGTGGCTCATTTCTGCCCCATGGGGTTGCCTCCCAGCCTCTCCCAGTGCCACAGCATCGAACATGTGCTGTTGCAACTGTGCGGTAACTGGGGGACAGCAAGAGGGCAACTCTTGTCAGAGCACCCCAAGGCAACACCAGGAGCCTTGTGCAAGTGCTGCCTGCTGTGCTTTTTCCATGAGACACCGGGATTTATCTGTGGCTTTTTTCTTTTTTTTATGTAGCTATTTTATAATGAAGGTCACGTGAGCCCAAAGAACAACAACAAAGTATGTAGTTTCCCAGTAGTGATGACTTCTGGCAATGAGTTTCATATGTCCTAATCTGAAACAAAGGCAGTACAGGAAGAGCGAGTGACTCAGTCTCTGATGCAGAGTCCCAGAAAGTAAACACTGTCTGACTAGTCTTATCTGGTTTTTAGGAGCTTGAACCAGGCATTTCGCTAGGCACGGATTTCTTTTGCGTGTGGGTATGTGTCAGGGACTGCTGCAGTTTGTGAAGATGTGTTGCTAAAATCCTCGGTACTTGAAGGATTCGAGCACGAGCTACATGCATGCTGCCCCTCCAGGAGGTGGCCACGCGTTAGGAGACTTTTGCCTTGTTCTTCTAAACAGATTCCCCAGCAGTTTTGGGGGACAGTGTGGGGAAGAGGGGGGAACAGGATTTTTATCAGAAAGGAAATTTAGGGTGCCGCTCGTGCGCTGCCCAAGTCAGCGCAAGTGCCTGGGGAAGCCGCCGTAACCTCCAGAGCAGCCCCGTCCCTCCCGAGCCTACCGCCCTCCCGCCCCATGGGGCAGAAGCAGGCGTCCCGGCCTCTTCCTCGCCGAGGGGCCCCCTGTCCCGGTTCCCCCCGGGTGGCCCTGCCCCAGCGGTGGCCCCGCGCCGGGGAGGAGGATGCTTCACGGCTCGGCCCTCATCGTGCAGGTATGCAGGTGTGTTCTGCCTTCTCCGCCCACGCGCACGCACCACCCAGGTGTATCCCTGTGGGTGAGCCTCTGCCTGCGCTTCGTCCGTCTGGAGGTCTGTGGAGCTCAGAGGACTGAGCTCCAGCTTCCGACGGCCGCTTCATCTGCCGCCGGTGGAGGGAGGGCTGTGGAAAAACAAGTGCTGGCTACAGCAGTCTTTTGCACGTCCTTGGAAGCTCTCAGGAGAAATAGCACATCTCCTTTGCTTGCTCAAGTCTTCTGTCCCTTCCTCCTCCTCCGCAGCGGGAGCCCCCCAAATCGCACGTCTTCCCAGAGAAGCAGGGAGTAAAGGCAAAGTGGCTCCTCTCCAGCACCGAAACAATGACCCCCAAAGAATGTAGCTGCACCCATGTGGACCAGTGCTGTGATTATATTTTAATAATACGCCGACGTGACCTTTGAATTAGTTGTCCTTCCAGTCATCCCAGGGAGATGTTGGCAGCCAGTGTTTTGTACAGCGCTTCCCAGCGTGTGTTGGAAAACACTGCCGCATTAACTCCATTTCACAGATGGAGAAGTTGCCAAATGAGAAATCAAGTAACTTTAACACTGTTAAAGAGGAAGTACAGAGCTAGGAACTGTGGGCAGCTTTATCTGTCGCAGCAGCTCAGGCCAGCATTCCTCGGCCATCAACATTTCCATAGTGGCTACGCATTGAGCACCTGCACTTTGGGATTTTCAGGCGCTCTTTATGCAGCATCTTCTCAGATTAACCAACTGAGCTACCAGCAAGCATCTCGTTAAATCCTGTGAAAGTTATTTAAAAGCCTAAAAGTAACTTGCATGATCAGTGTTCCCTTATCACATTCAGGGAAACACTAGAGGTATTTCAGAAATGAGAACACCAGAAATACTATCTACTTAGGGATCCGAAGCAAATAAATGCAACTCGGTTATCAACCCAAAATGCCCTTTGTCGTTTTATTTTGCCGCTTAGCGCCAGCGGCCCGCGCCAAGTGCCGGCTCGATTTGCGTCACCACTAAGGCGATTTAGTGCCAACACTAATTTTGCGATGTATAGCAAAGATAACCGCATGACTCCTGGGCGCGCGGGGCGAAGTTGGTGTGATATATACGCATGTGATGTATATATATACAGGCGTACACACGCTTGCAGCGGTGCGGTGGCTGCACCGGGGGCCGCCGCCACCTGCGCGGGCATTTCAGCCGCTTCAGCGCAAGATCGGCGCAGGGAGCTGCCGCGCAAGCGGGCGCCGCGGGGNGCGTCGTCGAGCGGTGCCTCTCCTCTGCGCTTCGATGGGGCAGCGAGCAAGCAGCCGAACCGAACCAAACCAAAGAAAAAAACCCACAAACAAAAAACAACAANGTTTTATTTTGCCGCTTAGCGCCAGCGGCCCGCGCCAAGTGCCGGCTCGATTTGCGTCACCACTAAGGCGATTTAGTGCCAACACTAATTTTGCGATGTATAGCAAAGATAACCGCATGACTCCTGGGCGCGCGGGGCGAAGTTGGTGTGATATATACGCATGTGATGTATATATATACAGGCGTACACACGCTTGCAGCGGTGCGGTGGCTGCACCGGGGCCCGCCGCCCCCTGCGCGGGCATTTCAGCCGCTTCAGCGCAAGATCGGCGCAGGGAGCGGCCGCGCAAGCGGGCGCCGCGGGGAAGCCGCGCCGGGAGTCCCCTGACTCAGCGCTGAGTCACCGCCGCCGCCAGCGCCCGCACGGCCCGGCACGGCCCCGGCGCG
>VXAA01007280.1:168387-185477 GCA_013399115.1 Anseranas semipalmata
AAAACAAAGCAACACAACAAGCAAGAAAACAAACAAAAGAAGACCCGCAAGAAAACCTCCAAACCAGACCCCAAACCTCCCCGCCAATGAAACAAAAACTCATGCTCCTGCTGGTGCTGCTGCGGTGTTTTTTAATTGTTCTTAATTCTAAACGAATTGTTGGAGGAATTGAATCAACCGGGAAGCAGGCACTTCACATGCAGCACAGATTTAGGGCCTGAAAGCAAAAGTGTTGTATACTTTCATATGAGTTAAAGACCTGCTGGAGTGCCAGCTGTTCCTTGGTATGGATTCGCATGGATTGCAGAAAACAACAACCCCTCCCTCCCTCCCTCTCTCCCTCTGCTGGCCCTCCCTGTCACACAAGATTCCAAATTATGCACAGAATTTCTGATCATGGCTTACTGTTAAAGATTAAAATCCTGAAGGTTAAAGTGTGGTTGTTTGCAATACTAGCTTTGAGTACCCCAAACCCTTTGCTTTAATGCAGGGAAGCTCCTGCTTTTACCATGAGTTTTGCGAATAACAGTATTTTTGCGTGTTAAATCCCCTTTCCCATTGCAAAACCAGCTGTAGTTTGTTATCAGTGACTGAATTAGCACAATCAGAGATCTGGACTTGTTTGATGTTGTTGGGGGGAGCTTAGACGCATTCCTATGGAGCGGGAGTGGTGAGTTCCACAGAGCTTTGCTGGGAGAAACCATCAGCTCCATGTATTGCAGACAATCTTAGCAAAAGCTAGTTCAATGGTGTGTTTCAAACCCTCCATGTGCAAGGCCGGGCCCCAAGCTTCGCTTGTCAGCATATCTGTAATTCTCCTAATACCCGGCATCACGGAGAGGGATGTGTTTCGATTTATCTGATTGCCTTCAGCACGCAGAGTTGGTGCTGCACCAGACGTGCCTCTTGTTACTTTATACAGTGAGGCGTGTGGAGAGAGACACACAAAATGAGTGCGGTGCTGACTTACATCATCGTTTTCATGGGAGCAGTCTGGTTTTCTTTTTTTTTGTGTGTGTGTGTTTTGTTTATTTGTTTGTTTGTTTGTGTTGTGTTGTTAAGGAAAAGGGTTTCTGAAAGAAACAGGTAGTTCAGGTACTTTTTAAACTTCTTGATTTTTGTCTGCCCAGGCTGAAACAACTGAAGTCCAGAAAGCAGATGTCAATACCTGAGATCCTTACAGGTGGCTAAATACAGAGCAATTTCTTTCCTTTTTTTTTTTTTTAACCAGGAGGAATTGGGGTGGAGGGGAGGCCAGGGAAACAACAAGCAATGTTTTGCTTTAAATTCAGTGTATGAGTTTTTTCTTCTTCTTGTTAGTTGTTTTAGACTGATGGTGAAAAAAAAAAAAAAAGTATAAAGTCAAGGTATTTAAATTCTCTGCAGCTTTTTGAAAGTTAGGCTGATTTTAGGATGTAAAAAAATGTGTTGGAAATGAATGTTTTATTTTTTTTATCTTAACATCTCTCTGCTTTTTAAAAACATCACACATGCAGTTCAGTACTAACTTTCCTCATTAAAACTGCGTTTCTTCAGCGGCTTTTCTCCACAGATGAGTGTTAATCCTCCTCTGCAAGGAAACAAACCTTCTTTGATGTTCAAAGTCAGTGACTCCCCTCTCCTTCTTGTTGCTTCTGTTTGCAGCCCAGCTTCTGCCCTATCTCCAAGCAGGAACGCAGCCTCCCTCACGATGATCCGACCATCCCCTCGGCTCCAGGTGCCCTCACCAGGCTCTCTCCCTGCCTCCGTCCTTCCAGCGGCCGCGGTTCCCCACCAGGAGCATGTGGGCCTCGCCGCCCGGCTGTGCCTGTGGGCCTAGCAGGTGCTGGAGGCGCAGGCTCTGGCCTGGCGCGTGGAGCCATGGCTCCTCCACAGGCATGCTGACCAGGCCCGAGCGGGAAGGGCCGAAGGTGAGGCTGATGGAAGCTGGATCCAGAGGCTGGAGGCAAGACAGCCCGGCACACGGCGGCCCGGTTTTCACACTGTGTACTGGGTCTGGCTGGGATAGAGTTAACTTTCCCTGCAGCAGCCCATATAGCATTGTGCTCTGCACTTGTAGCTAGAACAGCGCTGGTATCACACCAGTGTTTGGCTACTGCCGAGCAGTGCTGGCACAGCACCAGGACTCTCTCCAGACCCCCCAAAGCCAGTAGGTGGGGGTGGGCAAGAAGTGGGGAGGGGACGTGGCCAGGGCAGCTGACCTAAACCGACCAAAGGGATATTCCATACCATGTGGTGTCACACTCAGCAATAAAAGCTGGGAAAGGGAAGGAGAAGGGGGGGCTCTCGTTGTGAAGACGTCTGTCCTCCCGAACAACCGCTACGCGTATTAAGGCCCTCCTTCCCAAGACGTGGCCGAACACCGCTCGCTGATGGGGAAGTAGAGAATATTTTTTTTTCCCTTTTCCCCTCTGTGCTTCCGTGCGGCCTTCGCTTGTTCTTTCCTTTTTTTCTCTTTAATTAAAACTACCCTTATCTCAACCTGCGAGAGACCCTGTTTCCTTACATCATACTTTCTTCTCCTCCTCTTCTTTGAGGAGGGGGAGTGAGAGAGCGGCTGTGGTGGAGTTCAGCTGCCCGGCAGGGTAAAACCACTACACACTGTCCTTCAGGAACTTGATCATGGTCCAGGGCTCATTCCGCAGATGGCAGCGCCTCGACGCGAGCTGCATGCGAGCTGCATGCGGGCTGGATTCGTGCTCCATTTGCTGCCGCTCGCTGCGGTTGGGAGCGGAGCAGTTCTCCAGGCGTTTCTAGCACGCTCAGACCTTGCAGGCCCAGGGAAATGGGCGTCACACGACGGAACCGGGCCAACTCACCGCCGCTTAACCAGCGGGAGAGCTGTGCCGGCGAGAAGCTACTTTTGCACGCTCGGTTTTCTGTCATTTCGAGTCCCTGAGGTCAGCTGAGTCCCCGCGCAGAGGCTTGGCACCGGGAGAAAGCCGCCGCGCGGGGGGCGAGAGGGAGGATTATTGCAGAGTTTGTTGGCGGCACCCACAGTACATTCCTCTTTTGGAGAGCGAAAGGGTGTAATTAGTTTGAGTGGTTTTATTCTTTAAAAGGGAAAGTGAGATTTCGGACCTCTGAAAAGCAAAACAGCTGACAATTGCTGATTTTTTTTCCTCGCGCCCTTCTTTTCGTAATATCCAACAGTCTGTGGTAACATTATGCTTACCTAAGAAGCTAAAATCCCCAGAAGTAAGCATTTGAAAATGGGCTCAAACTCAAGCAGTGTGTAATCTTGCATGTGCACACAAGCCATATAGCTGTACATTCACAGATGCAATTTTCTTATCACATCTTCATCGGTGAGTTCTATGTACAGAAGATAGAGGGTGGTTTCTCTTCTTCCCTGACTTCCCTTCAGTTAGCCCCGAAAAAACATCTCTGACTCAGGCTGACACGTATTTTGTATGGGCTGTGACGGCCTCAGCTTCCAGCCTCAGCGAGACTAAGACAAAGGGAGGCCGAGCAGTGGCCTGAGCTGAGCCCCGGTCACGTGCTGTGTCCCCGTGGAAAGGAAAAGGGGATCAGCCTTGCTAAATTTTTCCAGTGCGTATCAAGTGGGAAGTAGAGCCAAGAAAGGAAGCTCTCAAACCAAGATTTCTGCAAGTTATTCAACTATTTTTTCCTATTTTCTCCAGTAAGCTAACTTCATTGTAGTTCCAACACTGAGACCTCAGGGCGTTTCAAAATTTTAATCACAATTCCTTCAGAGTCCTTAAGGGTTCACCTTCCAGCTCTTCAAACCTGCATATGAAAGACAAATATATATTTTTTTCCTAAGAAATTGATTAAATTCAAAGTCTGTGGAGTCACTCCTGAGTTTAAAAGCAGAATTACTGCTGCTGCATACTTGCTGGCAGGGACCGGCATGGGAGGGAGTGCTCAGGGAGAGTAAATCATCCTCTCACTCACGGGGCTAACGAGCTAGGGGTGTTACAGAGATGCTGAGCTGCATTGCTGTGGTTATACTGCTGCACCATACGAGGCCCGTCAGCCCAGCCACTTTCACTGTAATACTTGAAGACTATAAAAACACTACATCTAAAGAAAGAGGAGTGCTTTGCAGGAACAGAAACTTGTGTAAAACCCCTCTGAGCAGACGTCTTGAGCGGTGCTGGTGGATCAGCAGTTCGAGGTCAGCAGTAGCTTGCATAAAGCAAAACTCATAAACAAGTCAGTGAGTCAAGCTCATTTCCTTGACTAACAGGAATAGGATTTCATAAACATAGCAATCACTTTGTGCTCTCCAAACCAACTGTGAACTGTGCTGGCCAGTGGATGTCGCATCGGAACAGGGGCAGGCAGCTGCCTCCAGAAGCACTTCTGGAGAGACTGTTGGAAAAGGGGCCCTTACAGAAAACACGACGTAGGTTAGGCTTTGGATGACGCGGTCCTTTTAGTAGGACTTACAGAACCTGGTAGCACTGCCTTATTTCTGGCCTGGTCTGGGATGAGCTAGTGCATTCTCTTTGATGTTTACTGTATGTGTTATCTACTGGTGGCTTTATTGTCTGTTCGTAATGTGTTTGTGTAATTAAGTTGTGCTTAAAAAAAGATTCACTGGGCAAAACCAATCTACTTAAGAGCACAGACCCATAAAATTCTCTGTCTTTCTAGTGAGGCAAGAAGCATCTCCAAATCCTGTTTACTTCAGTGGAAATTCAGATACACCACATTTGTAGGGGGGGTTAGGACCTCACTAATGCCAGTCATTTACATTTTAAATTCAGAACACTGCTTCTCTGTCTCTCTCTTTTATTTTTACCAGCTTTGTAGAAATGCTGTGTTTCAGCTGATCGAATAGAAAATGTACAGTGAGTGTTCGGTTACAACTGTACTCCGAATGATATATTTTAAAACATTTTAATACACAGAAAGCTGGCAGTCTCTCCAGTTCTATTCACAAACGTTCTGCCCTTGGTCCTCACTGCAGCTGCAGACCAACTGTACTCCATGAATACACTTCCATGGACGTTTCATGCACGGAGTCATGTAAGAGGCTTGGGTGTGGGTCACGGAATGCAAATGACATGCTGAGGCACAAGGCTGGTCCACAGCTGCCTGTTGTGGGCTGTGGATGGTAGCTTTCACATACCCTTCTTCAGATCTCAGGCTGGAGCAGGGTCTGCAGAAATGTTCCTCCATTTTTTGCAGCCTTGAGAGCATCCCTGTTTTTTGTTGTTCACAATCCCATCTTAAATCCTTCATGATGTTGATACTAAAAAGGCATCAGAATATCATAATGTAGCACTAAGCCTTTTTGGATAAGGGGTTGGTAAACAAACTATATGCTGTGAAGGAGGGAGATGCGTTTGTCTCCTCATCTCCCTGACCTTACCCTCCTCTTGCTTCCCAAGGAGATTTAGCTGCGCTGGAGGACCAAGACCTCGTGCAGGTGCTTTGAATTTTGTGGAGGCTTCAGCCTGGTGTTGCCTCTTTCTCTACAGCATGCTAGCACCATCCCCTGCTTCAACCACTCCTCCGCCAGTGCCGTGGCTCTCCCCTTGCCACCACTGTGCTTCACTTCGTGTAGGCAAAGGACCATCCTGGTGGGGACGTGGCTTGCTGCTGGTTCCTCCTTCTGACCAGTGGTGGGGCAGTGTGATGGTGTGGTTCTTCCTCCTCCGTTTCAGCGAGCTGGTGGCAGGGTCTGGTGGAGCAGGCAGGAGGAGGCTGCAGCAAGGCCACTGCAGGGAAGCACCGAGCAAGCACGTGGCTGGTGCCGTGGTTGCTGAGATGCTGTGTCAAACACCACCTTGACATGCCACAGCCACAGTAGCGACTGTTTAGATCATCATACCACGGTGAGGTATGTCCATCACCAAATGCTAAATTCCTCTCCTGCAACTCTGCTGTCCCACTGTCCAGGCAGCATTCACGCTATCAAGATTTTGGAGCATGTACTAGCCCTTTGGATAGTTAGTTGGTTGGCCGACACTAATTTTGTTCAGTATAATTAGACACCAGCAGTCAGTGGGGAGTAGAAAGATTTCTTCTGCTAGATTTGTGTTACAATTTACCGAAATGCGTTTCAAATGGAAACTGTTTTTTTTTTTTTTCAGAGGGTGCCGTGTCATTTTTGATAATCCTGTATGATACAGTCTAATTTATATGAACTAGAGGGCTACCTGCTATTATTTCTATGGGATCAACTCATTGTGCAAAGCAAGGGCTTCCTGTACTCCTCTGTTCTTCCCCTCCCAAACTCCCTGTGTGCCACTCTCTACTTCCTCTGAATTTCGAGGACTTCCTGCAAATCTCATACTTCTTGCCAAAAGTTTAGTTCTCATTTTTCACTTGTTCAATGGCAAGGCTCTCTATCTATCTCCTCTCTACCGCTCTGAGATTTTTAAATATTTCTCTATTGGTTTGTGCCTTTTTGCCTGTTCTTTGGTGGCTTTATGCCTCTCTTTGCCCCTTTACCAGTCTCACTCCTTTTTTCTCTTTCTCCTCCCCCTCTTTCAGGATGCCAGCGTTTTCAGAAGTGCATTAGAAAGTTGACAGAGCAGAAATGGAACAACTTTCTTGGAAGAAAGTCAAAGACTATTAGACTTTGTAGTTTTGATGATCACATTCCAGTAGACTCACGTCTCCACCCTGCCAGGCTTCTGATTTTCCGACAACGATAGTTTTGCCTTTATTCCCCCTCCGAAACTTTAGAATTGATTATGTGTGACGTTCATAAGACGTTGTGTAACATCCAAATGGAGCAATATCTTCAAGTTGAGTACAAGACCTTGCAAGTTTAGTCAACAATACCCAGAAGCTGACCTGGATAAGATCATTTTGTCAGCTGGGGGTAGATCCTGAAGACCTGGCAGCATTTTCATCCTGGGGCTTTCAGTGGCCTGAGCGGTCTGGGGAGAGGGACCGTCTATCTACAGACAAAGCTCAGAACAACGAAAAAAAACAAAACACAACCCCCCCAGTCTCTGATGACTTTTGACCTTTTGTTTGATTTTAAGTCATGCCTGTGTCTAAGCAAATGCAAATTGTGGAAGGGAAAGTTAACCAAGTTAACAAAACAAAAAAAAAAGGATTGTCTAGCAAACTTCTGTGAATATTCATACAGTACTTTGCAATTACTTTAGCTAGAAAATATTACGGCTGCAATTATTTTGGGAAAACATTTGGCAGGGAAACTTGGATTGGAAGCCTAGTGAAGTTAATGTTCCTTTTGACATATGGTTATGATGAATCTGCAGATGAAACCCTATTGTACCTGGTATGTGTAACCCCCATGTTGTAAATCTGAGAAACATTTAGGCTCATCTGTGGAACCAGAGAACTGAAAGTGTGCACTACTGCTGAAAACAGAAACACAGCAAGATGAAAGTTTAACCTTATAGCCCAAGAGATTTCCTTGGCATCGTGTAATAAATACAAGAACTGGAGCAATAACTGCAAGACCGATGGGATGGAGAAACATTATAATCTGCTGCTGACAAGCAAGTGGCAAGTAAATCTCAGAAACAACATGAGAAGCCCTGATTAAACCAGAAGAAAAAGCTTAAAAAGCCTTGTAAGTGAAGTGCTGGTTTAGCTTAGCAACATCAGGCAGAAATGAATGACATATTAAAGTTAATATATAGATGATTTCTATATATTCCTTGACCAGGAATTCATAATAGTGCTGGGGGTCTAACAGGAAAACTTTGCTGCTAAAAGATACCTCTTGCAGCAAATATCAATCTATATTTCAGACAACCCAGTATTCACATTTACATTAGGCTTTCCACATCTGTTTCATATCCATTTTATGTCAACAGTAATTGAAAGCTGTTACCATCTGGGTTTTGGGTGGGCTACAAGGAATGAGTTATCGTGAAATAAGTAACTTCTAGTATGAATTCAATATCGTTCTAAGTCCTCTGGTGACTTGTGGGAGCTGAGGGGAGAATCCAAAGATTGCAGACATGTATGGAGTTTGAAATAAATGAACCAAATTCTACTGAATGTAAGGAAAACTGTCACCTTCAACCTAAAGTATGAGGGGTTGAGGTATAGGACCCTGCATGTCATGATATTTGGTTATTTCACAGAAACTTTAAAAAGTACCCACATGTCAGTATATGTTATACTTTGCGAAATCTGTAACCAATTATTATTTTTGTTCTGTATTTGGTGCAAAATCTACTTCAACCCTAACAACCCTACATTTATAAGCAAGAAATTGCTAAACAAATAAAAGAGTTGGAACAGATGCTAACCTCTTCACTCTGGGAGAGCCAGATGCACGTTTGCTGTGGGGGAGCAAATTCAGTAATTGGACTGTTGAACAAATTAGATACCTTGCAAACATACAAGTTCTTTCTTTTTACACAATTGCTTGCTTATCATTGAAATCTCTGTATTGCAAAACAAAGCTATTTTGTCACGCCTTCTATTCAGAAAAAAAATACTGTGTGAATCTTTGACTAAAATTCAGTATTACAGCCTTTGGCTTGGCTGTTACATCGATAGATATATACAGATCAAGTATATACAGATCACGTGTTTGTTTTCACAACCCAGTTCTGTTTTTGGAGAAGTTAATGGTATTTTTGCTACTGGCAATACTAAGGACTGGTTATAGACTACAGGAGTAGCTGTCAATGTCAAGAACTTCATTATGTATGGGAAAAAGTAGCCATGGAGCTCTAAGATATTGACTAAGAGAATGGGATTTGATCTGGGACCTCCAGAGATCCGTTCCAATTTGTGATATTCAATGATTCAATGGCTGTTTACAAGTTATTACTGGAGAGCTTCCCCTTTGAAGTACCTATTGTATTAGTGATTCCCTCCAGACTGAGAAAGGCCAATTTATAGTTGAGCCTCGGTATCTTTTTAATCTTTTGCAAAGTTCATAGCTTTAAGACTGGGTAATAATGAATGGCACAAACAGCGGGGAAAAAAAAAAAAGTCTTCCCAACATATTTCTCTTTGTTTCCTTGGTGGGACTGGTAGTTACATAAATGCTTCAGGTTTCTTAGGTTCAAATCTACCTACATCTTCATACCACACTGAAAAAAATCCTTATTTTTGAGAGCCTGTCCCTTCAGTACAGACCAATATAGACTGTGGGACTTTTGATTAAACAGCTGGCAAAAACTCCAAACTTTTAAGAAGTGTGTCTGTAAAACAGAACTTTCAACAAACAAGCAACTGTTAATTAATCTCCAGAAATGTCCACACCTGTTTAATCCTTGAAGAACCACGCTGTTCTGGAAGGCAGAGCTGTAGTAATGTTTTGCGGCACAACGTCGTGACATCATTAGTCAACTCTGGCGTAAGAAGAGACATCTATGCCTGTAGTTTAGTTTAACTCTGTAGTCTATTTTCATTCCACAGACCAAGGAGTGTGGCCACTCACTATTAGCAGCAACCACCAGAGCTGTGGGTATTTGTTCATGTGGGAGAGGGGTAGTTTTTGTAACCATGACCTGTGTCACGTCCTTTGAGCAAGCCTCCCTCTCACCAGCCTCAGAGCTGGGAAGGGAACTTTCCTGCACCTGCGAATGTTGTACAATTGCTCACTTCTTGGTCACAGATTCAGTGTGCTTCCAGCTATTTCAGCTTCCAAATGAGTTACAGAAGAATGACAAGTAGAAGAAACCTGCTGAGAAAACAGGAAGAAAGTATGGTTAAATGGTGTTTAATGTCATGCTGTTAGATGGCTAACGTCCCATCTTTGTTTGCATACGTGCACAGATTGAGAGCTGGAGAAAGACAATAGCTGCTTCCTTGACTGTAAGTGCCCCTCTCTTCACCCTCACCACAATGTTTGTTAGATAGATTTATCATCCTCTCTAAGATATGGGAGGAATGAGTCAGTGGATTTGAGACTCGGTGGACTTTTACTCTTCTGTTGGTCAGAAATGATGGTGTTGGTTGTTTGGATGTTGAAGCTAACATCTCTGCCAAGGATAAACACACAGTGGATGAAAGAAAATGGAGAGCAGCTGGCAGTGACTCAACGGACTCCTCCACCCTATCCCTTCAGAGAATATTTTCTTAGGCTTTGTAACTTGGTTCTCAGTAATGTTAAGTTCCATTTAAGATGGACGTAGAAATACGTCGTATATATTTTTTGAAGTCAAAGCAAACACTGAAGAACAAATTGTGAAATTTCATTTGGCAGCAGGAGGTTGCATCATTGGCTTTCCTCTCAGCCTCAGGAGGTTTCATAACATCTGAAGACATCATCATGAGTGTGAGAAAGTTGACATTTAAGAAAGAGTCTAAGAATGGGAAAAATTATTAACCATTAAGTGTCAAGAATGTGTGAAGTGATCACAGGTTGCTTCAGGATTGTGTGCAAATTAGAAATAAAGTGCATTATGCAAGATGGAATATGCGTTCTTATGTCCTGTAAAAAGTCAGCCTCTGTATGCTCCCCATATGGTCATCCCCCTATGGGTGATCCCCCCTGTGCCCTCACACCACAAAACTTCGGGAGCCTGGGCAGTCAGGGCTCTTTCGTGGTGTCGCTGGAAGGCTATGCACGAGCACGAGAGGGGTGATACAGATGACTTAGTGTGTGAGATTGGGTTCTTTTTTCCCGAGTGTCAAATGTATGTTTATCACATGGAATCTCATCTGCCATTTTGTTGCTCAGCATCAAGAGCTCCTCTTGTATAATATAAAATTTGCTTCATTTTAATTCTCCCAAATAATTTCGTATTGTCAGAGGTTGCTCTCATACCACCATTGATGCTTTTCTTTAAATTGCTTATGAATGCATTGAACAACAGCGATCTTGCTGATAACTTTCTCCTGTAATGAAAAATGACTTTCTTCCCTAGCTACAAGTCTCATTTGCCAATGCTTCTGATATAAAATCGAGTATTATATGAAACAAAATTTCTAGGTTTTTTTTTTTTTTTTTTAATTTGTTTGGAATGTATATGTGTGTTTATATATGTGTGTGTGTGTGCGTGTGTATATCTATTTTAATGAGAAGTGTCTTAATTTTCCTGATTGGCAGTTTTATATTAAGGTGCTATTTGAAAGAGGGAACAGCAATAGTTCTACTATAAAGTCTATATGTCCAGAGAAATTTCTGCTAATGCTGATAACATATAAAAAATAAAGACAACATAATGTAATTTGGCTGTGAAAATTTATACTTCTGGATTACCAGGACTGCAGTGTGAAGCTAGTTTATCTTGGTTCACTTACTTTGTGTGGTGTTTGGCAGGGGGGTGGCATCTTTTTGCCAATGTTTTCTCTTTTATTGTCTCTAGAAAATTCACACAGTTTGTGAATTAATTTCAATGCAGTCCTGACTGAACCCAGGAACCAGCAGATCTTCCTCTCATGAGACTGTGATATGTTTTGAAAAGTCTGTCTAACTGAGGTTATATGCTGCAAAAACATTTTTTAATTTTATCTCTATCAAGAAGTCAAGAAAAAAAGGAACAGAATATTAATTTGACTGACTTAACTGTCTACTATCATTTTATGCAGACATGCAAGCGATCATATGTTTTCCTTTCCTTTCCTTTCCTTTCCTTTCCTTTCCTTTCCTTTCCTTTCCTTTCCTTTCCTTTCCTTTCCTTTCCTTTCCTTTCCTTTCCTTTCCTTTTCTTTCCTTTTCTTTTCTTTTCTTTTCTTTTCTTTTCTCTTCTTTTCTTCTTTTCCCTTTCCTTTCCTTTCCTTTCCTTTCCTTTCCTTTCCTTTCCTTTCCTTTCCTTTCCTTTCCTTTCCTTTCCTTTCCTTTCCTTTCCTTTCCTTTCCTTTCCTTTCCTTTCCTTTCCTTTCCTTTCCTTTCCTTTCCTTTCCTTTCCTTTCCTTTCCTTTCCTTTCCTTTCCTTTCCTTNCTTCTCCGCTTTTCTTTGCTTTTCTCTTCTTTTTTTTGTTTTTTTTTTTTTTTTTTTTTTTTTTTTCTTTTCTCATAGAAGTTTAGTTTGGGATGAGAAAAGCAAAATCATGAAAACTGGCCTTTTATCCATGGCTTCCAGTCACAAGTTTCAAACCAAAATAAGGCATCCATGCACAGCTCAGACCTTCCAGATGTATTGTAATTTGACAGTCTCAGATTTGTGTTATTCTTGCCTGGCTGTTAGAAATCATTTTCCATTAATGAGGTGAAAGGATGCATTCAAGATAATCCTTGCAAAATGTTGTGCTTATATTGACAACAGACTTGAACTGATTATGATTAGACTAAAGTTCCAGTATTTTTCTCAGAAATATCCATTTCATACAAATGGATCCAGCTATGTTTTAAGACTGTGCATTGCTAGTGAAAAGTGAACTGAATAACCAAAACATTTGTAGAAATCTTCCACATGAGCAACTCACTTAGCCAGCCAGCGAAAACCAGCACATTTCACTGTTTCTAAAGAGTGCTCTTTACTGAGCGTCCTGTTTTCCAAAGATTTAAACAAATGTGTTACTTTATCTATGGGAAGCGTCTAATTAATTACAGCATGACTGCTTACATATGTTGCGCGAAGGCATATGTTTATCTGCAGTCAAGGCTGAGGAACATAAATGGTGTCAAGTATGGCTTTGTACTTTTCATTCATTTACTCATAAACTTGTGGTTTTTGTAGCTGGATCTCTCCAGCTTGAAGAGGTGGGGACTTGTCATTTCTGCTATGGAAGACCACTGGAGAAAACAGAATTACTACAGGATGCAGGGTGATGATTCATGAGATGCTGTCTCCCTTCTGAGTAACAACTGAATCATAGCAGATGCTGAGGGTGGAAAAGACAGCTTGACATAAAAATCTGAGGCTATTTTTAGTGCTGCCCTTATATCCTGGTCAAAATTCCCTCCTCACAAGACTTTCTAAGCTATGTTATGTCCTCAGACTGCATTAGTAGGGCTGCCGGTAGAATTAGGGTGTTTTTCTGTGCTGTGGCTCAGTGCTCATCTCAGTTACTAGAGAAAGGCAATGACTGATTCACGTTAAAGTTCATTTTAACTGAGAGGAACTGACCTGTAAAGATTTGCAGATGTGTATGCAAGTCCCTAAATCAAAAGCATATTTTCTGGGAGAGGTCAGGTGTCCTCAAGAGTGAGACCCAGAGATGATAAGGGAGATGTTGTGGGTTTTTTCCTTAATGCCTGTCCTTGCTGTATCTGCCCTGATACACCGTTCAACAGAGAACTATACCCACCTACGATATTTCCTTTTTCATACTTAAGATAGAAGATTTTGAAAGTGTTTTTGGAAGTTTTTTGAAATTTTGGAATTGCAGGTAGTTCCCCTTCTTTATGTTTAACGCATCTCCTAGTGCTGTAAGTTGTCGGGATAGTAACAACAGCGAGACATACGAATTATTTCACGCTAATGTAGGAATCACCATTCAGCCAAGATAGTTTATGACTGAGGATTTGTAATGGTTCTCGTTGTTGGGTTTTCCTAACCAAATGATGTGCTAGATTTAATGAGGTGCAGTCTCAGCATTTTTATTAGCTGCAGTATAAAGATCACTAAATAATAAAAATCAGTCTTCCTGGCTTATTTTAGGATTTCTCCAATTCCATTCATATGTCTTTTGGGGATGAATTATGCAGATTGTTCTCAGTTCTTAAGGCCCCTAAAAATCCCTCACCAGTTCATTATCTCTGGGAATTAATTATGGGGCGTGTTCCTCAGCACGTATGGTACATGCAATAACTACCTGCTGTTAATGTGCACATTTCACGTACACTTTTTCTCACCTTTTTCTCTTGTGGGGGAATTTGCTCTCAAGACATCTGTTTCTTAGCTATTGAGTGGCCGTTTTTAAACAAAAACTGAAGATTTTTTTTTCTTTCTTTCCCTGAACTCCTGTAATTTATGTTTGCAGTTTGTAAAACCTAACTTTGCTAAATATGTTATTGTGTATCGTATAAAATTTTAAACTAATAGTGCTGGTAGTGCTTGGGGCTAATGGATAGTTCCGGTCCTGTGTGAGGGGAGGGGAAAGAGAGCTATGGTCATTTAGGTAAAGTTAGCATCTGAGGCTTTTTTACAAGGTAATCAGCTGCAGATTACTAGATTACTTTTTTTTTTTTTTTTTTTTNTTTGCCACGTGGTAAAAAACTTTCTCCTTTGATTTTCCTTTTGTTGTTTTTACTGTTTTCTTCAATGGCCAATTTTTTTCCCATTTGCCGAGTAGGACAAAAGTGAACTAACTTGTGGTTAATTTACTTCCTTGTTTGTGCATTGAAGTAATTAATGACACAGTTTGTAATTATGGGAATGGTACTGACTAATACACTGGGTGCTAGGGGCACACTCACTTAAGATGCCAGCTTAAGAAGGAGGGCACGATCCTGATGCCATGGCTCAGACTTTATTCTGCCCTGTATTTTACTCCGTATCTTCCTGAGGGTTTTTCATGGATAAAGATGACGTGAAAAGCAGGTTCTCTGCTTGAAAGGTGGTACTGAGGAAGGGGTCCATCAAGGAAAAACATCTGAGGATTCATCCCTGTTGCTGTCTCACCAGGTCCTTCCTTTGGCTCTGCAAATTCTGACCTTCAGTCTTTTATACTGAGATCCCTGAACTCCTGCTCTCTTCTTCCTTTACCTTGGGAACAGATCCAGAAGAAATTAATCCTCAAGCTTGCCACATGCTTTCTCTTTGTTCGGCTGTTGTGCACTGACCGCTCATTGCAAACACCTTGTTCCCCCTCCACGTGGCTTGGAAGGAGGTGGAAACGGAAGGAGACCAGCAAAAGCTGAGATGTGCGACATCGGGAGCCATGTTCGAGCTGTTGACAGTGAACTTCCTGTCCTTTGCTGCCTTGCCTTACAAAAGGGGGGGTTATGAAATCAAGTCCCGTGGAGATTTTTACGAAAACGAATATCTGCTTTTGCATTTAGATTTCCTTTTAAAAGAAAAATCCTACTGGGGAGGTTATAAACTGGGCTAAGCTTTATTTATCTAACAGATAAGGAATTTTATTGCTTGCAAGGTTATTTATGACATTAAGAAAGACAAACAGAAGGATGAAAGGAAAGATATTTGTTGTAAGTACCCGAGGGAATACTTTCATGAATAGGGAGTTTAATAACTTCCAAGCTGATTATTTTCCCCATTTCCCTCTCCTGGAGTGCAGTTACAGGATCATTAGCATATGAGAATATGGCCAGCACTTGCTTTACTTCATGTCTTTGTTCATCATCTGAGAAAATGGCAGCTGACAGCATCAGTTAAATAATTTGGACAAGTAGCACAGCCTTGGTAATGAACTCACGAGGGAAGAAAAGTCTGGTTTCTCTTCTCCCCACTGTGTGCCCTGAATTAACACAAAAACATGATCCTGCTAGGCTGGGGACTGGGCAGAGGCTTGCTGGAGACATGAAGACAAAACAAAGCCCGGAGTGCACATTCTGACTCTAAGATATGAGCTTCTTGGAGAGCAATGAGCTAAGTGTATTTTTAGATTTTCTTTTGGTAAGATTTCAAAAGTAATTCAGGGTGTAGCTGCTTTCTTTTTCTTTTTTTTCTTTGTTCTTTTTCTTTTTCTTTAGTTTGTTTAACCTTTCAGGTTTCAGGCTTTTCCTCTGAAACATGGTGCTTAGAAACTTGCTAACAAACAAAACCCCAAGGCTGGGTTGGACCAGATGACATCCAGAGGTCCCTTTCTACCTCAACCATTCTGTGATTCTGTGTTTCTGTGACAGGTTTTGGAAACAATCCTGACCTTGAAAACAAAATGTTTGCTACCTACAAATTTAAGATGAGTAATTTGGTCCTTGTTTGAAAGAGACAGCTGGTGGGTGACCTGGCTCTGGGCAGCTGTAGTGGTGGTGTTCCCATGTGTTTGAAAATCATGTTGCTGGAGGATGCTTGTGACTGATCAAGCCAATTCAGAGTGAAGATTGACAGCATTTTCTATATTAATTATAACTCATTTGGTGCTGCGGAGGACTACAGCCGAAGCTGCCAGATGCCTCCCTGCCCAGCACAGGAACTCCCCATGGCAGGGCATCTCCACGATGTTGTGCAGCTCTTAGTGCAGGGAGCCAGTTTTAAGGGCAGCTGGAAGAGGAAGCTGCCTTAGGTAGCAGTACACGAGGGAAGGTGAAAAGAAAGTAAACTTGAAATATTTACCACCTGCCAGCAATGATAAAATCGACAAGGATAAGGAATATAATTCCTTTTGTATTTTATCAGGAAATATAAAAGTTAATTGCAAAAGATGATAAAATGTAATCTAAAAGTTAAGCTAAAGCAGGTTCAGTTTCTGTTAGTTCCTCATTGTCTTCTCCACCTCTTTGTCTCTGTTCTTCCACTTCTGTGTCATTGAATATTTCTGGTAAGCAGCACATTCTCATTGCTACTTGTGCAGAAATTCATATTCTCCTCCATTAGTACTTAGTGATTCTTGTCTGTGACATAAAATAATCAGTATTGCCAACCCCAGACACTCAAAAGAAATTACAAAAGAGGATTTTTCTTACAAAGGAGTTTGAAGTTGGTGTGTATGTATGTGTCTAGAATTGTGTATGTCAGGTTTTTGGTGTTGGAGTTCACTCTGGTTGTGTTTTCAGGCCTTCCTCCACAATGTATTAGCCATGCATTTATTTTTTTAAGCGGTGATTCTCCTGTTATCAACTGACTTGGGGCACGAGGTCTTTAAAGCTCAGACATGATTGAAACCAAAGGGCAAAACTCAGAACGGTATTCTGTGTTTTGATAACAACATAATAATGGAAAATAAAAATTGTACATTTTGCTTTTCAGTTTTTTTTTTTTTTTAGTGGTAAAAAAGAAAGAAACAAACACAAAACACCTGCCTTCCAGCTTTGACGCTGAGTCTTGCGCAGTTTTTGTTTAAAACAACTTTCTGCAGCAGAGTCCAGCCTGCAGCCTGTGCCATTTCCTCCTTCAATAGGCAACCCGTCCGTGCCTGCAGCACTGACATACTTGCCTGGCAGAGTGCTAAAAGGTACAGAAACTAAACATTTCTGACTTCTGGTCCAGGCAGTGGAATGAGTTTGCGATGTGTCACTTGCTCCCCACCTGCAATCTGAGGATAATTCAGCTGTTTATCTGACGGCTCGGAGGACGGATTAATGAATTCATTGGCTTTGTGCCTGGTATGGGTTTAATAACAGCAAAGTGAGTGCAGTGCAATGTTGCAATCACAGT
>VXAA01007280.1:189094-209454 GCA_013399115.1 Anseranas semipalmata
AAAGAAAAGAAAAGAAAAGAAAAGAAAAGAAAAGAAAAGAAAAGAAAAGAAAAGAAAAGAAAAGAAAAGAAAAGAAAAGAAAAGAAAAGAAAAGAAAAGAAAAGAAAAGAAAAGAAAAGAAAAGAAAAGAAAAGAAAAGAAAAGAAAAGAAAAGAAAAGAAAAGAAAAGAAAAGAAAAGAAAAGAAAAGAAAAGAAAAGAAAAGAAAAGAAAAGAAAAGAAAAGAAAAGAAAAGAAAAGAAAAGAAAAGAAAAGAAAAGAAAAGAAAAGAAAAGAAAAGAAAAGAAAAGAAAAGAAAAGAAAAGAAAAGAAAAGAAAAGAAAAGAAAAGAAAAGAAAAGAAAAGAAAAGAAAAGAAAAGAAAAGAAAAGAAAAGAAAAGAAAAGAAAAGAAAAGAAAAGAAAAGAAAAGAAAAGAAAAGAAAAGAAAAGAAAAGAAAAGAAAAGAAAAGAAAAGAAAAGAAAAGAAAAGAAAAGAAAAGAAAAGAAAAGAAAAGAAAAGAAAAGAAAAGAAAAGAAAAGAAAAGAAAAGAAAAGAAAAGAAAAGAAAAGAAAAGAAAAGAAAAGAAAAGAAAAGAAAAGAAAAGAAAAGAAAAGAAAAGAAAAGAAAAGAAAAGAAAAGAAAAGAAAAAGAAAAAAAAAGTATGCTTAGATGCTGTACTTAGTGAAAATGATCAAGGCTAAAATTTTGGTAGAAAGTTGAGCTAACACATAGTTTCAGCAGTTCCATTAGACAGTAGTATTTAAACTTGGCATATCTAGATGTAATGGTGTTCATAAATCCACTCTTTAAAGACACAGGCCAACTGGGAGCAAATGCAGAAAGCAAATTCAAGACATTGTTTTCTATCCCATTCTTATTTGAGCACATTTCCTAACTCCATTGTACACTGAATATTCTCAGTAATAAATAAAGGTTTTTCTTAAATAGATATTTTTGTTGAAAAGAAAGTTTCCAATGGATAGGAAAAACATTGAATAGCTCTTAAGGCTTTGACCCCAAAAATAAGTGAAAGGACAAGATGGGCACTGAAATGGTTACATTAAATGGAAGACCACAACTTCAATTTATATTAGGTTGAAAATGTCAGGTTGTATCAGGTTATAAGGGTTAACCTTTCCTTGTGCAACCTATCCTAGAGAACCCGGCTCCCACCTGACTTCCTGAACCTTCAGTTCAGTTACAGACCTGGGGAAGAAGCTGGTCCATGGAAGTCCCAGAGGTGTCCTTCCCTTTCCCTGGGTTCCCACCAACCCACATACCATGGTTTTCTGTCTCTTGGCACTAGACTAAGGCTCTTTGAGCCGCTCTTTGTTACGAGCTGCGGCTCTCCACCTTCCTCATGGCCCAGACATGTCCTCCCCTGGGAGGGGGCCACTCAGCCTGTCCCCTGGTGGGACACCCCCTCATTAAGCAGTATTAGGAGAGCCACAGAGAGCCATGGTTTCGCTGTGCGAGGTGCACGTGGGGTGAGCCACACAGCCAGGCCTCCTCCATCACGGCCTGTGCACCCACGGCCTTTGGGCAGCCCATGACCGTGATTCCGCCTGCGCGGCCTGCCCTGCGGCTGGGCCCCATGCTGGCGGCGGCTGTCGCTTGCCAGCGTGCTCCGACCGGGGTGCTGGGCCCCACTGCAGGGCAAGGGGATGAGCAGCTTGCTGGTGGGAGCACCCGCGGCTTCAGGGAGCTGTGGGACTCAGAGCCGCGTCTAGTGGGGCCGGAGCGGCTGTCAGAAAACTCTGTGCAGGCCGGCTGGCAAGAAGGCTCTTTTTCTGAGCACCCGTGCAGAGCAAATGGTTGGACTCGATGATCTTAAGGCTCTTGTCCAACCTAAATAGGTTGGTTCTGGTTGCAGAGTCCTCAGGTTTGGGCCAAAACTGTCATGCAGCAAAACCTGAGAAGGCATCTCATATATTTCCCCTCAGGAAGCCACCTGCATGGCACCATCCTGTGAGGGACCAGGGCACGAGCTAGGCCCTGTCTCTTAACTCTACAGCACGTTCTGCCCTGTGGGATGCTGCAGTCCCTTCACTTCAGGAACAACAGTTTGAATTTCATTACCTTCATTCATGTATATCTTAAAACCATTCCCTCCTTGTCGTTCGATGGAGATGATCTTTTGAGGGTTGATGCCATGTTTCTGAGTGATTGTTCTCTGTGATTTGAGAGAGAGGTCCCTTCTTAAAGTCATTTCTTAAAAAAAAAATAGAAAAAAAGTTTTTAAAATACCAGTTTGGTGAACTGAAAGGGAAAAAAATAATTTTTGCTTTAAATGACATAGCTGCCCAAAATAACATCTGCGATTAAAACCCACAATATTTATGTTTCACTATGTCCTACTCACTAGTGTACGGACTGAACGTCACCAGCAGAATGTCATCGTTGCCAGACTCTGCATCTGGATCGTTGATTTATTTGACAGACATACAACATCCAAAATATCTAGGCGTATCGCCAGTGACTGTTTAGATGTTGGTGTAGGGGAACACACAATGTTCTTAATAGATCAGTTATTCCCCCAGAACCGCCTTTTTCTGGTTGTCTTGCTTTGTGTTGACTCTGTGTGGTTGGAGTGAAGTGCTCCTCTGTCACTTTCTTTCCACAGAAATAAAGATGATCTGGGAAGCTGAAAATTTCCTTTTCGGCAGCTCTAGTAGTACAGTAGTCATGAATCAGAGCTAGAAGAAACTAAGTTAAAGAGCTACAAGTAAATCAACAGAATGGAAGAAATTTTATCTGTTTAACTCAGTAAACAAAGCCGGTGAGCTACAAATCCTACTTTTGATGATCTTTTTTGCCTCATCCATGTACAGCGTATACCCAATAGGAGGCCAAGTAAATAAATAAATAAATAAAGCATTAAATAAAGCTATCTATCTACATCTTTATAATGTTATGCAGAAGTTAAATAGGCACTCATAAAAGTCAGTTCGTGGAACTGGGTTTGTCGTAATCTATATAAGCAGACAAGACATGAAAAGTCTGAGCTTATTATTTCTGTTTCTTTAATAAGACCGGTTGCTTACGTGCTATTTATTTAAATAATTGCAACCATCTTCTTCCCCCACCCTTGCTTTTTCCTTTTGGAGAGAAACAACTCCTAGAAATAACTAGTGTCAGCTGTGAATTCTGGAGGCAGCGCCAAGAACGAGCCGCCAAATGCCAGTGTGGACAGACCTGACCCTCTCAGGGAACAGGGTGACACAGGTCACCGTCCCCCCCAGACGGAGCTGGTGTCAGCAGCACCTTTTAGAGAAATCACATGAACAGGCAAGTGACTGATTTCCTCGGCAGCTGCTCCCGAGGGGCGGCCAGCCCTGGCCCGGGTAAGGATGCTTTTCCCTGAGGGAGGCTGCATGCCCGTTGCACGCCTGTTGGCGGGGATGGTTGGTGCGTGGCTCTGGACATCGCCCCTGGAGCACCCGAAATCTGTGCTGCCCTTTGGTCACCACACTGCGTGGCGTTCAGCGTCGCAGGGTGGCATCGGACCCAGCTGAAAGCAGATCGATGGTACCCTGCGCGAGTGGGACGGATGGCGGCGTGACGAGGCTTCTCGCTACGCTGCGCCAGCTGCTTCTGTGGCACGCTTTGCTGCAGCTGGTGAATCCCACCAGTTTTTAATTTTCCACGTGCTACACTGCTCTTAGTTTTCTTTCACTCTTTGCCCTTTTCTCACAGTGCTAGCCCTAAGGCTTCTTGGGGCCTGGGTTAAAATTTACCGACTTGAAGCTTGCTGAAGGTCACCAAGGCGCTTGCTCATCCTATCGGCAACTTGCATTGCACGAGGGCTGGAGAAAAAGTGTGTTCTTCAGTTTCTGGGTATGATTCTGAGCATCCTAGCATAATTCCATAACAGCATTTTGAAACCCCTTATTAAAACTGTCACCATATTTAGAAAGATCTATGAGCTGCAGAGACAGAACATCTTCTTATAAGGTTGGAAAACACAACAGCGCGTCCAAGTCCAAAGCGTCCCCGGCTGAACTTGCAAGGACTGTTTTGTGTAACAAGTAAACAGGCTTCTGAACTGCATAAATCAAAGCTGCTCCTTGCCCAGAGTCCGCTGGGTGCGTGCGCACGCCTGTCTGGGGATCGTACACACGCATGTGCGATTCCTCGCAGACGTGCGCAGGTGATGGAGCATGTCGGGCACTTTGCTATATAAGACGTTCCTGGAGGGCTTTCAGGGCATTCTGCGAGGGACTTTCCTGCTGCAGTGCACTTGTAAGCTGCAGATTGCGTTATTGAGCTAAAGATATCCCTGTGTTCGTCAGTGATGTGATGTCTGGCTTCTCTCTTGGTGGCTGCTTTGGGTAGAGCGGCCAGTAACCAGTGCAAAATTTGGGTTTCTTCTTTTCCTCTTTATGCGCAACTTCCCTCCTTCCCCGTCAGATCTGCTCGCAGTGAGCCAAGGAGAAAGAGATGATTTGTTGGAGTATTTTGTATTTATCAGCTGGTTGCCAGGAGAGGAAGGTTTAGCACAGCTGAGCTGGCCTTTTGCAGCAGCAAGTAAATGGAAGCAGCGTGCTGCTTGTACTCCATTTCAAACCCAAGCATGCTCTCAAGTGTGTTTTTTCTTGTTTCTTCTGGTAGTGCCAGGCACAGAGTGAGTATTAGGGCATGCAAAATCATGGAAGAGTACCAAATATATGCCAAAGAGATGAATGCATTTTAAAATGATTTTCTAATTGCATGTTGTAAACAAAAAGGGTGAGCACGAGTGTAGGGTAAAATAGCCTTCATTAGAACAGAGTTTCCATATGTTAGCTCCATGAAAATTATGTTTATAAGCCATTTAAAGCTTAATTTCATCTTTTTGGTGTGTTGTAACACAGTGGTAGGATGTGTTATCTCACAGGTAAAAAAGGGCATGAGATTGCTGCAGTGTATTCCAGCATTAACCAAGTGTATGCTTTTAATCTGTGATAAAATCACCTTCAGGGTGAGTTACTTTGTTCTCCTCATGAGATACTTCAGGGTGAAGGTGCTGAAATACCTTAAATTCGTTGCCATATTGCAACTGCCTACTGACTAGGTCATACCATGAAATAAATGAAAATTTTACACTGGGAATTCGCAAGTCTTCAATCTAATTGCTACTCCCAGTATTTTTCAATAAAAATATGATTTTTGAGGAGAAAATTTATAGTGGCTTTTCAAGTGCATTGTGGGAAAGCATTTCAAATACAGAAGGTAGACAAAAGGTATTTTTTTCAGGAAATCAAACTTTATGTTTGGCTATATTGGTTGTGTAGGATATAGGAGCAAAGACAAGCATTAAAAGAAGTAGGAAGTTTTGGTACAGTGCAAAATTTGAATAAAATATAGAAAAGGGAAGACAGTGAAGAGATTAAGAGAAGGTTGTTACCTTCTTTGAATTACTTTGAATTATACGGGCAAAAAAGAGGGAAAAATAGGAAGAAGAGTAAACAGCCATGTGGTTTGAAAGTTAAAGTACGTTGTTTCACGTTTGCCTAGGCCAGGTATTGTTTTCTTCATTTGTTTTCTTTGGGAGGATACCTTTATGTGGTACGACGGACAAATGGCTTTATTGCTTTCGAGGTGCGCAACCTTGTCACAGTTAATGGTGTCTGATGCACTAAAACACGATGGGCAGCAGTAAAACTGTCTTTCCTGTCTTAACCTGGTAAAAGATGGGTAAGAAGACCACTTGCTTTAATTTATGGGAGATAATTAGATAGCTGTGAAACACTGATGCAGATTTCGCTTTGTTTATGGCACATGTTTAACACTGGAACAGTTTTGGAAATGGGAGCTGGAGCTGCAGATATTGGGGTGATCCTTGCTCTTAGCCTTGCTAACCAGGACAAATGGACTGGTGTTAGCAGACTTTGATGCCTTTAGAACTTAATCCCAGATGAGGGTGTAAATAATAATAATAAAAAAAACACATTTATTAATCAGAAATCATTACCGAGGGAATACTGTACATATTTTACAGAGCTAGCAGAACCATGGAAGGATTTATTAAGTGCTGCTTGTTAGCTGATGGACAAACCATGATAAATTTGCCTTCAACGTTGCTACGACCATCTCTAGTGGGAAGTTTCATTTTGAATCTAGGCAGTCTGATGACACCAAGGCCTTGTTTAGATCTAGGCAATTTCATTAATTTTCAGGCAAAAATAATAATAAAAAAGTATTACACTTTGCAATGATTTATCCCTCCTCATGTTCCTCCCGCATACAATTCATTTGAAAACAGAAGCATCATTATGTCCTTGGAGAAAGACTGAATGGCATCACAGTCACCAATAAATTTTAGAAACAACAGGTATTAAATCAGCAAACAGCTAGCAGGCCGTGGCCTTTCCCATTCCCAAGCATTTGGTCAAAAAATGCAGCATAAAACCCTGTGGGGAGCTCATGGTGGGGCTCACTGCTCACACCAATGGTGATGCACCATGGTGGGGAGGTTTTTGTGTTCCTTGTGTAGCACTTCAGGTTTAACACCTAGTACCTGGCTTTGTGCTTTAAGATTAGTTCCTGGGCGTGGGGTTGGTTTTAATTTTTTAATCTTACGTTCCTACCCCCTTACAAATACATCTAAACTGTTTGATTTTTATGTTATATTTAAAGCTCTCACCTTCGCTGTTCTAGGTCCTCGTCCTTCACCCAAGTATGGCAAACGTCAACAGCAAGGTGCTTGAAGCAAACTCAAAACGCGACGTCCTTCTGAACTCTGAGCCGCCTGTTATGAGCTGGATCAGACGAGAGGTTCGCCGTCCAACTCAGATTTCGCGGCCGCATCTGGCCTCAACTCAGAAGCTACTGCTCTGTCCTCATGTCCGCTAGGTCAGGAGGTAGGGAGATCCAGCTCTAAAAATAGCAGGCTGTAGCTGGGCAGGGGAGTGCCAGGAGCCAGCGACTGCTGGGAGAAGAAATAGGTTAATTATTTCCTATTTGAAGGACATCAACTGCGGGGCAGGTGGGGCATGCCTGACCATGTGCCTTTGCAAGTTGCTTTCCCTGGGAAGAAAGTGGAAGAGCTGTCATGCAGGGCAAGTCCTGGTACCTCCTCCAGTCCTGCAAAGCCCTGAAGAGGGGTTAAGAAGGGCTATGTACACGTTTTTGCTAGGTAATTACAAAAAAAAGATGCTGATCAGTTTTGCAACATTGCCTGATGTCTGTTATCAGAAGTGTAAGTGCGTGAGCATTTTAACTTGCCATCCCTCTGTACATTTGTATGGACAGCCGTATGGGCAGCAGGCGTGGAAGTCTTTAGTTTTACATCCTGGTGTAGAAGATTTGTATCTGTGCATGGATTTTTTAATATTTAGAAACACAAAACATTTGGTTTAAAAAGAATTCAGACCTCAAACAATAAAACTGGTAATTTCCAACTTTGTAATAATGCTGACAATAAACCTAAGCTGCAAAGAATCATTAAGAAGAGGTTCTGGCCCAAAAATGTGAGACTTCAAGAAAATACTGCCTGAAACTGCTAGACGTGTGTGTCCCTTAAATGACACTGATGCTAATTTAAATTCTAACAGTGCGACATTAACATTAAAAATTACATACTAAAAAGGGTTGTCCAGGTATAAAATAATCATTGTCACTCTGCTATCAAGGAGTTCCAAGTATATGAGAATGAGAAACAACCTTGCTTTTCGTATTTCTTACTAGTTTGAATCAGAAGTTGGGCACAAACAATTAACACTGTTAGTAACAGTGAAAAAGAGCCCTAAAAGGTCTTTCTGGATTTTCCATCATCAGCAGTTCCAAACCCGAAAGTAGCCTGACATGCTCTGAAACGCTGTTTCTCAGAGGGAGCATGGGAAGCAAGGGGTTAGATCACACGTTTGGGTTGGCCTGGTCAGCAGCTGCACCACAGAACTTGGGGTGCAGCACCCTGCAAACGCAGCGCTCCCCTAGTGCCCCGAATGCTGATGGGCAGGAGCAGCGCACGCCGGCCTCCCGCGAACCTGGCAGCTGGCCTGGTGAACCTCCTCTCAGGTCAAGCGACACGGTGATACCGACGGATGACGATAATCCACTTTGTCGCGGGCTCAGCTGCGCCCGGTATGCGGAAGCAAGATGCCACAGCAGTGCCTTGCTGCTGAGCGCCTGGAGCTTTATTAATACCGCGCACGGCTCTAGCGAGCAGCGTGCTGCGAGCAGGTGGTGGCTTCCAGCATCTGGCAACGCCGGGCTTCCAAGGGAGCAGCAAGAGGCACCTTCCGCGCCCCAGGTCGCCCAACCACCGCGTGCAGGATCCAACTGCGACACAGCAGCCTCCCACCTTCCAGGCACGTCCCCTTCCCCGCTTCCCTCCGACCCCACCGCACCGCGCATGGCCTCCTCCCTGCCCTCCGGCCCCGCGGTGCGGAGCGGACTCAGCACCCGCAGCTGGGGCCACCACTGCCAGAGCGACGCGCCGGCAGCGATGCACCGGCACGGCCTCCCGGCAAGGCGCTTGCGCCCTGCCAACCGCCGGTGAGACCTCTGTGCTTTCCCACCGGGGACACGGCCCTGGGAAGTCGCCGATAGAACAGAAGGGCTGGGGGTGCTGAAGCTCGGCTTTCCTGGCATAGCCTGAAAGGATGCTCCTTCCCGTGCAGCTTGACACAGCCTTCATGGCTGTCATTTCATACCTAGACATGCTTTAGAGTAAAATGTTTAGGTCACATAAGAAATTATGCCTTATGCCGAAAACATTTAAAATATTTTTTAAAAAAAGTTTATTTTCCACAAGTAAGAGCAATAGGAAAAATTAAATTGTTTTCCACATATTGTTTTCTTGAAACAGAGTCTACAAGGACATATTCAGCACCAAAACTAAAAAAAAAAAAAAAAAAAAGGAAAAAGAAAAATACAAACAGCCATAGAATATAATCTATAAAGCAAACATTTAATATTGCACTTTGTTTCTCTAATGTTTGGATTTTACTTACTTTTTCCTAATTCAGATCAGAATTCTATATAAAATACTGGGCTACAACTGTGAACCTCATGTTTTATAATGCTGAGAATTGACCAATACTTGTGGAAGAGTAATGCCTCTGAACAACTAAGAAAAGAATCTGAACGGAAAATTTTTATTTGATAAAGTTATAGAATTTTTCACTCTGATCACAAAGGCTGTGATGCCATGTCAATTACTACGATATTGGTCAATCCTGCCTCATATGCAATTCTCCGCTGTATTGTGATAAGTACTTTAATGCTATGTATATCAGCAATTGTTCCCTAGTCTGTTAACACAACAAAAAAGGAAAAAAAAGTAAAACCACCAAATGCCCTTTTATGCCAACGATCCCCTCAGCTTTTAAAATTTTGTCTGGTTGGAGAGGGTAGAAGGAAGGGACATTCACAAAATTGGCCTAATAATGTAAGACATCACCACCCGATTTCCTTCTTGTCCAGTATTCATGCTCAAAGCCCAAACCTTTTAACTGAATCACTTAAAACGCGACTCATTTGTATTTTATCACCCTGTCAGCATTTTTGAAACATGAATTATCTTTCATGTTCTCATAAAGGCCACTTATGGAAAAGCCTATTTTGTTTTATGTATGAAGCCTTAAAAAGAAGGCAGAGGTTTTTAAGAACAAGCACCATGCAGAAACACCAGCCTTCCCCTCCCGCTCCCTTCTGAGCTGTTTTATTGCACAAGGAGATAGACACATGATGGATTAGACCTTGATTTGTTTAAGTAGTCAATACCAGAAGTGTGTCCCTTTGTCAATGGTCTGTGCTACACGAGTCCTGAAAAGGGAAGTTGGCTTTTATAAATCTCTAGCATGCAAGTGCTGGTATTTGTGTTAGCAGATCTAATGGCTCCACTGCACTCTTTCTTCCTTGGGGCGCACTCAGGGGCGAGTGCTCTGCCTGTGTCCCTTCTTGCATTCTGAATGAACACATGCTGAAATTTGCTGTTTTTTTGTTTGTTTTAAAGCTCTTAAGAGTTACACAGAAGATGCAATCATTGAAGCAATCCTCAGCTAACTAATACCCAAGTATGGCGGGCAACACTGATCTTCTTTCCCCACTTTAATTATACTTCTACTCTATTTTTACAGTATCATAAACCCTGAAGATAATACAAAGTGCACAAACTGAGCTCTTAGCATAGTCCAAGCTTTTCCTGCAGTTTGAAATATACTTTCTACTAGAGCCTCATTATATATAGAATTTTTGGTGACTAGGTAACTATGTATAAAAATAAATTTGCTTTCCCTTCCCATCCCTACTAGTTGAAGTATCTCTCTGTGTATGAATCCTGGACAACATTTGACTATTTCCTTTTAGAATTCTTTGAGGCTCAGCTGGTGTCTACTGGTGCTGCTTTCACTTGTGCCTGTGTTTTTTTTTTTTTTTTAAAGCTTCACAACTTGAACATCTTTTTCATAATGTAGAAAGAGAAAAGGGAACGAGGGTGGCTTTTGTAACTTTTGTGTATGTCCCTATTGCAGATCCCCCTCTCAAATAAAGAACAAAAATAAAACACAAACACAAAACAAAGAAGTAATTCAACAGTGCAATGTAACAAAACAAATAGCATTCCAACAGTTTGGCAAGTGATGAGTTCACCTGAGATTAAGTGATTTTTAGGCAGTCTGTAACAAAATGCTGCTTTGCGATAATAGTAGAAAGGCAACAAATTCTTAAAAGAAATCAAGAAGGAATATAATCTCAAAGTCTATTAGCTTCCTTCTGTTATCTCTCCATCCCCCAGCCCCTAAATATCCCCATTATCTGTTGCTTATCTACTACAGTAGGCTGCAAAACATACAGCAAGAAGGATTGGCTTGAAGGCATTTGATGTTTGTAAATAAATCCACAACAGGATCCAAGCTGAAGAGGTGATACATGACCAGCCTACTAGGACAATTCTGAGCATGTGCATATGCAGGTAAAGTCCAGGCTACATTAAATTAGAAAAGAAAAAAGTCAGTGCATTTGTTGAAGTCTGCTGCTTTTTTTTTTTTGTCAAAGCTTTCTTTTGCTCCTTGTTGTGCAGACCACAAACAAGTAAGAGGGGGGTAACAACAGTGCGGCATAAATGAGAAAAAGCTGTAGTGACACTGAACCGCACAACGTAAGCAATGAGCATGTGCAAATTTTCAAAATCATAAGAGAAAGCCATCCCTCTCTTACAATGTGGTTTGAGTGTTTTGACACACATGACTGTAGGTTAGTAAGGCTGCTCCTAGTATGTGCCAGTATTTAAGGGGGAAGGGGGGAAGCTCAGGTCTTCAAGCATGTGGAGCAGTCCTACAATGTTATTGTAGGCTTCAAAGCATAATCACAGGTTGTTTTCATTTATTCACCATACAGGCAAGAGCAAAACCACTTCCTTCGAAAGTCTCTCCACTAGAACGCCTCGACCTTCAACATGGCAGGTATGATTCAAAACCCAAGTCAAGTCAGCTTTTTATGGATTCCTTCAACGAGAGGGGCAAGATGGTCTATCATCTGTGGGCTGATCTGGGTTTGGATCAATCTAAACGAAAGACAGGAAAAAAAACATAAGTCAGGTTATTCTAGAATGAACTGGTAGAAATAAGATAAGAATTCCCAGGTTTAAAACAACCAATGATGTATTGCATTCCCAATCCAAAAGTTATTGAAATAATCAGAAACCACTACTACCATACAAAACTTTGAATGAAAAATTAGTAACCAATACTATTAAACAAAGCAGAAGATTCTAAGCTACAGTTTGACAGTAGAAAAGCAAGAAAAACAAATTCAGCTTTAGTAGCACAAATCTTCTGTATTATTTACTGTTGACTAAAAAGGGAATGTGACATACACAACGAAAAAATGTCACTTAAAACTATTTAATTGAGAAGTTTTGCTTCAGACTAGACAGTATCAGTAAAAAGTCATTCTACTTTTTATTTATAAGTAGTTAATCCTCAAATACCCTACAAAATATTTTCTAAGTCCATGCATTCTACACCTTAACGCTCCTTCCTTTCTACAGAAGGAAGCAGGGGTACAGCCTAACTTACATCTCCAAAGATGGATGGCAAGAGTAACTCAAGCACACACTGTCTTTTAGACAACGTTCTATTGGTTAATTTTATATAGCCATTTGGAGGGAAAAAAAAGCTGCATTCGAAATCTTAAAGTACCTAAAATGAAAAGGATTCAGGAGTTTTATTCTGCAGTTAAACTACAGAACAGTTGTCAGAGAAGCCTCCAGCACACAAATGAAACAGCCCTCTCTGCCCACTCAATAGCAGACTGGTGTTTAAAGAGGCAAAGAAAGAAGTGACAAAAAAGAGCGCATCATGCTACATATTGCTGTTTTCTTAAAAAGTCAGTGAATTCAGGCAAGCTTTAGCCAAAGGACACTGCTTTTTCTTTTGTCCTATACCACTGGTTTTACCTGGAAGAACAAATATGGGAAGCTTTTCAAGTTTTTATCACAGTCATAGTTATTCAGCTGCTTTTACAGACCTAACAATTCAGTCAGAAGTGCTGAACTAATGCGTACCCGAAGAATACCTTTGCTCCTGTTCTACATGAAGGTTCTGAAATCATACACAGACAGAACCATGGGTGTGTTTGCACACGTGCGTAAAAGAAGTTGCTTTAACTCCATACAACAGTTAGGAAATTTCTAAAAAGCACTAGAATTGTCAAATTTAAGGTTGCACAAATCATGTAAAAAATTGAGGATAAGCCATGCTGTGAAGCAGGCATGGAAGACTCTTGATGCAATCCACCTGTGCATCTTGATTAAAAGAGAAATTGCCTTATTGCCTTTTCTTGCTAAATACCCTGGTTATTGCTAAAGAACATTTTAATATTTTCTCCTTCCTAAAATCGGGGAAAAAAAAACGCTTCCTGTGTGAACTCCACAACGTAGAATTCAGAAAGAATGAATTAATCATCATACTCTGTCTGAGGTACCTACTTCTGAATAGAGAGGTGGAGGCAGAAAACGGAACTCCTGGATGTATGCAAACAGCGGCCCTTGCAGCGCTCTCTCGAAGTCATCACAAGCAGCAATGGGAGCAAGGCTGGACTGCCTCTGCTCCTCCGTGACCACTTCTGCATAGCTAGGAGGTGCTGCAGGGAAAAGGTACACGCAGTTCGAACAACAGTTCTTATGCATGTCAGAACATATAACATGATAAATATTAAACTTTTGTCATTGTAAGATGCACCAGCAGGTAGGTAAATGACTTCAGTGACTTAAGAACTTGTTCATCACAAAATGAAGAGTAAGAAGGGGCTGTTTTATTCTAAGATTATGCTCAAGTTCAAGAACAGGCTAATGTCTCCTTACTATGGCTTATTTAAGCCCTTAATATTTAAAGCCCACCCTGAATACTGAATTTCTGTACAGGTAGAAATAATAGAACATTGCTGCTATCTGCACTCTAGAAACTTAAGACTGAGACTTGTACATAGAAAATGGACGTTTATTAGGTATGCGAGAACATAGGGAAGGAGTCTCTCCTTTGGTAAAAGAGATTTCCCATTAAAAAATAGTATCTTCTCACAACGCCTTAGCTGCCAAGACTCGCAAGAGACACCAGAACCTCCTTTTATGAGGGGTTACAATGCTTTATTGCCAAGGATGCTATTAGGATACCGGAGACAGAATTAATTCTGCACAGGGACGATGGCATCCTGCACTTTCACTTGCACCACCTTCCAAGCAGCTGGGTTTCACTGCTTTCTCTTGAGAGGGAAAGGCAAGGAGGAAAGGACCTCTGTTCCTCTACAGAGCACAAGCAGGTGGTGAGGAAACATCCATAAGGGATTTCCTGCAGGCTTTGTTAGGAAAGGATGTAATTTGGGTCTGCTAGCATGACAGCAACGAACAAAGCAGACAAAATTCAAAGCAACAGGCTAGCAAATTGATTGGGATTTGTATTGCAAAATTACCTTCTGGTCTTTCAGGCAGTGTCAGACCAAGCCAATTCATGTTCATGCTACACTGGCTGCTCACACTTGATGTTCTGCTACCAAATGGGTGTAGAGGAATGGTACCAATGACCAGTGGTAAGTTAAGGAATAAATCCATGGCTCCTGGAATATCAACATAGACCTAAACAAACAAACAAAAAAACAACAAAAAAGAAGAGACGTATGATTAAAATGTATGTTTGTATGAGCACTTGCAATTACTAGACTAAGTTCTCCTTTCCATGGAATCTTCCATGAGGAACATGTTCCTAATGGTCAGTTTTAGGGCCCAAGTCCCTACGGAGACAAGCCCCCAAGCTAAAAGCAGGTCAAGATTCTAACATGAGCCCACACATGGAAATGTCACCTACTCATGATACACTTGCTTAGCTGACACATCACAACTTTTTAAGAAATTATATCATTTAAGTCAAACTTACTTACAAAACTCCTACTGGGTTACTAATATTATGGTAAGGATTTCTTTTGTAACTAGCAAAAAATGGTTTGTTAGGAGTAAGGAATGATGGAAACCAAACGTGTTCAAGTGGGGCAGACCACCCAACATACCATCAGTGAATACTCCACACGGATTATACTACAGTCGAGGATTGAAGGGGAGACAGGTGGAATTTTCAACACTTTGCCATTCCAGGTTTCTGTTTTGCCAGATGACAAGGATTCTCCACGCAGGTTGGCAACAAGCTGCTTGACTTCCTTCATTTTCCCCTTGGCATAAAATGCCTGTGTTTGGTAAATGGCTGCCTTTGGCACCACCATACGGGAAGAGCAGTTCTCAATCTCAGCAAAAATCTGAATTGATTCACCTGAAACAAAGGAGAATTTCATGTTCTCTTTGTATTTACAAGGTAGCTTAAGCAAATCGCCACTTTCTGTGTGTTGTTATAATGCATTGGACTCGGCTAGCGCTGCTCTACACCTCTAAAAACATCCACTGATGCTAACAGGAATAGGATCAACATGAGCTAATTTGTAAGAAAAACGCACAAGTGTAATAAAAGTAGAAGTCCTTCAACAATCTGGTGACACAACTAGCACTCAACAATATACTGAGAAGATTGCTGAATGCAGACTGAGATGGTAAGGTCAGTTTTAATATTTTGTTTATACAAAAACAGTTTAAAAAGGGAAGGAAAAACATTTCCTATAATTACTTCTGTTACGTACCTGGGGTGTAGCCCTTCCTTTCAATTTTGGCACTTAAGGATATTGGGCCTGAGGTACAAAACCAACAACAGAGAGTCTTTTCTTTTGTGCCTGCTTGGGGTGACTGCAAAAAAAAAGAACAACATTGCCCATTTAATTAATAGTTCCATTAATCTCTTCATGTACTTTAATCCAGAAGAAAAATAATGTTCATGATGTACTTAGTATTACGTATGTTGATAAACGAAACTAGTTTTATTTATCGGGAAAAAGCTCAAGCAATTTAAATGGTGCTATGCAGACAAACGGTACACCCTAATTCCACTGCTCATAAACTTTTTTCTGCCAGTCTCCATACTACTGCCACACTTGAAAACAATTTGTATACATAAAATAAATACTGTGTAACTTAAAAGGCTTTAGAGCCTACATATACCAACATATTGTTGGCAAAGTTTTTCACTGGAACATCTTCTGACTTTCCATTATACTTTATTTCAGAAACAATAACTAAGCTGAAGTACTGTAACCTTGATTCCTGCTATTTCCTCTGTTTCTGAATGATCCCGGATCATCTACAACGAACAGACTTTGTTATTCTACACAGCATCAGGATTTCGGACTTGATCCAAAGCCCATTAAAGTCAAAAGGGAGTCTTCTGATTTTAACGGAGTTTGTACAAGGCCGATGTTCCTATCCAAGTCTGATTTTTCACCCCCACACACAAGAAACCTATTTCAATGGACTTCATTTTTTTTTTTCCCTCCCATAGATTAGTTTGAGAAAAGGGGAAAAAAAGGAATTTAAAGCCAGATTGAATTAAACTCCTCATTGAAAGCAGTTGTGATATTAAAATGACTTTAATGAAATGACATTTCAGAAAAAGATCATACAGAATTGTGATAATTTCTCCCCACTGGTAGAAATCCATCCATATGGAAATTATCAATTATGCACGCCAGTACATTTTTTACTTTGCATTTTTAAGTTAGCAGTCTCTCACTAAAACGTTCTTTGAAGTTACACTGTTCCTTCCATGGATTATTTATTCAAAATTGAAGAGGAACAGTTCACAAAAATTTCCTTCGTAATGACAAGTTACAATTTAGTCGTATCAATTTTAAATTGATAAATGCATTTCACGTGTCTTAAAAATGAAGCAACTCCAAGTACAGAGTAGAGTTAGCTTTCAAAATACCATAATTAAAGAGTTGCCAAACTGATATAATGCTTAAAAGATCAGCGATTGTTAAACTAGCACATAAATATTAGATAAAATTCGATGCTGATACTGCTTCAGTTATTTTACTTCATTATTTTTATGCCAGAAACAAAGAATAATTCTGTCAATTCTTACCAGTAATGAAGGAGTGTTGATATCTATATGTTCAAAGACTGTAAATTCCTTCTTTAATTTTACTGGTAGAAGCCAAGGCCTATGCAATTCGGCTTTCACCCAATAGCGCACACTGCCATGTCTGCCTTCGAATGAGGTAGCAAGTGGTCTGTGCAGGACACAAAGGTCAAAATTGAGTAAAATCTTTCTCACTCTTTATAATAATGATAAAATCCATCAGATTAGGGATTAGTATGTAGAATTGTATTTTTAATGCATTGTAATATTTAATGAAGCGTAACTTATTTGCAAAGTTTCCATATCTGAGAAAAATTCAAGACTAAAGATGGGAGAAAAAATCATCTCCAATTCTTCCTAATACAGTTTTGCACAGATTTAAGAATCACTTAAAGAATTGTACTAGAAAATGCCAGGAGAGTTCACATTTCCTTTAAACTTAAGAGGCCACTTTCATGTTTAGCATGTCCTTTTAAGGCCACATTAAGACTACCAACTTAAAATTAGCATCAGTATCAACCAATTACTGTTTTGGATATTGTATTTTGTAAGTAATTATAAGTGTATTGTTTGCTTGGCTGGTATCTCAAGTGTCTGGTTTATTTTAGCTGTTACTGAACACACAGTAGTGTGTAGTTTGTTTCATCTTAAGCAAGGTAAACATTTCGACTTCTGAATAGAGAGAGGCTATTGGAAGCGCCTTCTGATTTTCCTCTACCCTGATGAGACCAGCTTAAAACATATATGTAAGTATGTAACATTAACTCGTGTGTATACATACGTATATGTATACACACACAAAATGATCAGGACTCTTCTGCTCTGAACTCTTAGAGACAAATTAAGTCCTTTAAAGGACTTGAAAGAAACACAAAGCAGAAAGATCTCCAAACCTTTCAGCATCACCCTTTTTTCCTGTAACATCATAAAATGAAAAGACAAAAGATCTTTATATTCCACTTATCTCAAATTAACAGTATTTCTGATAAAAACAAAGTTATTAAAAGAAAGATTTTTTTTTAATTACATGTTGAATGCATTGTAATATATAAACTAAACAAATTATTTGCAAAGCTTCCGTCTGTCCTATTTGGAATACTTGTACCCATCCTAGTACTTCACTACAATGATTCTTTATCTGTTACAGGTTTGACATCTGTTTGCATATCTGAAACGTTCACTTCTTTTCCTAATGATCCAGATGAAAGTATTTTCTAACCCACATTCAGTGTTTCATCCTGCCCCATATCCTTAATGGCAAAAACCAAACAAGCCCCTGAAAGTCCTCCTCCTTTCCTCTGTCACTCTGTAGTTTGTCTAAGATAAAGTTTGGAAATATTCTACGGATATGTAATAGCAAGAAACAGTAAACAGACAAGTGTCAAAATTCAGGCCTTTATGCTCTTAATACCAGCCCCTTTCTTTTCCCCCAGTATTCTTAGAAGCTGGTTGCACAGTTTTTCTTCTAGGTCGCTTGAAATAAACTGCTGTTTTGACCAATGCTCATGTGGTACTTCACTGCCTATCTATGTAATTTCACAGTAAATATTTCACATTGATGTGTCCTGTTTTTTCATCCCTTCCAACTCAAGGAAAGATTAACATTAGCATTATTACTTTTTGTAGTTGGGATTCTACTAGAATGGTAAATCGTCTCTAAAGACCTCCATAAATACATGGGTCTTTTCCAGTGTTCCAGGAATATCTACCATACAGTTCTATGCTGTTCACTCTGAAACTGACCCGTAACAGTGTTTATCATCTGCAGGTTCTGCTAAAGCCAGCACCTGTAACAAACAGATGGTTTACCAGCTTTAATATGAAGTATTGTGCTGTTTTGTGTAACATTCTGCCAAAGTTTTCCAACCTTAAAGACTTCACTGCTTGCCTGTTACAGTAAGAAGCTCCTTTTTCTCCCCTTTCCCACCCACGCTCATGCTCTCTGTTCCTGTGTATTTAGTTTCACTGGAACTTGTATTTTAGCTAGTTTCTGTACTGGTCATCTCCCATACATATAAACCTTCTGCTCACAATGTCTACCCTACATTCTTCAGACTTGGGAGCGGGGGGCAATTTTTATCATCATACTTCTGCTCTCACCCACGCTTCACTTGTGCTTTCTGAGACAAATATGATGCGGTAGAGGAATGTTTCTGCTTATTTCCATCCAGGCTTTTTGCACAGAGACCAGCCTGAGCACATACATCCTGTTTAAACTAGAACAATCTCCCCCGTTGTTCAGAGGTAGTTAAACTTGCCCCCTCTGTTCCAGACTGAGCCCAGACAATCAAGCTCAAATCTTATCGCTAGTTCTGCTGGCCTGCATGGCTCCAGTAGGTTGGGTTAGAAGCTATCTCAGCCACTCTGCAGGACTCGGGCCAGTTCAATTCACTCCCCACCTTGGGAGAGGGTAAAATAGTGGAATTTGTAGTGAGTCAGTACAACCTGGTTGAGTGCACAGGAACCGGGCAGCAACACGCTCCCATTTTGTGAAGTTTAAAAGCAACCTCTTCAGTTGAAGATGTTGTCCTCTGCACGCTGCAGTACAGCTCCTGCCACCATTGGAAAGGTTTCCCCCCTGCCCCAAAGCAGGCGCGTCGCTTGGCATTGCGCCTTTGCAGGGAGGCACTTACGTCTGTGGAAGCTCGAAGCTGAATGCATATTCATGCCTTCCCGAGTGGATCGTGTGAAGGCCTTCCTCGGAGTTGTCATCATCTAGGAAGCAAAAACCCAACATGCTATTCCACCGGCAAACGTTTTACGCGGCAGAGTATATTACGTAAGCTCCCCTTGCAGAACAGAAGAGTTTTGCACACACATTGCAATGCTCAAAATGGGGCGTCCCAGGCACTAGGGCCATTTGTATTGACGGCTGGAGGCAGGGCTGCAGAATGCAAGGTGCGTAAAATGGCCAGGTTTGCACAAAAGTGGAGGCTAATTTGCTATAATTAATAATCCTGCCTCTCAACACTGACACAGCTGTCACTGCTGCCATTTCAAGGCCTGCCTGGAAGATCGGTCGTGGAAACCATGCTTTTGATGATGAATTCCAGTTAGAACTCAAAATGAAACAAGGAGACCTCTTTAGTATTGTTAAGTGATCTTACACTCAGCATGAAGTTTGCTGTGTCAGATTATATTTAGCAATTCAGATCCCTTTTAACTATTGCTTGGCAACAGCATCCAAAAATTAATCCCCCAAAAAAAGGTTGTAAAAAGGGGGGACTGCACGTAGAAAAGGCATCCAAGCACCACCTCCAAATACGAGACAAATTCAGGGGCGCAGAAAAATGGTGATCTACCTCTAGACAGCGCTGATCGGGCAATCTATGAAAAACTCAGGATCTTTAACTCAATCTTGGTCAGAGAGCAAATATTTGCTAGTTCCAAGAATGCTGACCTTTGCTTGTGGTCACAATTTCTCATATTGCTTAAAACGCTGCCACAAATTTGTGGTTTATTCTGATATAATTACCACAAAACCAGAAAAATGCTGACTTCATCAAAATAGAAAGTTAGGAGAAAAATAACCAAGCACCTCCTACACAAAAGGGCTGGAACATCCTAACAGGTACAGTATGACAGAATGGGAGACAACTGCTGATTTATTAATAGTCGGAAGCACTAATGGAGGCAACACCGGGAGATTTTAGGCTCCCATTGTCCTACAAAGATGCCGGCGCTCACGTTTCTTTACCGCGCCGCAACTGCCAAAACGAACCTACTGAGAAAAACTAAAAAAAAAATACGCATAAAATAGAACAGAACGAGGCGAGCAGCGGGGTGCTCGCACACCCGCGCCTGCAGCGCGCCGCTGTCACGAAGCACGGGCCGGGGCGGCGGGCCGCAGGGGCGAGGCTCCGCGTGTCCCCCCCACCCCGCACACGCCGGTGCACTGCTGTGAGGCGCGGCCGCGCCGCTCGCCGCCCCGCCGCCGTGCTGCC
>VXAA01007280.1:223027-254892 GCA_013399115.1 Anseranas semipalmata
AAAAAAAAAAAAAAGAATTTCAGAGATCATAAAATGAAAGAAGATACTTGAGATCCTCGAGATGGTCTTTTGCATACCTAAAGTGTAGAACTACTGTTAATTAGTTCCTGTTTTATGATGATAACATAGGATACAGTGTTGCTCAAGCCCAGCTTGCATTTCTGCGTCAGTGTGTTTGGTTGCTATCCTCCATGCTACACTCAAGCGCTAATAATAGACACCATTCATTAATCTCGTTGATGTATTTGTGTGCTACATTGCCGCTTAGGTTTGTATTTCATTGTACTGTTATCAGAAATGTAAGATGCAGTGTAACTAAAGGGTTCACCTTAAGATTTCCATTTCATCCTACGAAGGCAGAAAGGAGTGCCGCTCTTGTACAATGTTTGTGGTTGGTTTTTTTTTTTCTTTTGTGCCTTGTTAAAAGGCACTGTACACCTTAGTTATTCCATGTCTTGGTAACAGAAAATCCTTCAGGAAAATGTTCAGATCAGCACGTTGATCAGGTTTTATGGAAGCATACTTTAAATAGGGAGAGGAAAAGAAATTCATTTCAATGCAAGCCCAGAAAAAAGTTGTATGAGTCCCTGTGTTTGAACCCATGGACACAAATTTTGGATGAAGATTTAACCCAACAGTCTAACAACAGGGTGAGCAGTAAGATAAAAAAGGGGAAGATCCTTTTGAAGATGATCACGAATGTAAACGTCGATTTAAAGTACTATTTGTATGCTTTTGAGTGCCCTAAGGCAGCCCCCAGACACTGACGCATCTTTTACTGGGTTATTAGAACCGAGCAGGAGCTTCAGCGTAACATCTGCCTGGCGCTAGAAGTGGCAGCAGGAGGCTGGCGAAGGCGCAGCCGTCCCTTGGTAGCATCTGCAGCAAACCTGGACCATGCTGGGGGCACTCAGGCCAGGAGACCGAGCCCCGACGGTGCCGCTGCAAGCGCTGCTCCCCCCGGGGTCGCGCTGCCCGTGCCGTGCCCGCGCCCCCGCCCTGGCTCGCGATGCTGCTTGTGCGGGCTGTTCTCTCCCACCGCGGGCACTGAGGTTGTTGTCTGTCAGGTTTTCCTTCAGGTAATCTCTGGGAAGACTCTCGGCTTTGTTTCTGCTGTTGTCCTCACTGTTTGGGACTTCAAGCCTCATTTGCAACAATCATTTTTTGTCTTCTAGGTTGTCATCTAGGTTGTCATCCGCGTTTCTCCCATCTATACTGGAAAAAAATAATCTTCTATGTCTGCCACTGTTATTAAGTCAAATCCTTTAAAAACACACATCTTGGTGTGCTCTAATTATCCATCACCAGAACAACAAAACATTTTGAGACAGGCCTCTCCCTGCTAATTAAAAAAACAACAACAAAAACACACAGTCCTTCTAAAACACATCACTACCAGAAAACCCTTCCCTACCATGAATTTCCTCCTACGTCATCTCATTCTAGCCATAAGTAAAGAGGGCACCTGCGTGTTGTGAGCATCCCTGTCTCAAAGCCCAGTAACTTCCAAGAGCAACACCTTCGGGGCAGCTGCCTCAACAGAGCAGCTGCCGCTGGTGCCAGATGTGGGCAGATGTGAGCTCCCCGTGGCAGCTGGCGAGGCAGACTTGCCCCTCGGGAGCTGTCTGTGCCGGGTGCCGCGGGCCTCATTCGGCCTTACGCTGGGTCTCCTTGTGAAACCAAGCAAAAAGCTGCGAGAGTAGATGGGACAAAGTGACTTGTGTCCAGTGGTACACATTGTAAAGCTGGGAGCTGACGCCTGAAGTGACAAGTGGTAAAAGGCAATTAGCCCGGCACCAGGTATTGCAGTATATGCGTAAAGCCTTAACATGTTAATTTACATATTGGCCCTTAATAAGAGGGTCAGCACCTACCTGATGGCTTGGTAGTGCAGATCTCTCCGTTAGTGCCTCCTTTCCTGCCCTTTTTCACACTGCCCAGCGTCGGGCCGAGGAGGGAGACACACGTGCTGCTGTAATGCTCATGCGATGTGATGTAAAGTGATGTAATGCAGTGCTCTGATTTACTAGCGGGAGGCCGGGCTGCTGCCCAGCGGCGGGGCTGGCTCCGCGGGGGCTGCAGGGAGATAGCACCAGCCGAGGCATGCCGTGCGTAGTTTGTAAGCCAGCTGCTGATAAATTTCGGTCAGGGGAAGGAACGCTGATATTTCAGTCCTATTGTCGATGCAGTCCTGTTGTTCTGTGCCCATTTATATTCCCGGTGACTGTGAGAGCGTTACTTAAGCAGGGGCTGCAGGAGCTTTGAATTTTAAAGGGGCTGCGAAGCAGCAGCGTGGTGAGGTGCAGTGGCCCTGTCTGAGGTAAACCCCTGATTCCCTCATTCCTCCAGGGCATAGAAATATGGGAGGGGGCTGAAAACTTAGCCCAGGGCTGTGCTAAGCTGCCTCGGGAAGCAGCGTTGGCCTTGCAGGAACAGCTTGTAGCCTGAAGCTGGGCAGCAAGGGGAATTTTAGCATAGGTTTATGTAGAACATGTAATTTATGGTAGTTAGACCCTAAGATTGAAGGGAAAAAATTCCTTGGATAATGGGAGGTGTTAAGAAAAACTTTGCTAGTGCCAATCCTGTTTGAGGAATAGATTTAGTCCCTTGACAAACTGCTTTTGCTATGGGTGACAGACCTACTTGCTGCAGGATCAGTACAATGATAGTAGCGCGATTAAAATGGCTTTTACGATCATTCAAGTAATAAAAGCTGAGTTCTGTTTTTAAGATAAGAAATGATTAAAATATTTGTAGGCTAAAATTCTGCTGGACACAGAGCAGCTTCTAGTGCTTAGATCCCCAGCACAGCCAAGTACCCAGTATGTTGTGGCTCTGTGGAAATCTTCTGACTTAGCTTGAAGCATGAACTAGAAACCTCAATCACAGGCGCTCTTGTCTGGAAATGATCTTTTAAACTAAGTAGAAGTAACTTTCTTTGTAGTCATCATATTCCATGAAAGTATTTTTTTCCCCCACTTTTCTCCCAAAACACTGAATTTTGGCATATCTGGGATACCAGAGTACTCAGGACAACTGACAAATACCTTGTCAATTCTTGTGGAAGTGGCACATCTGTTTGCATGTGGACTGCTTCATCGTGATCAGCTTCTAATGTGCACGTAGATTTGGGGATATACTGTGGTGGAAAAAAAAAAAAAGCATCTTTGTTTCTTATTGTCGATCCCAGCCAGGCTCATCTGAACTGCACTGTAGCCTCGCCTGGGCGATTTGCTTGAACTTAATCCTGCTTAGGAGATCTGAAACCCTTCCACTGCAGCCCTGGGTCCGTTCTGCTGAGGGCAGCAGGTAGCGTGGAGTCCTTGCGCAATGCTGGTGATCTCCCAGAAGCGCGGGGGGAGCCTGACCCCGCCGTCTCCCAATGAGACCCGAGATGCTGCTTACCACCGCCGGTTTATAAGCACATCCGCCACTACTGGTCTGTAAAAATGGGAAGTTCACGTTCCTGAACATCCACAGGAATCTGGGTTGAGAATTTCATCCCTTGCTCCAGAAGTGATGGTGAGGTGGGATCTGGGGCGCAACAATGCGTTTTGTCCAGTTTGCCTACAGAAATACGTACTGGGCAAAAGGCAGTCTTTGCCTTCGCATGCTGCTCTCGTTTATTCTGTTTGCTAAATTAGATACCCCAGTAGCTTTGTCATGTTGATACTCAGTTCTTTATGTGCATTTGATACAGGCACTATTTAGAGAACTAAGTTGAGTTTCTAAATTCTGTTGTTCATAAAAACAGGTAGCTCCTTTTGGGGACAATTCAGAGCACCTAAGTTAGGTTTCTAAATAAGACAACATAGTGAAAAATACATGAATAGAAAAAGTATTTCTTACCAAAGTATACTATTACGATACAAAATTGTCTCAGTTTTTCTGCTTGTTAAATACATGAAATGGGCAAGAAACTAGCTCACCACAAAACTTTGAAGATTTCCATGTTGTCACTCCGCTAGTCAGCAATACCCTTGTCACAGTAGGAAAAGCAAAAGCCTCAGGTAAAATGTCAAGCTTTCTTTTCAGTGCTTTGTGTCCCTTTTCTTCACGAGACCTGAATGAGGACTCTTGGTGGTGGGACCTCTGACTGTAATGAAACGTGTTTGTAAAGCACACTCTCCCGTGCATGGAAGTCACAACAGAGCTGCAAAAGCACATACCTGTGGCAGGACCTATGATTTAAGTGAAACCTGTTTGCAAAGTACATTGTGTCCTTCAAATGGAAATCACAATATAAGGGCAAATGCAAACACCTGTTTTTGGAGCAAATAGTTTTAGATAAAATCGAAGTCCCAAAATACGCAACAACTTTTAGTTGCGCTGTTAGCCCAGTGCTGGCAGGGTTCTGTCTAACCAGTTTGTGCCCGTATTCTGTACAGTTAACAATCAACAACTACACAAGCCAAAAATACTTTTCTTGCCCTCCCTTGGGACTTAATTTTCTGCATGATCTTTCTGTCATCATTCCAGGAACAGATTTCTGTGCAAATGGCATCTTCTTGGCCATTCTTCTGGTCAGTTGTCTTTCCTTCCGCCGTATCTTCAGCTGAGCACTTCAGTGTTTGTTACCGCAGCCTTTTGATTGTGTACACGTTCCTATTGTGAGGGTCTGGGATAATTGTCCAGTTCTCCTAAAATGGCCTTGTAAGGATCACAACAGGAAAGAAGCTGTACAAAAGCCAAACAGATTCTGCCCCAGTAATCAAGTTTGTCCCTCACTTGATTATAAGGATGATTTCTGATGATGTAATATGAGTGGACACAAATAAGTTTTGATTTTTGAAAGCTTACTGTATTGGCGTAGGTCTTCACAAAATACAGCATCCATACTTTCAATATGATTAAGAAGTGGATACCTTGCTTCTTTTAAAACTGGTGTCATGGCCTGCTCTTTGAAATTAGTGGTACTGTTTGCTGATGTTAAAACGGCTGGCCCCCAGAAAGCTAATGCCACAGTAGCAGCTTAGTTTGTGCTAATGTGAAGGAAACAGAGAGGTGTTTGTGTCAGGTACCTGCATTTGTAGGCATACATGTTTAATGTTTGCAAAGCCGATGTGCCCCTATATTCTATACTGGTATTCAGCAGCAGTTGGGTGGCCAATACTACAACGGTATAGCTGAATCCCGAAAATGTGGCCTGGGGACAACGCATAATATAGTGCTGCTATTTACACAGCGACAACGGGAAACTCAGAGCATTTGGTTAGGACCGAGGTATTTCATTTTCCTTCTCACACATGTTGCCCTCATCTGTTTTGTTAGCTGCTTCTGTTATATTAAAGGGATTATTGTGCACTTGGTTACCTTGTCTACTTCATGATGCCTGTGCACGTATTTGATTGCGATTCCAGACACCATGGCTACTTCGGTTCACACATGCTCTCCAGCTGTAGTGCTACGGAGCCTGCTCCGAAGGCAAGTCCTGAGGCTCTGCTCTGCGATCTGGGGAGCAGGACGATCACTTTCCCAGGCAAACGCTCTCTGAACAAGTTCCCCCATCGATCTTGATTTGCAACAACTGTTTATGGCACGCTTGTGTTGCAAAGATAACTCTTCTTTTGAAGTTCAAGTACTTGTACTGGAATCTCTCCATAATTTATTAACTAGATATTGACTTAATTATCAAGATATACTGAGTGCAGACAATTTTTTAATCTACGATCGGGTTCAATAAAATACAGTGTTTATAACAGAAGTTCCCACCATCGGGCCAGATGAAAGATACGGATAAGGAGTATATTTCAAGAAGGTCCGTGGCGAGAGTTTGAACCGATATCCTCTACAGAATAAATATTTTTATTTATTTATTTTACATTTAAAACAACAACAACAACAAAACCACAAGCTTTTATAAAGGCAGATAAAAGGCATGGTTTGTGGAAGCACAGAGATAATGCTAAGGAAAACACAACAGCAGAAGAGGAAGTAAATATAAGATGAATTATAGCATCAGGTTGCTGTTCAGCCTGATTAAGGTTTTGAATGTCACCCGGGTAGGCAGGCCATTTTTGCATTTCAGGAAATTTAAAAACACTGCTCTTGAATCTCTGAAACAGAAGAGCGGGAAGTGTGGTGGGGTAGTTTTCAGCTGAAAGCGGTAGGTGGAAAGCACTGAAATGTTCATCTCCAGCAGCAAAGCCTCGCTCAACAGGCTTTGCACAGGGGCTGGAGCTGACTGCTGACAGTACGTGCTCAGAAGGCAGGGAGGGAAGGGGCAAGAAAAGCCTCACCAGAGCGCTGAATCTTCCATGCCCTGTGTAGCACTGACATTACATATGCAGGCTGGCAGTGATGGAAGCATGTATGTGTATGCTGCAGAATACGGCAGGAAAACAGATCCTGTTATATTGCTAACCACAGTTTTCTTTCTTCAAGTTATGCTTCTTTCATGTTAATTAAACCAAAGCTCATCAAGGGAAGAGACTATGATTCATCTGGTGTGTATACGGCTTGGGGCTGTGAGTCTCAGTCTAGACTTGGGAATAGAAGGATATATGTCTTGTTGCATATGTTATTTTTATTTTACAGCTAACAAAGTTCAATAATTCATTCACCTGTCAGCCTGATTTTTCCTTCGATGAACGCTGACATGCCTTTTCTTCCCTATTTTCTTTCTTTTGGATGTAGTGTTTTCTGTCTAGATTGTCTCCTGGGACACATTTCTGTCTCTGCTTATCTTTTCAGTTACAGTATCGTCTTCTGTTTTTCCCATTCACTTTTCTCCTCTGTTTATTTCTGATGCAGAACTTCCTCTGTGGCTTTTCTCCACCGTTGTCACCTCTGTTCTCATTGTATTTCTCTTTTTGTTTACCTTTAAGCTTTGTCTTTATCTCTTTCCATTCCTCCTTTGTCAAGACTATCGTCTGTCTGTCTGTCTGCCCGCTATACGTCTGCTGTCACTCGTTATCTTCCCATATGTTGTTTCTGGACTAAACCCAAGAACGTTGCTCTGGTGCCACAGCAGTGAGAGCTGCAGCGCTTAACTTCTGTGCGTCTGCTACAGGACAGCCAGCTGGTCCTCCGCTAAGCCCGGCTGAGGACATCGCCTTGCCTGGAAGGACCCAGAACCTCCGATGTTCTGAGTTGCCCCACAGAAGCTGGTAGGGGTGGACCGAAACAGAAGGGGGTAGGACTTCAGACACGTCAGTGAGCTAGCTGCTTTACCCAGTGCTTACCCAAAATGCCTTTTATCCTATCGGTGCCTAACATATTTGCATCTTTCAGAAGCAAAGCAGAGCTCGCTGTTTTTAATCAGCACGAGTAGTGCCTCCACGTATATCGCGGCCTTTGTACAGCACGTGCCTCTTGACGTGGCCACCGTCCCCTCTGAAGGTACCCGAACTTGCAGCTCCCCCTTCAGATGAGGGTGCCTCCTGCTCCCTTTGCTCACCTGTGTATGCAATAATTCAAGATTTGCTGGGCCAGAGGAGCTAGTACAAATCAGTAATGTAGAGAAGGGGTCTGATTGCTCCTCCAGGAACTGCTTAGTTCTCGGATAAAAATAGACGGATAAAAGGATGGTTGGTTTAGATTAGGGAAGAGTTGTTTCTGACACGTGGAGGCAGAAGAGACCATGTGGCACGCTGCATTTAAATACGTGACTCTTTTCCTTCCCCCAGCCACCACTCCTTGCATCAGAATTGCAGAAGTTCCAAAATATAACCCTTAATTTAAACATTATGCCTGTGTGCAGGCTGTGATTCTGATAGCGTCACTCCTGTACTGAAATCTGGATCCAAACACAATGAATTGAACTTGCATAGACGAGCTCTATTCTTTTTTTCTTTTTTCTTTCCTTTCTCCTAGGCAAGAAACAACCACAGTCAGCTGTTCACAGCCCCTTCATCCATTTGATTACAGAGTCAGGTATGTCTTTCCTCACCAACAACAAAGTGTGCAATGGGCATTGGTATTCAGGAACCATCTGTGCCACCAGCGAAGGTTCAGCAGAGGGCACCCAAATTACTATGAGTTGGAGTCTTGGTTTCTTTTATGTAGAACAGGGTAGGTCATACTGATACCAGACACATATGTACCATTCCCCACAGGACCAGACAAAGAGCCAAAGATTTAAATTATTTACAAAATCAGCAATTCTTTATTCTTGCCTTAAAGATTTGAGGGGATGTGGGAATGCACTAGCCAACTGTGCGACAGTTAATTCTTCGTTATGCCTCCTATGTCTCTGAGATAGGGCCTGTTCAAGCCCTCCGAGCAAACTCTCATCCCGTATGCCAAAGGTCAGGGATGACAAACATGTTAACATAGTGACACTTGAAGTGGCCCGTTACAAGACAGTTAATTTCTATTAAGCTTTAGAAAAAATTGGTACTTAATGCGATGGAGTGTATCATCGGTCTTTTTTAAGAGTTGAAAGTAACATTTAGATATAAACATACGCAGAATTTCACTATATCCTCCTAAGAATTACTCTTGTTAACAACATTTTTAATCTTACAATAATGCTCTATAAATTATTTTAAATTATTTATGCTTGTAAAATGAGCAGTTCCCTGTCTGTTGGCTGCAGAGTCACACTGCACTGTTTTTAATTGTACTTTAAAAACATAACAGCTACTGAGTGTCCACCTTCTACCACTGAACTCTTTAATATGTTAGTGTTTAGTTTTTTTGTGTTTGTTTGTTTGCTTTTTAATATTTTAAGTTAAAATGCAGCCTCTGTGACAGAAATCATAAATATATCTAGCATGTTATGAAATACACTTTCAGTGTAATATCATTTCATTGTCAAAATTCCTAAGTCTAAGATGTAATGAAAGTTATATGTAAAATTAATCATCCCATTAAGTGGATTGTGTTGCAGTGTGGTATACCCTGGAGAGTCTGGATCAATCAGTTTTAATTATCAGTTGTCAATTAATCATTTAACCTTGCAAAAAACTTAAATCCCTGCTCTCATCAACTTTTTCCTCTACCATTAGTGTTAGTGTCTAATGGTCCTTACGGTTCTCATGAAATGGTATTTCATTTGTAACCTCTTCAACTGCTAGTCTATGATACTAGTAATGAATGTAGAACCAGAAGTAGATAAAAATGACAGAGGAAGTAAAGACTCCAAAGAAGCCCAGATTCCATAAATATGTGGATAATTTAATTAAGTCTAGAGAAGAAAATTGTTGCTTTATGAAACCAGGTGGTGTTGATGAAAAAGATCATGAGTAAAAGCTAGTTTATTTTCTGAAAACTCCTAGGCAGGTGATCTGTGTTTTACATAGTATACATTTCTGTAAGCAAAAGTAGGCCAGTTAATAGACATAGCTAAAGCAGTCTGAACAGTTTTGAAACAGTAGAACTGACATCTACAAACTTCTTTTGAGTTCTTCTATCAGCCTCTCTCAAGAGCGAAAGACTGCTAAAGCATTTATAGCATATGTAAAGCTGCTAAGTGAACTTGTAAGGCTTGTGGATCCTTATTTTAAACAAGGCTGTAATTGCGGTCAGATGTCCAAGAAAAAGGGAAGAAAGAATATTAAGAAAAAGTACACTAAAAGATACTAAATGAAATTTGTAGGAGGAGGGGAAAGGCTAGAAGAAAGTGTGAACAAATTGTGTGATTTCTGTTTCATACGAATAAAAATAGACTAGCTCTGGAAGGAAAATAAGACTGGACTGCAAATGTCAAACCCTTAGGAATATGCTAGACAAAGCATAGTCTCATAGGCTGAGACTTCAGAGAGGTCTAGAAAATGTAGTTGGAATGTATTTTCGAAGAGCAGCATGAAGAGATGTGTCCAGAGCAAAAAGTCCCGTGTTCATGCAGGGTTGCTAAATTCACAGAAAACAAGAGCAAAAGAACACAGACAGGTATTTTACGTTCCTAAAAAGGAACTATTTATACCTAAAGAAATACATACCAGTGAAGAAGGCAGTAACTACAATACAGATGAAGGAGAATTCCTCGTGGGAATTGTCCAAAGATCAGACAGGAGTAATAACCTGAACGTGAATGTCCCCCTTATTACTTACAGGCTGGGTATTGATACAGAACTCAGTGTGGCAACTGAAGATTTGGTTAAGGAAGATTGTTGAAGAAGGTTGTTAAAAAAAAGATGTGTTGAATGCCCACGCATGAAGTTAAGATCACACAATAGGAAAATCATTTATGCTATAAATGCATCAAAGCTGTATGTGAAAAATTAAGAGGCTTGAAAAGATAGTTTTGCAATGTTTCATGAAATTGAGTATTTGAATACAAGGAAGCTGAACGCTGGATTTTATTGGGAGTCTGTAAGCTCTTACCGCAGAGAAAGTATAAACATAGCAAAACACAAGCTATTTTTGCATGCAGGAAGAGAAATCTATTTTAATATTACCAAGAGTTTTTATCTTATTTTCTTGACTGCATGACAAAAAGAGTAAAACAATGACTAGAGATTGATTTATATGCAGTGTATGTAGATCAAGAATATTAAGCCTGAATGTCTTGTAACATTATATATGCTGGAATCACTGGATATTTGGCTGGAACATAATTAATGAAATTAGAAAATACATTATTAGAGAATTAAGGTGTTAAATATGTTTTCATGGGTTTTAAACTGGTATTAACTACTCTTGCATATTAGCTGTAGTATTAAAAGATAGTAAGATACCCCTTTGGGTTCACTGTGATTTTAAGTATTTTGTAAGAAGCTATATGTTTCAGACATGCTACTTAGAGTTCAGGATATGCACTGTCTAATTGTGCTGTGGGAAGTGGTGATACAGTTACTTGGTGATACAAAAGTCAGAGAAAGTCAGGTTCCTGGTTGGTCCTGGTGAATACTTGGGCAGCACCATTTAACGTACATTCTCATCAAGTCAGCGAAAAGGTGAAAAAGTGAAAAGCTTTGAACATATCTGCTTGACTAAATGGCTACTGATTTTTAAAAATAGGAGTATTTTAGGTTATTTTGCCATAAAAAAAATAAGGCTCATATTCTTGCAGGATGTGACCTAGAGCCTTTGGAACTGCAAATCGTACAGAACTGTAAAGTGTACAGATGTGGAGAAAAACGTTAGGGTGTCTGATAAGTTTCTGCTTCTTCCTCCAAAGGGATAGTAAACCAAAAGCTGACCTGTAAAAGCTTCTTCTAAAACAAGGGGGAAGGACTCGGGTTATGGGCCTCTGGAGTTCTTTAGATACAAGTGCTCAAGGAAGAGTCAATAAATGATACAACATTAATTATAAGGACTAAGGGGCTGCTATCTTAGAGGAAAAAGGCAACAGGGAGAAGAAATGTGGAAAAAAATATAAACTGTGCAGAAAATCATTTCCAGAGGCGCTATTGCAAAGTCATTTGCCACGTAAACATAAAAAATGCTGAAAAAGAAATAACGAGTAAGCAACAAGAGAAAAAATGCAGAGATTGTTTTCAAGATCTGAAAGAAAAATGCAAATTACAGGAGAGATGAGAAATCTTTTCCCTATGATAGGAGCTATAGCATAAAAAGTTTCCACACCAATAGCAGTAAGAATGAATGAAAGGCATGAGAATTCAGCACTACTGAAAGGGTTATCTCACCCTGTTCTCATTGGATAGAACCAGCCCCAATTTTTTTTTTAAAAAGGGCAACAGGATTTGAAACAATTAAGTATGTAGTTAAGGTCCATGAAACTGGGTGTTTTGTGATCATGTTTTTTGTAGTCAAAAGGAAGACTAGACAGCACTAAAATTTACTATCTTTTTTNTTGCTAGAATGTGTAGAATGTGCCCTTGTAAAGGTGGGAAATGAGTGTTTTTTTTTTTTTTTTTTTTTTTTTTTTAGGGGAGTTCAATATTGCATAGGGAAATTGAAGACATGCCACTATTCAGAAGAAGTGGAATGTGGAATGATTTTATGCATATGAATTTTTGCACAAATCTGTGATAGAAAAACGGTAACATAAAGATGAGAGTCAATCAGATTCCAATGAAATACCAAGGATAACTTCTATTTTGTTCAAATAAATATATCACAGCTAGATTTCCTTCTTTTTAATGACAATGTCTTTTTAAATGAAGAGAAAAAATCTGAAATTGCTGAAATCCTGAAAATTTTTCTTTTGAAAATATGCCTTTGGATTTTTTTTTTTTCAGAAATAATTGAGGTTTTCACATACTGAAGACCATTTTTAATAGATATCCACATGTATGTTAGTTTCCATGTATATGTGGAAGAATGGTTTTTCTAATTTCTAGAATAGAAACTTGTAAAGAAGATTATTGTGGGATAAGAGAACTTCTGGCATATCTGTTGAATAAAAAGAGTTCATCTGAAAAGTCTGTTCATGTTTCCAGCTTAAAGGCAAAAAGAGGGAAATTTATAAAATTTTAACGTGTTTTTGGCATTTTATAATTTATCTGGTGACGAAGAGGCTTAACTTCTTGTCTCGTATACTGTCCCAGTGAAAGTTAGAAATGCTCTGCCAAATCTCCCTTCCTCTTCTACTTTTAAAATTACTCAAAATTACACACACACACATACACACACACATGAATATTCTAAAATCATATCTCTCATGTTATTCAATATTAGGAAGCCTGAGAATAACCCTGATAAGAGTATTTTGTCATTGGTAGTTGTGAAACCAAAGGAGTACTTTCTGCTTCTCCTGAGGAGGCTTATGTTGAGTTGAGATGGTGGAGGCTGCTCTCTTGTTGGCAGAATCTCACATTATGGAAGGAGATTTTTCCTCTCATGACCTGAATTTTGTGTCCCTCATTCCAAAATATGAGGAAATACTTGTGATATCATGAGAGGAGCACAACATCTGTTGAAAGTTTGTGGAACACAGAAAAGTATCTTGCATTTTAGCAAAAACTACTTATCAATGGAAAAATGTACAGAAGCAGAACGACTAGAGTTATGGCAAAGTTCTGACTTGATGAAATAAGTACAGCAGAAATAATAATAAAAGAGATTTGGCTTGGAAGGGACCTCTGGCAGCCGTTCAGTCCAAGCTCCTGTTCAGAGCAGTTCCACTTCAACAGCACATTAGTTTGCTCAGGGCTTTGTCATGCGTATATCCATGGATGAGGATGCTGCAGCCATCCTAGGCAACCTGTTCCAGTGCTTCACCACTCACTGGGGGAAAGAACTTTTTTCTTTAAGTGCAGTTTCCATTCCTCCTGCTGTAACTTGTGACTGTTGCCTCTTGTCCTTTTTCTGTGCACCTCGGAGAAGGATCTGGCTCCATTTCTGTAACTCCACTGTAGGTTGTGGAAGAAGTCAGTTAGATCTCCCTCAAACCTTCTCTTCTCCAGGCTAAATGATTCCGGTTCCTTTAGCCCCTACTCATGGGTACTCGTGTGGTCCATCCCCTATCTTTGTGGCCCTCCGTTGGACTTTCTCCAGTATGCGTGTCTCTGTCTTGTACTTGGAGGCATGAAACTTGACACAACATTTCAGATGCAGCCCCATCATATTCTAGTAGAGAGAAGTAACCATGCCCTTCAGCGTTGCTCATACAGCCCAGCACATGGTCTCCATTGCCACAACAGCAGATTGGTGGCATTGTGTTCAGCTTGTTCACCAGGATCCTCAGGTTCTTTTCAAACCACTTTGCTTTGTGCCTAGCAGTTTGAATATTTTCTGTTCCTTTAAAAATGTAGATGAGAGCACTCCAACCTTGTTAAAATGAAGTTCTTCAACTAAAATCTCTGTAGTTTCCAGCATTGGCTATTTAAAATCAGTTCACAGGACATTTATTTTTAAGTGACTTGTCATAAAAGTGATGTTGTAAAGTCACACAGCACTCACACTTAGCAATAAGGGATAGAAGACACATGGTTTTGTGAGATACTCAAGATCTTCTTTACGAATATTGCAGGTGTTATAGATAGCTTTACTGGTGCTTTGTCCATCTGACAGTGTGGATGAGGTAAAAGATGCTTCTTCCATAGCACAGAGTCTGTGTTAGGTAACTTCTGCAAATACCTGCTTTTTAATGCAGAGAGTATCTGAGAAAAAACTGATTAGTTCTCTGGTTTCAACGAGAATAAAAGTGTACAGAGTTGTGAACTCTTACTGGATTTAGGAACTGATTTGGGAGTTACTGATAAAGTGGGAGTTACTGTCATTAGAGGCTTTGGTGCCTGCCCCCGAAGTGGAACAAAGTGAGTGTATTCCCTGACCCGGCTCCGCGTGCCGAGACTGATACTCATGGGATGGATTTCTGGTGCTTGGCTTCAGGTGGGTTTACAGATCTGCTCATGCAAAAGATGTGACCTGGACCACGCTGCAATGACCCTGTGTAAGACTCAGTGATGTTGCTGGAGGGACAGGTGGCGGCAGCTGACTGGAGCTCCAAAAATCTTTCCCTGGGTATCTTCAACAGTACTCTTCAATTCTGTGACTGACTGAGGGCTTGTTTGCGTGCAGTATGGGGACGGAACAAAGTTGGACTTGGCAAAGGTAGAAGCTTCGTTTCAAGTACAATGTAGATTTAGCCTTAAACTGCTTGTGTCTCCAAGCAGAAATTTGGCAAATGTAGACTGTTCTATAATGCGTACTTTTATTCTAAATAAATAATATTCTTCCTGAAAGCTGGATTGTCTTGCCTCCCCAGTGGAAGCACATGTTTGCACTTTGGATTCATCTCACCTAACTACAAGTTGGTTAACCAGCCATAGATCAGTGATTAACAGCTAAGTAAACATGACCAGGTGAGCCCCCCAATCCTTCTTGCACCTGTATTTCAGCTCTTTGCAGAGTAAATTTGCTCAAAAATAGTTTATGTGGATATATTAGTTTGCCATACCTCAGCTTCCTGGATGTGTAATAGTCTATATACATGTGACTCTCAGCACTTCACTCTCCTCATATTTTCTGTATATATATATTTTTTCCATATGGTAGTTGAAAGTAACTGGAACATTGTCTGAGGGCGTCTCTCTTTCTGTTGCTGTTCCTGGATATTTCACATCTCAAGTCCTTGATGCATCATTTAAAATATACGCCAACTGCTTTTGGGTAAGCTCCTGGGTTTAAAAGTAAATTACAGTAAATCACAAATAATTGGTATTCAGCACTCAAATAGCAATTTCACACTATGGCTTATCCCTGTGACACTTCTCCCTAAGGGTCTTGAGTACCTCAGAATATTTATCCCATCAAGTTCATGCAAACTATTTAAAATTACTCCATTTGTAGCTATTATTAAGTGTTATGACATGCTCTGATTTTTCTCTGCAATTTTTTTCTTTTAATATTTCCCATGGGAACTAAACAGTCAGAAGTCCCTTCGAGCTTAAGAAAGGGTGGATTTTAATGAACTGCCCAGAGAATGGCTGTTTGTGCTCAAGTGGAGTTAATAGGTTTCAACAGCAACCCCACAATGGCTTGAAACAATGAGGTGTTTGAGTCTAAATGGATTTTACAGTACTGTACACGAATGTGATTTTAAAATTCATATAAAAACTTTCCCATATTATGTTCCTGCATATTTCATGCATATTTTAGTATTGCATCTTTTGCTTCAGGATGCTATTTCTGACAGTGCCACAGTACTTGCTGCAGCCATAGGTACTACTGGCATAGTTATAAAAAATAAAAAAAAACAGAGAGTAATGAAGATACACAGTTCCTGATTTTAGTGCATGGCCTTTGTAGACACTATGATGGTAAATGAGAATATGTGTTGGCAGGCATTGTAATTCCCTTTTTTATTTAAAAAGCTTGCTTCATCCAGATATCTATTCAACACCCATTTGTTTACTGGGAAGACAAATGTAAGGAATGTCTCCCCACATCTACCAGCACACCTGCCTCCCGCCAACACCACCCCATCCCCAAACCCGAGTCTTATCTTTTCTTTAAAGGAGTTTTTTTATGCAAAATCACTATTCTTTCACATTCAGTTGAAAACCAAAATCTGAGTACTATCAAACTGCTGATATTTCCAGATGGTGTTATTTCCATGGTTTTTTTTTTTTTTTTTGGTGTGGCATTGCATAGCACAAGGTTACTTGCGCCGAGCATCTTCTAAACAGCTAGCAAAGATACGGTTGCTAGTACAACTTCTTTGTCACTTGCTTCCATTTTCTGGTCAACTGGAACTACCTCTGAGTTTGCTTTATGTGCAACCTTATTTTACATACTCTGTTTTGTTTTGTTTTGTTTTGTTTTCTCTCTGACTTGTGTTAGACAATGATAAATAGTTCCTTCCTTCAGCCTGGCTTTGTAACTATGTCTCACACCTCTTCATTTTTCTGTAAGTTATGGAAGAATAGCTCTTTACAAAGTTAACAGCAGCACAGTTTGTCAGCTTTGGCTGCAGGATTATTTTGCACCATCACCGTTAAAAGTGGAGGATCTGAAAAAAGCAGCCATTGTCCTGCTATTTCTCTTCCCTGTACTTTGTCCCCCTTCTAAGTTGTCATTACTCTTCGTAAACAAAGGGCGTTTGGGGCGGTGAATGCTATCTGTGAACGGTCCTGCTTTCTGACAGCTCTGAAGATGAAAGGTCCCCACTGGCACTTGCTGTAGCTGCGCTTGATCGAATTCTGCGACTGTTTTCCTTTGCTGCTCGGTGGGACAGTGGCTGTGTAACTTGTGCCTCCCGTCTGCATCACCAGGGAGCTCTGGCGTCTTTCCAGCATCTTCAGCACTTGTATAATGTTCCGCAGCAGGAGCTCGCCTTTTATCTGCAGCTCAGGCACTTTCTTCTTGCTACCCTACAAGATTATCTCTACCACTGGCGACAGACCTCGAATCTCTTTTCCTCAGATTAAAGTCTGTAAAAGGATTTGTTTTGAAATGTTGCTGCCTGTTTCGTTGCAGTGACTCTCATGCTCCTTAGAAGAGGGAGAAATTGGTTGAGAACTGGATTGCAAAATATCTGTTGGCAAAGATGGTGGCAATCCCTGCGGGCTGGGGATGCGTATTTTCTTATTTAAGTTGTATTTTGATTCGTGAAACCCTTGCTAGTCCTGTAGACGAAACATGTTTACAAAAAAAATGTAATCTGCATCCAGGTACCTGGGAATGTCCTCAATTTTTTCTTTTCTTTTCTTTTTTTTTTTTTTCCCTTCACACTCACATGTACCAATAAGCAGAACTGGACATGTATACCCCAATCTTCCCTTTCAGATGTGATATTATTCTAGATATTACCGTGCTGCGTGTTTTAGCCTGGTCAGCTTGCATATAGTGCAGTCAACATGTGTTTGGTTCCATAGAAAATGAGAATTAAAAAAAATAAACTAAATTGCTAAATCTAGCAGTACTTGTTTAGAAGAGACATGATTGTTCCCATACTGTGACCTAAGAGAGGAGATTTTCTTCTCGAAGTGGACACTAAATAGGGGTAGAATTTGGCTGGCCATTTTGTGTTTGTTTTTAGATTTTTGAAGTTTATATATAGTTTTTTTAGATATCTAAATTTGTGTTCTCAATTATCTTAAATCTTCAAGTACTGAAAAGGAAAGATATTTTATACTTTAAGAAGATTTTTACTTTTAGACAACTAGTTCAACTTTGATTTACATCATTAATATTGGGAATAGTATAGAAGAATAACACTGTGGCTATGTGCAGAAAACTAAAAAGAGTCAAAAGAACTGTAAACCTAATGTAAGGGGATGGACTGAAGAGCCAGACATAAAAGCTAAAATCTGTTGTTAAAATGTGTCATCCATTTTGTCTTGTTTTTGCTTTTGTTTTTTGTTTTTGTTTTTGTTTGTTTGTGTTTTCCCCTGAAGAGTGTTATTTAAGTTTTGAAGAGAAGCTATTGGTAGTAGTTTCAGTGAGGGAATTCTGTGCTGATGCTATGTAGGTGAGTAAGTATAAAGAGAATTGATATCTTTATATTTTTCTGTACCTTTTTTTTTTTTTTCATTTTGATTCCCGTGGTACTATGTTTAGGGATGTAATCAGACCCCACTTTATTTGTTAGCAAATAAAACAAAAAAATTTCCATCTATAACTTCTGCTATTTCTATGGAAAATAGTTTTTTGACCCTTATGTTTATATCTTGTCTATTTATTAAAGTAAATGTGAGCTTCCATTAGACAAGCTAGCTGATAGTCCTGTTCTTGGGAATACCAGTGGCACCATGACAAGCTACTTCATATTCCACAGGACCTTCTCTTCAGTGAAGCCTGAAGAACAGGCTTCATTTTCATGCATGTAACTGAGAGCATGATTATATGTCTGTTTCATCCAGCGGTAAAGCGGATCTTATTTTTACTATGTCGCAAAATGCAACTTCCAGCCGAGACGAGCTTTGGACAATGGCTGGCTCGGTCTGGTGGGAGCCTTTATCTGAGGCCACGTGGAAAACTTGCTGGTTAAGCACCGCGAAGCTCCTGGGCTGCACCTGCATTGCACAGAGCATAACTGGGCAGAGACACAAAGTCAGTCACGCCAGTGCCTGGCGCAGGCTCAGCCACCATCAAAGAGCTTTATTCCTGCATTCAGCTGGTGGCCGGGAGAGGGTGCAGCACAGAGCTCATTGACCAGAATTACGCAGGTTTATTTTGCAATAATATCACTTTTTTTTTTTTTTTTTAAATCCCTTACAGGCCTAAAAGAGTTTGTTATCTCTTCTTGACTCATAACTCATAAAAGGCTTTCACAAGATCAGACCTACAAGGAAGCTTTTAGTTCCTTCTTGAGGCTGATTGCATTATAGTTTGAGATCAATGATGAGATCTTGCTTTGAACTCTTGCAGTAAATAGACCTGAGAAAAATCTCACTATAATTAGTTTTTCCCTTACCCATAACATTGACTGCAGGATTAGGGATCAATCTAGCAATTTATTGAGTACTTATGCAAGTTGCTGAGCACTCTGAGCTCCCACAGATGTCAGCTGGATTTGAATAATGATGGCTGAATTAAGTGCCACAAGAATATTAAAAGTAGGGTTTATAAATCAGTCTTTTCCCTTATTACTGATAGTGGTTATTGCCACTTACCATACTGAGCATTCCTTTCTTTCACCTGAAATAGGCACTGAATGCACGCATAGATTTAGATCTGGCATTATGTTAATAAAGAACACCTATTTTATGAAAAGCCCTGTACACCATCCATGCAACTCTTTTTAAACAGACGAATGAAGGAATTAGATAATGTATTCTTTAATTTTGGAATGAAAGCCCTCTCAGAATTGATGGGGAAGACACTCGGGTAACTTGTGTCTATGGGGCCTGACGAGGCAAGTTTATTTTTTGTCTTTTTCTTTAGTGCCGGTTAAGAGGAAAGTAAGTATTACAGGTAAAAATTTGTAAGTATACTTGAAAACAGATTATATACATATTTATATACACATATTATTTCATTCGAAGGAGAAAAAAACATAAATTCTGCAATATCACAGTATTTTAGTGTGTTCTTTTGAAAAATATTTTTCATCTGAAATTTTCAGTCTGTAAAGCTAAGGCATGTTAATTATACTCATAAGATAATACAAATTTTGAATGCAAAGTCCAAAGCAACCATATGTAAACAGCTAATGAGGTGCTTGACATGTTTAACTTTAAGTGGTGACTGCAGCTAGAATATTTTTGGGATTGTTTGATTGTTCAGCACAGAAAGGAAGGACAGGAAAGCAGCAAGAGGAAGAAATATTTGACAGTCTGTTCACTGTAGTTTATTTTATTAAAGTTTAAAATGTAAGACTTCTAGAGTACTGCAGTGATCTCTGGCAGAGGTGAATTAGCAGAAGCCAGAGGGGATAAACAACAAGGGAGGAAAGAAATCATCTCAGACTTTGATTTGCTTGCAGGATTTCAGCAGGGCACTCCCAGGAGCCCAGGAGAGCTCCCCTCCCACCCACCAGTGGTTGACAGTGCTGTCATGCATCTTGTTCATGAATTATCAGGTGAAATGTATTGGGCTGTGACTCTTTGGTAGGTGCGAGTTGGCAGGGTGTCATGGAGCTACAGCTTGTAGCTCAGGATCTGGCCTTTGCCTGCTTGCATGCTTTATAGCCAGGCTTCAGTGAATAATGAAAAAGCAAGAACGAAAACAAAACCCCATAAACAAACCCCCAAACAAATACTTACGTGTGTTTTAAAACACTCTACTCCTCATTTGTATTTTTGTTCAGTATATGCTATGAGACTTCCTGGCAAAAGAATGAGAAAAGCAGCCACCAGCCACATGCGTGAATAGTTAAGGAAACTGCATCTTGAACTTTCCCTGGCACGTGTGTATGTGGAAAGTGATTCCTTATGCAGTGAAGAGCAGGGGACACTCCATGACCAGTTACAGCAAAGTTTGATCAATCTTAATATGTGATTAATTCACAGAAGAAGTAATTAAAAGGGTAAATATGAATAATGAGGAAATTTTGTTGAACCTGTAATATTTTTTTTTAGTTATATGAATTGATTAAATTCCTTCCTCTAATTTTTACAACAATTAGTAAAATGTATTTCTCACCGGAACTGATGCATAAAAGATACAGCTGTTGGATCTCAGTGGGCATGGGGTTTTTATTATTACCAGTTTCCAAGAGACAAGATGACTATTACATGAAATGCAATGAAAAATGAAAACTTTGAAGTATGTGGAAAACCACTACTATTTTATGAATATTTGTCTTACTAAAGCATGGACTGAAATAAACTATTTTGTGCAGTAAGTTTTCAAATAAAACAAAAGAAGTGATCTTGCAAAGCCTCAGCAGCAGAAGAAAACACTCACTTGTGCTTACGAATCATCTGATTTGAACAGTAGATATAAAAATTAACTGTACAGATTGGAAATTTTGCAGCTGACTATGCAGTTTGCAAATAATCATCCATTATAACCCTTTTAACTTGCAGCTTGAAATTAAACCTTTGATTTTCTCAGTAACTGAACATGCTAAGTCATTAATTAAAATAAAAAGCCTTCTTCTATGAGTTTAAAGAAAACGTCACCGAATCCATCTATCTAAACTTGTCAGGTGACTTTTGAGCATACAGAGTTTTCTAACAGGGTTTTCAGCTAACTGAAAAATGTCTGTGGCTGCAGGCTAGGCAAAAAGACTGTTGTTTCCTTCTGTGCAATGATTTGAAGTTTGGCAGAGTACTTATTATACTTGAAGGTTAGCCCCACATTAATTGTTTCAACAGGTTTCTCTGACATACAGTAAGTTAATATTCACACTGACAGTGCATATATTGATTTATAAATACACTTTTCAGTAGAGCTAATAATCTTATTAGCTTTTGCACAAGGTAATCAGCATTGCAGAAAGTAATTCATGAATTTTATGAGATTGTTGGATTTTTAACTGTCATGGGAGCTGCAGACTGCATGCACTTGGTAATGCATGCATCACCACATGATGACTAATGAGGCAAGGTAAAGAAATCGAAAATTTTTTCATTCCCTCAACATGTAGCTTGTGTGTGATGCCAGATGTAAAATCATTGATGTACTTGCCAAGTTCCCAGGATCATGTCATGATTTATTCAAACTTAGACAATCAGGATTAGGTCAATCTTTTGAAAATGATCAAATTCAAGGAGACTGGTTAATAGATAAGTAGGAGCATTGCTTGTAAATAAAGCACTGAATATATATTAAAAATGAAATTATTATTTACAACTTGCCTTTTTTAGGTCACTGTTGTTCTCCTCTGAAGGAAGAGCTAATGACTGCAGTTCTTAATCCCCAAACTCCACCAGAATGACTTTATAATGAGACACATAAATTCATAAGAGCTATAATTGAAAGAACTGTGGCATTCTGAGAAAATAATACAAATGCCTCTCCCAATGTGCAGCATATTTTATATGAAACAACAATTTGAATATTTGTGAATCTTTCCTTGTGTTCTGCATACAATGCAATGAAGCTGACTGATGTATAATAAATATCTGAGGGGGAGAATGAGATTTGCGTATCAAAATATACAAGTATACCCAGATAGTTAAAGTGAGTCTGGTAATGATATTACTTTCCAGTTTGTTGAAACATAGCAAGAAACATTTAGAATGACTGAGTCTATTATTATAAGGTACATGGTAAGCTCAGGTTTGTTGTTGGTGCATTAAACTTCTCAGAAGATGAACATATTTTACATGTGTGTATTTTTAAATATATGTTTCTCACAAAAAATGCTTTTTTTTATGATGACTGCCTTTAGGGACTCTGAAATTACTTTATGACATTATTTTACCTCTCATACAGGCTTTTGGCTTCCTGGAATAAGAGCAGCCAAATTTACTGTAATTTACTTTCTGATCTTTTTAGTTGAGATAATGCTTTGACAAATTGCCTGATGGATCGTTAACCGGAAGAGATATCTAAGTTGCTGCTAGCAATTAAAGCAAATTTAGGATATTTTTTTTGCAAGTTTGTTCCTTTTCTTCCTGCCCCTCTGGAGAAAAAAAAAAAAAAGAAAAAAAAAGAAAAAAGACAACAAAAACAAAGAATTCCCTCCAAGGTATTTTTTGAATCACAGAATGGTTGAGGTTGGCAAGGAGCTCATCTGCTCCAACCCCTGCTCAAGCAGGGCCACCCAGAGCAGGGTACCCAGACCTTGTCCAGGCGGCTTTTGGAGATCTCCAAGGAGGAGACCCCACCACCTCTCTGGGCAGCCTGTGCCAGGGCTCCCTCACCTGCACAGCACAGCAGTGCTGCCTGGTGTCAGAGGGAACCTCCTGGGCTCCAGTTTGTGCCCACTGCCTCTTGTCCTGGCACTGGGCACCACTGGGAAGAACCTGGCCCTGTCTTCCCTGCATGCTCCCCATAGGTATGTATAGACATGGATGAGACCTGAGCGTCCCCTTCTCCAGGCTGCGCACTCCCAGCTCTCTCAGCCTCTCCTCACAGGAGCGGTGCTCCTGTCCTTGATCATCCTGGTGGCCCTCTGATGGAGTCTTCCCAGTATGTTTAGGTCTCCCTTGCACTGGGCAGCCCAGAACTGGGCCCAGGACTCTGGGTGCGGCCTCACCAATGCCGCGTGTAGGGGCAGGATCACCTCTGTCAGCCTGCTGGCAACACTTTGCCTCATGCAGTCCAGGAAACCACTGGGCTTTGCCCCAAGGACACGTGGCTGGCTCATGTGTTACACCATTGGAGCCAATCCAAATATCCGAACATCCAAAATGCTGACCCCCAAATACCAGAGAGCTGGATTCAGTGCAACTCACGGCAGAAGCATGACAGTAAATAATATTTCTTTGCCATATCTGCACAAGTAAAACTTAGTTGCAGGTCTCTGTTTGTTCTGGGTGAAGTGCAGCTCCTTTCCCATGTTCTGGCTGCCTGCGGTGTTTGAGGAGACACAGTTGTTTGCTCTTGATATATGTTTAAAAGGCCCTGACCACTGCTATTAATTTACCCTTCTGAGATAAGGCATTGTCAAATAAGATTTATTCACTAGCTTTCTCATATACTCAACTATTTTTCTTTCATTTTACTAATTTTATACATCTGAATCCACTCACAGTGTTACAACTGAATCCCCAAATCCAGGAGATTGGCTCCATTTCCTCACCATAGTTAAGCTCATGTAATTAAATTATATGTATTGAAAGAAAACCACCATATAGTGGCTGTATTATATCTACTTTGTTAAGAGAGCACAGCTGATATTGGGATCCTTCATGAAAGCTAGAACGCAAGTCTACAAGGAGTAAGTTATCATGTTGGAATACTTATAAAATAAATCTATCAAAAAAGGTGAGAATCAAGAAACATCACTAATATTGTTCCTAAGGGACCAAAGTTTATGCAGCAATATTTTGTGTGTGAGTTTCTCTCTCTTTTTTTTTTTTCTTCCATGATAACCTTTGAATATGTTCTATGGCTATTTTTAAATAAATCTGGAAGAGAGGCAGTGGCTTTGAAGGTAGCTAAGCCTCTACAGAATCAGTAGGCAGCTGTAGAGAGGGAAATAAGTTTTGTTAACCTTCCACTGGAGGATAAACTTCACACTAACTAGACCCTAGAGAAACCCAGTCTCTGGACACAAACCCACCAAAGCCAGTTTTTGGTAGCAGTCCTGGTTGTGAAGTTGTTTCTTTCGATGAGGGGGTGAGCTGCAGGGGCAGCTCAAGGTTTCTGACTTCCAGGGGAGCCTCTGCTCAGAAGTGCTGCCCAGATACCCTTGTCTGCGCTGCTTAAACAGATGTGTGTTTTGTTTCAGCTCAGTATCACCGCTGTAAAAGTCCTGCTAAAAGCTCATTCTCTGGGAGATGAATAGTCAGAAACATTTAAAATCTCAGAAGAGCTTTGGTTTGCATAGGCTTTTAGAAATATGATTTTTTCTGTCAATTGCTTTGTCCTATAATTCAGTGAATAAGACTAAGGTCTTGGAGGATTATGTGCAGAAGGAGAATTGCTTTTCTATCCATAATAGAACGGGTAACTGCCTTTTAAAGCCAGATTTTGTTGTATAAACAGCAAAGAAAGAAACAGATATATTACTGTAGAAGAAATGTATGCAGACAGAGCAAGATAGATGTGTCAACATTTGTTTGTATTAAGGGGTAACTGTCCTTTTCAGCTGTGTCTGAATCATACCCGTTATATTATTTCACAAAGTTTTTCTGGTTTTCATAGGCTTTGGTCAATTCTTGCCATGCATAAATGGGACAGTGTTTATAACAGAACTAGGTTATCCATCTGCAATATGTGGGTTTTATTATTTTTTTTTCACAGTCTTTCTTTTTCTTTCCTTTCTTTTAATTTCTGTGAGCTGAATAGATGAATCATCTGGTTCAGCTGACTAGATGGATATGAACTAGAAGCAACCAAGAGCAAAATAAAGTAAAATGATGTTTGTGAATATACCATAGGTGTGAGTTTATGCCCTTATTACTAATTAATGAGCAATATATTGCCAAGAATGGTTGGCTTATGAGCAGAGTGCAACCAGATAAAGACTTGCTAAGTACCTGTAATGATAACTTGACCATCTCCCTTTGTGAACTTTCAAGAACTCACTGTATAGTTTGTGCATCTTGCAAAACTTAAGAGTCATGGCCTGTAATAAAATTCCCCTGTAATAAAAATACCTGCCACATTGACATGGAATTTTCTTTCACTAGGTGTGACTGTGTGGAGCATTTTATATTATGAAATATACTTGTGTGTAGCTGGTGAAAACTAGAGAAGTACTTTACTTGAACTCTTGTTACTGTTACAAAAAAATGTTTAATTAACCTTCTCATTTAATGGCAATGCTTTATTGCATTCTTCATCTCCCCCTGGTGCCTAGTGAAAATTCTTGATTTCCCTTGCTAAAGAGACCTCTGTGTGAAGAATGGTGAATAAGGTACATAACCTGTAGGGTTTATTCCAGCCCTGTGGTAGACAAGCAGGCCCCAGTTTCTAACCTTTTGTGTAAATAGCAATAGTCTGCCATGGACAGGGGTTATTTTCTGTTACTTTTACCTGTCTGACCTGTCCCTCATCTAAAAGCTGTTTCCATGCACTCTGGTCTGTCGCTCTGTCTGCTGAAGACTGTTCTTGGTCACCATAATTTCAAAGGCCTGACCCAAAGCAGATGGAGAAAGTGCCACTGCCTCCAGCTTGATGCTGTAGACTCCTAGCATGGTGTGTATTTCAACCTGCTATTTCAAGACCTTCTTGGTCCATATGTTGTTACTATTTCATGGCTTGGAGTTGCTTACTGATTTAGGTTCCTGTTTGTATACCAGTGTTAAAACTATATCACAAGCATAGTTGACTGGCTTCATTGGAGTCTCTTCAAAGTTATTAACTGTCAAAGAGGTTCTAATGTAACCTTTAATGAATCTTGGACGGTCACATTTGTTCCCCTGTGTTCATAGCCTGTGCTTTGACTTGCCTTTGCCTACCACCTTTGTACCTTTTCCCTGGATAAAGATGTGATGTCAGTCTGGCATGTTTCATAAGGTATAAATATCACTAGAAAAAGGGAAAACGTAGAACTTATTTTATATTTAACTGCAAAGCAAAGCGTTTTAAAGCATCACCTGCAAATTCAGGTCATGTTCAGTTCACAATATATATGTATTTATAAAAAGCACTGTTTGTTTATAGCTTAAAAATTGGCTTTGGAAGAGGTGATGTAACACCTGTCCTACTAACCTCATGTAAAGAGAGCATACCCATAAGCACATACAGCTTTTAAATTTATGACACATTTCAAAACTTAGGAATTTACACATACTTTTATTTTTAATGTAAACAAATACTTAAAATCTACGTATCATGCATTTCAAGAAGAATCTCAGAAGAAGAACATAAAAGTGAGTAGGATATATATACTTTTCTATTAAATACACACTTTCACTGCAAAGTCTGTTTTTTTTCTACTTACTTCTTAGGAAACAGAGACTGATGTTTTTACATGTCTCCTGCTAAAAAGCACATCTTCTAGTTTTGCTTTGGGGTAGAATTCATATCTACACAGAGTGTACAAAACATAATTATTTTTAATGCTCTAATTATATGTGTAGGTACAAACAAAGTTTGCAAGTGTTCGGAAGCAGAAGAAAGTTCAGTAATTGTTCATAATGACTAAAATTCTATCTTAAAACACCAGAACATTTTTGCATACTCACTGAAGCTGATAAGAACTTCAAACAATTACAGTATTTATATGTCAACTTCATACATTTCTGAACATTTATTCCATATGGTACTATGACTAGTATAAGCTTTTGGCACTGTTCCTTATATAAGGAGCATGCTCTGGAAATTTCTCATCTGAGGAATCTCCTCTGAGAACATTCTTTTCATATCTTCAGATTGTATCAACAAGGGAGTTAAGAAAGATAAAATTCAGGAGATAACTTTTCTTAACTGATCGCTGAGAAGCATACATGCGTAAAAGCCAAATGTATTCTACATTGTTCCAAATGAGACAGAAAAAGTGAGAAATAGTCTTTCTGGGTTTTATCTATTAAAATAGTAAGAAGTAGACCCGAATTTCAAAAATGATCCAGAAAAAGGGTAGGTGATTTGCATAGATCAAAGGATAATGCTATGATCTTGCACAGAAAAAAAAAGATGATCATGTTTTTGTAAGAACTTTTAATATTAAACTATTAATTGATATTTTGCCCTCTATATTAAAAATAAACAAAAACAAACAACCAAAAAACACCACTCCTTTTCTCCTTCTCTTTCTCCTTCTTTTCTGTATCCTGTTCTGTATGACTCTTTGAGGTCATCATGCAGAAATAATAATCACAAAGCTATTCTTCTATCTATCTGAATTTGCACAGGAAATTGGTTTGTCAAGTGTCCATGCAGAGTTTTCAGCCCAAGTTTTACACAAAAGAAGCCTGGGACAGATTCAGAGAAAAAAATAACCCTAAAGGTTCTTACTTGCTTGAAACATTCATTCACTTTCAGTATTGTTCACCAAGCTGAGTTTGTGATCTTAGATTTCTGATTACCTACACACAACATAATGAAGTACAGCTGTGCTGTGTATAGCAGGATGACAGTAATTTAAAATAAGATATTCAAGCAACCGCTCAATTAAATGTCTCTTCATAATTTTTGAAAGATTGGCATGGAAGAAACAAATGCCTTGACACACAAGTAAAAGAAACAGAAAAGTGGGACAGAGAACACAAAGTAGCAGCTGTTATTTTTATCAAAGACTTACATGAGCTTAAGAATAACTTGTTTTGTTTCATGAAGGCATAGGTGACTTGATGTTCTAGATCAAGATCAGGATGTGTAGCAGGGCTTTCTCCCTCTTGTAATGTACCCCTGAAACAGAAATCAGAATTCATAATGTCTAATCTGGTAAAGAACTAACTGCATTTTGTGACAGAAATCTGCATAGTTTCACAAAACTGAGTATTTTAATTACTTGTTAGTTAAATTCTATTTTTTGAAATGGGTAAATAAAATTTATTTGTATTTTAATGAATGCGATGTTTGGCATTTAGACCACTGCCTTTAATCAATATCTTTAATACTTACAAGCATGAGTAAGAAGAACAGCATGATAAACATATTGTTGGTGCTGTAGGGTACATTTTAAATGTCTAAATAGTAATCAATACTAAGAAATTAGGTATTGACTAAAATACTTTCATAATAAGTAATTATTGGTTTGCTCTTTTGGAAATTAGACATTTTCACTGTGGGAATAAAGAGTAAATATACGGTCATGAAATTAGACTGTGACCTTTTGATATAACTTTCTTCTTTCTATGAAATTAGTAGGTTTAAATATGGCTGCACAGCTGTATTATGCTCTAAGCATCAATTTTTAATTATTGTAAGGTCAAGATTGGAACAAATGTGATTAGCACAATCCTCTGGCACACGCCTGTATTTGATACAGGACCATCAGCTTTTTCAGGTTATACTCTCAATACTGCTGACCTTCTCAATACAGTGTTCGCTTTTGGTTAGCGTTTCCTAAAGCATTCAGTAGTTGTCTAAATACACTTTCATTAATCTCTTTAGCAAAACTTCCATTGACCTTAGAAGGAACAGAGCCTGGTCAGCAATGAATGGTGCTAAAAACTGCCACTGGAAATTGCCATTGTCATGTTGGGTGTTCTGGCTACTGGTTTTGTTCACAGTGCATCAATGACAGATGACATCATTATCAACTCCCTGTAGACGTGTCAGCCTGCAAGCTTGCAGTATGTACTTTACACTTTCCTCTGCTTTCGTGCTGCAACTTTTTTAGTTTTCATAGTTAGGGGGAACAATTTTTGATCAAACCCCCACAACTTTTATGCTGCAATACAGATCTTTTACACAAAAAAGGAGTCTGAGGAATATGGGGAATTACTTTGTGTATCATCTGTGTTTCTTTTTATTAGTTTTTCAGAGGTAAGGGTTTATCATACTGTGACAAGACATTCCATGCACACTGCAGGAAAGCAATACAACTGCTTCTTATAGCTAGTGTGTGCCAGCACTTGAGAAATAATCCTCACCTGCACTCTTTGATGGTGTATTTCCATTAAGTGGTGATGCCAGCTCATTTGGCAAGGTGACCCCAAATGTGTGGCAGAAGGTAGACTGATCCTTTTAAGTTTTCCATAAACTTTGGAGATATGGAAAATATGGTGGCAGTGTCTTTAAGGAAAGATTTAGATGTGTTTTTATAGAAGCATACTTCTCCCAGTCCTCCAAAACAACTGAAATAAATGGGACCTAAATGTTGTGATAAAAGGTAAGAGAAAAATAGCTTTTATTTTTTTATTTTTTTTTATGTTTTTAATTACTGCCCTGGCACTGTGCATAACTCTGGAAGCTGTACTGAGCTCTTCCATGACCTCCTATTGCCTGATTGCAATCTCTGTAGCACATTTGGTGCTGGGACCTGGGGTCCTTGCAGGAGATACAGGACTCATCACTTGCATTGGACAGCTGGGAAAGGCAAGAGTGGTCAAGGAAAAAGAGGGGTCAGCAGTGGAGCTGATTCTGTATTTGCAGCAGCAGCTTTTTACTTTTTTTAAGAAGAATCAAGGGAATATGGTAACTTCCTTTAACTCTTAAAACAAGTGCGAGGCTAAAAAATTTACTGCTTTTAGTGGTTTCAAATATGAAGTATTATAGTGGTGCTGTTGTATAGATTGAGGTCACCTTCCTTAAATCCGTATTTTTCCACTAGGTTTTGCAGCCCCTGATCAGAACACCCTGGTGCAGGATGCATCTGACTGTGAACGGAGACATTCTCTGTGCTGTAATGCTGAAATTAATGTAATCTATGTAATTAAAGTGCTTCTGACTTTGTTTTGGATAAAATCCAGTACTTAAGACTCACAACTTCTAATTTTTCTGTATGGGGTGCCTCCTGCCAAACACGAACAGCTCATAGAAGGTAATATGTACTGAGTATGTTGCATGCGTATGTAATGTAAAAATACTTGAATTCACAATTCCCACTTAAGAGTCATAGCGAGGGCAACCACACTAAACCTAAATAAATCTCTTCTACCTCTCTAGTGTCTTGAACAAGTATTAGTTCTTTATCACTTAAAACAAGCACTTTCATACCCATTTTTAACAAATTCAAGCAAATATGTCAGACCAGTTTGTTGTAATCACAGACAAAATGTTAATGGACATTATGGATGTACTCCTCTGAAACACTGCTGACAGTCAAGTCAGTGGAATTATGTTTTGTTAACAAGGACCTGGTTCCATTATTTATGGGGCAAAATTTACTGGTGGTGGTCTTAGCTTGTTGATGTCTACGTAGAGCAAACAAATTCAGTGTACACATAGCAAATACCAAAATTAGCCCAAACCTTTCATCTTCCTCCCCACCCTCTACTGTCACCCAAATAAAACCTGAAACCAAATCACTGTCCATTAGGTGGCTGACTATTTTGTTAGGCCTTTTGTAAGGCAGCGCGTTTACTTCTACATTCCCTACCAGCTCTTTCCCGGGGTGCTTTGTAGCACAGGAAGTAAAATAGTTCACACGTACCCTGTCTTTGCCTATGTGCATGTTGCATTGATGTTGGCTGTTGCTGTTGTATTGCTGCCTGCACAGCCAGCTGTGGCTCGGTTCCGTACGTCAGGAAGGGCTTTGTCCTGCAGTGGCGTCTGCCGCCAAGTTCAGCCTTTCCTTTGTGTTTCTGTGCTGTTTTGAGCTGAACACAGGCAGAGCAGCAGCTGCTGCACCGTTCATTACAAATACTAGTTCACTGGCGCGTGGAAGTGCCCACTGGATGTCCTACCACACAAGCAGTACCATGGTCCACGTACCAAGCAGCTGCTGTCCACTGTTTCACTTTATTCATTGTAAAGAGAGGAGTTATTAAGCCCTGAAACTCTAAAGGCAGCCTGAGGGACAGCTACAGCCATCTGCACTGTATCTACCAGCTTCTACATGCCTGCTTCTATGTAGGCTATTTGCATAATTTGATTGGTCTGTTATTTTGGATATTTGCAGAGTTTATGTTCTGATTTATTAGCTACCTATTCAGAACTTCATTTCACTTCTCAGAGTGAAAGGCATCTGAGGATTTCTTTCTGCACTGAAAAGGTTCTTATTTATTGGGATGTGCATCCTTTTACAGCTGGGGTTGGCTAGGTCACGTAGCATGCGAGGTGGTGGCCTTATCCCATTTCTGGAAATATATTCTGGCCTGTGTAGTTCTGAAGAAATATTCACAGAATCACAGAATCATTTAGGTTGGAAAAGACCTCCAAGATCATCCAGTCCAACCTATAACCTAACACTACCAAGTCCTCCACTAAACCATGTCACTAAGCTCTACATCTACACATCTTTTGAATACCTCCCGGGATGGTGACTCAACCATTTCCCTGTTCCAATGCCTCACAGCCCTTATATTGTATCCTGTATGGCTGGAACAATATTGTAACACTAGGAAACACGAGTTGTAGGTGCTGGGGTGCTGCCAGCGGATGTGGGGCTGGTTCAGCCGTGGCCTTGGCCCTTTCTGTGCTCGTGGACAGGCAGCTCTTCCATACATTGCGTAATTAATACTGCTCTGTCTCATCACCATCAGGTAAGACCAGAGAATCCTGTTAGAGAGTGTGGGTGGCTGAGAGCTGCTAGTCGCTTGCTTTTTTTCTCCAGCTTCCAGAAATGGGCCTCATGGATATTTTGGGGAGGTCACTCCCTCTTGCCCTGAATGCTAAAAATTAGTTGCTTGCATAAGCCGCGAACAGTAACACAAGAAACATTGTTGTTGTGCCACCAGGTGAGACCATGGCTTCACAACGTGTGAGCCCAGGACTGATTTCCAGTTGATTTGTGGGGCCCTTCAGAATGAAGTGAAGGCTAACAAAAACAACAGCACTTTTTACTAATGACACATTTCTGTTTTAAAAAGAAGTAATAATAAAACAATAAAAATTACTCTATATGCAAACTCAAATTATGCTTCTGGTAACTGCAGTATCCTGGCTTTGCAAATTCAGTTAAGGTCATGAATTTGCATATCGTGTATACTTTAAAGCTGTTTTAAAATATAAAC
>VXAA01007280.1:254935-285358 GCA_013399115.1 Anseranas semipalmata
CCCTGAAAGGGTATTATTCTAAGAAGCAGAGAACAGGATCACCTTCCATGCTTTTCATGGGTATGAATAGGGATATTTTTATTTCTGACAAAATTCAGCCCATTCAAACTGCTTCTGAATTAGAATAATCTGATTAAAGTATTTCTGCAGTTGCTTTAACTGTCTGTTATGTCTTGTCATAAACAAGTCCCAGGTCTATACCAAAGAAGAAGCGGAGTAATGTGTGTGGGGGAGATTTGATTCCCAAATAGTTAATGTCCAAAGGATCCTGGCCAGATACTGACTGAGACACTGTTAGCCTATTTCTGCTGCCTGGGTATGGTTTAGCTGACAAAGTCCAGTCTGATGGCACAGAACCAAACTTCTGCTTCCATTCAGGTCCGAAATCCTTTCCCTGAAAGGGAAGAAAGAGATTAAACTTTATTCTTTCATGAAAGGTGACTTTCTGCTGGCTATAAAGGGATCTGGTAGAAAGAATTATGACCTTAGCAACTAGCCTGGATGTCTGCAATCCAGTATAAGGCAAACTGTTTTCTATACAGTTTCCAGCAGTCCAATTTTATCAGGGAAGGATGCATTGAAAACCAATATCAACCTGTCATGGTTATCAACCTGATCTTGGCTAAGTAGATGAAACCCTCTTTGTGTCACTTGATTTGTGTGAGCTCAAGTGCTTTGCATGGAGAATTGTTTTCTGTTAGTAGTAATTTTGACTTGCAGAACTGCTGAGCCCTAGACATTCGGTGACTGATCTGCCCTATGCACTGTTATTGAAGAAAGTAGTGTTGCATACTCATCTGAATTTTCCAGGTTAATCTTCAGGCTACATATCCATCACCTGATATGCAGATGTTGTACGACAGCTGCAGCAATGGGTTTAGAGTAAGGGATTTTTTTTTCCTTTCTTCCCTCCCCCCCACCTGTCGTGGGACACTTACATGACCTTCAACTAGCCGCAACACTGCATTAGGCAATGCCCTAAAAATGAGGTGTTTTCCAGCGTGGCAGAGGTGCTCCTGTAGCTTGCAAGGTGGTGTTCGACTTGCTTTTTCTCTCATACGTGTCTCCATCTAGGACTCAGGAAATTCTTTGCCAATGGAAGAGTTAAGGCAAACAAGGGAAGAAAATACTTGCAACTTTCAGTAGCTTCAGTAGCTAATATTTTTTTCAGGTTGTTTAGTTTAGGAACCTAAGCCTTATCCTGGCTTTGGGGATTTGGAGAAAGCCAGAGTCCCAGAAGAGCATTTTAGTAAAATCACAAGAAGAAGAATGGGTTACAACAGCAATCTTCCACGGGACGGGGCTCCTCTGCTTCTGAACTGACGCTCTGTAAAGAAAGAGGTGCCAGTCGTCCTCTGCCCGGATCGTGTTTTCAAAGCACAAACACAGCTTCTGGGTTAGTTACAGTGGCTTCATCTCCCAGTACCTGCGGTGGTATTGCTCGGTTCAGACCGTGCTTCCGCAAGAAGTCTCTGTGCCAGCCAGAGGTAATGCAGAGCACAACCTGTTCTGTTCTTAGCCCTAACAGATTGTTTAAAAATCCTGGTTTTAAACAATCCTATCCCACTGGTAGGAGTGAGAGCCTGTGTACAGGTTGTCAGCTAGATCTAGGCCTAATACTTTTAATTACATTAGCCATTTTTAAGTACTTTTATTATGTACCGTGCAAGAAAAACCCTTGGATCAAAGAATTTTAAAAAGAAAGTAGAGAGACTAAGCTTATTTGAGCTCTTCATAAGGGCAAAGAGCCAAAGGTTTATTAAAAATGGAATTCAAATCTACTGCTTTCTTCTTCTTTTTCTTCTTTTTCTTCTTCTTTTTTTTTTTTTTTTTTTCTTATGTAATAAAAATATTACCCACTTGCCGATGAAATCATCTGCTATTTTTCTCCTGATGTGCATTTCTTGTTCCAGGGGTTTATAGCTGAACAAGGTTCTGCCAGGTGTCTGTGTATTAGGCCAAGCTCTTCTTCCAAAGCAAATGTTTTTAAAGCAAACTATACTAATAGTAATAACCAAAAAAAAATGAAGAGTATAACAATGAGATAATAACAAGGAAGAAGAGTTTTAAGTTATCACAACACATTTCAGTCTTGAAACCATGCCTTGCATAAAATTAATGAAAACTTGGATATGACATATGGTATCTTCTCCCCTTTAAACAGCAGAAGGTATTTTGAAAATTGCAATGTGGGAGTGTGTCCTGTATAGACTGATAGTATTGTGCTAAATTGCATCGTAGGTGTATTTAGTTCAGAGTGTTACAGACTAATTGCGATGTATTGAGCTGCAGGGTAGGTGTTTTTGGAAGCTGCATTCGTTCTGGAATCTTGTCACCCAAAATTTGCAGTTTGCTCCTTTCTTACACAAATAGTCAGTGACACAGAGTTATCCATAAGGCCAAAGAAAAAGGGACTGGCGTTCCCTAGTCAACTCTAATGGTTACAGGGAGATACGGGAAAGTGAGGAACTGTGGTACCAGACCAGACCACTGGCATGATTGGGACTCCAGGTATACCTACGTACTTCAGAGAAGAGTGGAAAGAAGCCAATACAGAAAATTAGAGTATTACCTGGTCACAAGAAAAGGTTACTCTTAACTTGTTAGCACCATTTTTTTTTTCTCTATATGATGGATAGTTAAAAGTATACTAGGCTGTGTATAGAGAAAGAGGAGTGAAGTGGTTTCTACTGTGAAATACTCCCAGTACAAAAGGACAACAGAGACAAAGAATAAATGAAGGAGATACTCCCCCCCAGAGCCTATGTTACATCTTGTCTTTTTTCCAGAGATGCTTTTCCAGAGGTGGCTGGTCAGGCTACCTGGGCGTCAGACAGCAATACTGCACGTTGTGGTACGTGAGGGCTGCGAGGTGCTGCAGGCTGGGGGTCCTTCACAGGAGTGCCCAACACTCAGAGGGGTTCAGCAGCTGTGAAAGGTCACCTGACTGAATCTGCCCCCATCATTCACTCCTCCCTATGGAATCTTGTATGTCTGGCCACAAAAAGTGCTGAGACATCTCAACATTTGAAGTGTACCTTTAATTTCCTGTTATTTTCCTTGTATGTCCTACTACTGTCCCCCTGTATTGTCCTATCACTTCATTTACTCAAGGCTCCCACATCTAAGCCTTTATGAAACTAAACGTGGCTTCCTCCCTCATATGCCTCTTTGCCACAAGAGGTGTAAAATATGTATGTGAAAGGTGAATGTCTACTTAGATGGGTATAGTTAAGGTATTTGCTGTTCCTGTTCAATGATGCTTACTTCAAGCATGTAAGAATGAAGTCCATGGCATTTGAAGGCCGCTGTGATGCAGCAGACAAGTTTCTACCACCAGAGCTGGAGGGAAATGGGAGACAGCATGAAGAAGTTGATCTGATTATTGAGGTCCAGACAAAACATTATGATAGCTTTAAAGCATGCCATTGATATGGAGTATTTTAAGGACAGTTAAAAAAAAAAAGGCAAGGCATAATGCTATTTATTCTAATGTCTCTTTGTGATGTAAGACAAATGCCTTTTTTTTTTTTTTTTCCACAAAAGAGGCAGACTAAGACCTAAAAGTTTCTCAGTGGAGTTTCCCTGCAATAGGGAAAATGTGATTTTGGTAATTTGCAAATAGCTTTTGTCACTTTGGTTGTGATTCTTCATAAGGAGAATAAAAAAGTAGGAATTATGAAGGAATTTGTTGGTGTCCAAAACCAGTCACAGTAAATCAAATTTATGCATTGCACAATAGGACACAGCTGGGACTCTCCTCTTTCCTGGCAGCTCCCACTGAATTTTTTGTTGTTGTTATTGTTCTGAAAAGTTCCAGTGTCCTAAGTTGACTAATTTACATCATATGTTTAAAAGAAAGCAAAATTAATGAAACAAGGAAAAGTGCACTGACAAGGGAAAACATTTTACATGTTTTTTCATTGTCAAAAAATGAATTTTGTGGGAAAAATGTTCCTAATTATGTTTGCGTTTTCACATAATGTTTTAATTTCTCTGATTCTGAGTAGGACACTGAGCATGTGCCCATTCCTGAATGGATGGAAGAACCTCCATGTCTTTGAAAGACTGCCTCCATTAGCTACACAATCTGTGGTGCAACTTCAATGTCTTGTGTCACCTTTCCCACCGAGCATTGCTTGTCACGCTACTTGTCTTACCTGTTTCTTTGTCTGTCACCGAGAGCTGCCTAACTGTTCCTGAAATCACAGAATCACAGAATCACAGAATGGTTTGGGTTGGAAAGGACCTTACAGAGCACCCAGTTCCAGCCCCCTGCCATGGGCAGGGACACCTCCCACCAGCCCAGGCTGCCCAAAGCCACATCCAGCCTGGCCTTGGGCACTGCCAGGGATGGGGCACCCACAGCTTCTCTGGGCAGCCTGGGCCAGGGCTTCACCAGCCTCACAGTGAAGAATTTCTTCCTTATATCTGATCTAAATCTGTCCTCTTTTAGTTTAAAGCCATTCCCCCTTGTCCTATCACACAGCCCCTGACAAAGAGTCCCTCCCCAGCTTTCCTGCAGCCCCCTTTAGGCACNGACAATCACCTCCCTTGGCCTGCTGGCCTCGCTGCTTGTGGTGCAGCCCAGGGTGCGGGTGGCTTTCTGGGCTGCAGGTGCACATTGCCAGCTCATGCTCAGCTTCTCATCCACCAGTAGCCCCAGGTCCTTCTCCTCAGGGCTACTCTCAATCCATTCTCCTCCCAGCCTGTATTCATGCTTGGGATCGCCCTGGCCCAGGTGCAGGACCTTGCAATTGGCCTTGTTGAACCCCATGAGGTTCGCACAGGCCCACCTCTCAGGCCTGTCCAGGTCCCTCTGGATGGCATCCCTTCCCTCCAGCATGTCGACCACACCTCACAGCTTGGTGTCACCAGGAAACCTGAGGGTGTGCTCGATCCCACTGTCCACGTCACCGACAAAGATGTTAAATAATACCAAAGAATGAAATAATACTGAAGAATTTAAACAATTTGTCTCAGCATAAACCTCTGCTGACAAAGTGTCCTTGGAGCTCCTGCAGGTGGCCCCTCAGCTCGTTTGTTGGACAGGGCATCAGTATCAGCAAACTGATGGACCTCTGCAATGCCTGGTCAAAGAAGGAAGTATTTTGTCATGTCTCTCCATTTTTACCTGTGATACATTTATTCAGTTTGGAGTAATTTTGCCCCTTAAAATTTTACACCTTATGCATTGGCAAACATTAGCTGACTGAGGGTACTTATAAAGAACACGTTGCCACGAAATCTAACAATTTCCACCCATTACTTTGTAGTTTGAACATGTGCATTTTTCCACGCACAAGTGTGTAGCCCTTCTGGTATTCTGCAAGAGAATGTGAAAGCAAATTTTCATGTTAAACTTGTTGCTTTAGTATTCCCCAATAGCTCTAGGCATTTGTGCTTTGCTACAGCCTAACAAAAGACATGCTTTAGTGTAGTTTGTTTATTCCAATCATACGTATTGGATAGTGTTTGAAAAAGCTTTACAGGCACAAATTGTTTTTCTTGCAATTGTCTAAGAAATAAATGCAGTAGTTTCCTGTGAATAATAAATAAAAAGACTATATAATATGCAGAGAAGTAACGAAAAGAGATACTTTGCTTAGGCAAACCTGTGGCTCAGTTCAGATTGTCCTAAAAGCAAACTGGGGAGCTCAGCAACTGTGTTGCTGCAGGTTTGGGATGCCTGGGTCCATCCTGGAATACCGAAGATAGAACCAGTGCTCCTGCTTGTGCTGTGCGACCTTAGTGAGGCATTTTCCTCCTGTCCCTTTATTTCACAATATTTACTGGTCTTTCTCACCCTCCGGGTCCCTTCAGTTTGTGGTAAAAACGATTTTGTGCCTTTCAGCTGCTTTCCACAACAATTAGTTCTCCGGTAGTACCTGAAATGATGCTTGTTTGCTAATTCTAGTGGTGTCTGAAGGAGGCAGGAATGGCCTTCTGAGCTGTTAGACTTTGAAATGAAATAGTAAATCAACTGCTGATAAGACATATATATCATATTAAACACAGGGAATCCACCAGAAAATCATTACACTAAAAAGCGACAATTTTGATTGATTAAAATGGTATGGGCTGGATAGTGTTAAATCATAGTGAGTGATGTGACATTACAATTTTACATATCATATTTCTGTCAAGACAATGAAGGTAAAAGGCATTGTCATCAGACGATAACGGACAATAAGAGGAATCCTGATGTTAGATTTATTACTTGGTTTAGATTTAGAAAGAAGTAATTCTTGTCTTGTGCCACTTATCAAATGACTGTAAATTTAGTGATGATGTAAAATTCGAAGGCAGAGCCACTTATAGTTTTGACAAAGTGCCAGCTATAAAGTATTTACTGTTCTCAGTGGTTCTGCCTTGCACACTTAAATATTTATCAGAAACATGAACTCTTCTGATAAATGTTTCTGATCTTTGCTGTGGATTTTTTTTAACATTTAGATTTTTCATCAGAAGCAGATCTCCCATATTTCATAATAGTAACAATCTTTTGCTCCCTTTTAAATTAAAAGGACAAAAATACATTATTTTCCATAAAGCACATTCTCGGCATATTTATCTTAAAGTAGGAAGCACATCATATTTACAGGACTGCACTCCTTTCATTTTTTGATGACCGTTTATAGGGATAATTGGTGTCACGAGTGCTGGGGACGGTCATAACTCATGCGTGCTTTGTGCAGCAGCAGTCGCGGAGCCTTGTCACCATTCACACGCTTCGGTTTCCTCCTTCTGATAGGTTTGCCTTTTCCTTATCGTTGTGTTTACGGCCTGCATTTGTGGCTCAAGGGCCAGCGCAGCGCCCCACTTGCCACCTGGGACACGCTTGTGGGTGGCTCTTGCAGGGAGGCCAGGACAGAGCATCCCGGCCACCAAGGAGCGTGTGGAGAGAGGGAGGGCAGCAGCTCCGCAGCCGTCCCCAGCCCTGCCCGCCCGTGCGCGCCTGCTCGTGCCGGCTCTCGACAGTCGGGGTGCGGGAGCCTGGTTTTGGCTCCATTCTGGCACTGATCCCCACGCCCCCCCGCCGCCCCTGTCAGGATTTCATTGCTGGTTTAGCGCCGGGCAGGAGTGACAGACCATTGCCTTTTATACCAAACGAGTACAAAAAGTATTTAGCAGCGGAGGATTAATTTTTTTTTTTCACGTTCACGTTCAGGGAATGTGAGAGTGACTTACATTAAATTTCCCATGCCATTTGGCTTTCTGAGGCCTGTGCAGTGAAAATAAAAAAGTTTCCATGGCCTGGATGAATTTCTGATGAATAGATGAGGCTGGGTGCGGAGCAGAGAGCTGTGACCCTCCGCGGCTTGCAGCCAGCCGCTCCACAGCTCCTTTGACATCAAAGGTTGCAGATTGTTGTGAGTGAATAGAGCCCTTGCAAATCGCATCTGCCAAGCACAGAAGAGCTGGGTAGCCATCATCTCAAAAAACTAAGGGTTTGTGAACTGGGGCAGATTATGAAGGCCGCCTCAAGGTACCTCAGCAGCCTAAAAGGGAGAACGGCGATAAATCCATGGAAACTCGGCCTGAAATTTAGCTTGTCTCTTACAGGCTTCTTTTCTTCCTGCATGCACCCAAATGGTCACAGACAGACGTACGTGTCATCAAAAAGGAAAACAGTAAGGGCACCTCATAACTGAAACTATGGAGTTTTACAGTGTGCGGGGTGCTGGAGAAACGCGCTACTTTCCCGTCAGGGCCGTAAAGTTTTAAAATGACAACTGCACCTCCAGATACTGTTTTTCTTGCAAATAGTTACAGAGGGCTAACGTTTTTTTGTAGGCGGAGGAAGGTGGGAGGCTTGAAAGCTGTCTCGTTCGGTAGCAGTTTTCTGTTCCTCCCATGCAATCTGAGTACTCTAAGGGGCTGTTTGTCACAAACTTCCTTCTAGCTTCTTGCAGGCCTACCTTTGGAGGGCTGTAACTGAGGTCTTGGCGATCCTGTACCAAGAATTTAAGTATTCTTTGGAGCATTCTGCCTGTCTGACCATACTTTGCCTTGTCAATTTCAGGCATGATCCCTGACCAGTACCTCCAGCCTTCCTGCAGCACGTTCATCCCATAGCCATCGTGAATGAAGAAATTCCTCCAACTCAGGAAAAAAAAAAAAAAAAGTTTGTTCTCTAACGGATTGCCACGAAGCTATTGCTCCCACCCCTGACCATTCCACGCAGAATCCCACCCACAAATAAAATAAAACGCTCTGCTTCTGCTAGCCGACGCTGGGTGCCGCTGCAGGACCGCCGGAGGCTCCGCTCCCACGGCCGGCGCACGGGGAGCAGCGAGCGCGGGGAGCGCAGGGCGGTTCTCAGCCCCCATCGCCCCGCGGGACCGCTGGGTTCCGGGACGGGGCAAGTGCAATGGAAACAGCTTTCCCATACAAATAGCCTTTTCCGGTCCCGCTGCGAGGCGTTGCTATTTTAGGTCCCAGCGCCTTGTGCAGAACTTCCTCAGCTGCAATCGAAATTACAACTTATGAGACGCTATTGGGATCATGTACTAACAAACACAGGACTTGGGGCTCTGCTCGTTCTCAAACTTCACCTACAGTTCGTTACCTCAAGAAAACCAAGCTGATCCCAGCTTGTAACATTTTATTTATCTATTTTCATATATTCCCCACTTTTTGCTTTCCACGCCTTCATGTATCTTTCCTATCTATATTTAAATGAATAATTCCCCATCATCAAAACTTGCTGTCACTTTTTGTGCTCTTTTCCATTTTTTTCATCTTCACTGTTTTCTACTTTTCCCTCTATTTCCTTTTTTCCCCATGTTTTGTTACTGGGTGCAACATGACCTTCACACTTTTTTGTTTGTTTGTTTTCAGATGAATTCTCTTTTCTGACATGTTCCTCTTCACTCTGTTGTGTTAAACATTTTACTCAGCCCACCTTTTTCCATGGTTCATCCAGCTACAATCCCCCTCTTTCTTCCTCCTCCCTCACATTTTTTCCTGTCTTATTCCTGTTTTGTCTCAATGTCATATTTTCTCTCTCTTTTTTTTCTTTCTCCTACTAATTTTGTCCCTCTATTCTTCTCTCTCAGTCAGCTGAGTTCTCCCCATCCTTACTGCATATGTCTCTGAAAAGTACCTGTGTAGTTTTAGACTCATACTTTTCTCACCAGTTTCAGGGACAAGGGGAAAAGGACTACAGTGACATACCACTGCCTGGCCAACAAGTTTTGCCACTGCCATCAGATCTGACTGGTCTTTGGCTGCAGTTGGGTTCTGCAAAGTTACTGGCTTGTGGTGTCCAGTGCAGCTGGTAGAAAGATGTCTTACAGCTTTGACTGTGAATTCAGTCCTCTTTCTTACCAGCTTGATTTGTGAGTTGATTCTGTTTTCCTCTCAAAGACTTTATTATTCATCATTGCTAACCATGGAGTCTATAAATGTAGATACATCATGTATGCACCAAGTGTCTTCAGTCAATTTCAGTGCTTGAAACTGAATAATCGGTAGGCATCAGAGTGAACATATGACGCACAGGCAGTTGACAGGGGATGTGTACTGAGTTATGAGTGAGGAAACACTTCTTCAAAACGCTTCATACCACTCTCCCAGAACTGATTGCTCAGTTCTGAGCCTCGGTTAAGTCATGTAAAGTATCTCCAAAGACCTATGCTGGAAGCTGAAATTTAAAACTCTAATGGGTGCTAACAGTGTGTGAGTAAATAAAAACCTTGGCTTTACAGCCTCTTACATATGTTGCAATGATCTCTCCCCTTGCTAACATCTTTCTATGCCGCAAGTGCCAAATAGCTTTCTTTCAAGATGATTAATCAATCTTATAATCAGCAGTCTAAACTAATAAAAATTATTTCTAATGTCTGCCTAGCGTGGGTTTTACTGTTTCTTCTGAGGTCTGATAGAGAAAATTCAGGCCTGAAAGCTTGCATATTATTTCCAAATACATCAGCAGTCCAAATCCCCCCACAGCCTTGCTCATCTTCTCTTCAGACCATGACGGCTACACCGCCGCTAATATTTGCTTATTTATAACCTCACTTGGAAGAGTCTGGACGTATTCTCATATGACTGCAGGCTTTTTACTAAATTTTAGCTATTTGCTGTTTATTAATTGGGATTGCCGGTTCGCCTCTGCCATAAGGTATTGCTTTTGCTTATCCACCAAACAGATGATCAGACGATGACAGATAATGCATACAAATCGCTCAGCTGTGTTCACACAGCGAGCAAGTGACCTGCAGCACACAATGATACAGCTCCATTCCCATCCTGTTTGAAGACTTAGTGAGTGAACAACTCCTTATCCTCCTTTGTTGTGCCGCCCAAAGGGAAGCATGGCAGCTCCTGGGCTTCTTGTTTTTCATGTACATGTTTGTAGCTCAATGGAGATTTTTTTTTTTTTTTTCTTCCTGGCATTGCCAAAGTGTATCATAAGGGCCAGTGTTAGGACTGGGACACTGGAGCAGACAGAAGCTGGGCTCAGCTCTATCAGAGTAAGAATGGCAGAATGTAGTAAATTGCCCTCTAAGAATAAATGATGCTAAGTTGTCCTGAAACCTGAGGATTTTTCTTCTTCCAGCAATCTTTTCCTTAGCATGCATCATCTTAGCTTGGGATACTTTCACAAACCACTGAAATACTAATTTTCTGACTCCTGGCAAAGCCTTGTCTGCCACCGTCCAAACATCTTGAATGTTGTGGGACACAGTGGCAACAAAACCCATGCTGAGCAGCGCTGTGTTGTGTTCACAGAATGTGAAACGAAATTTAGGTTCCTTTTTCAAATATGTTTCTGAGTAGTGTGCTGTTGCAACCCAAAGAGTCCCAAAGGCAGAATCGGCAGTGAAATAAGGCTATCGTAATTAATATATCGCGGGGGCAGCAACTACAAATTTGGATTACGCTGGAAGGGCACCATGTCGCAGCCCTGAGATGGGGGACAAATTCTCCAGCTGTGAAGCGACCACTTTTCCTCTTTCCTCCTGTTTTCCTCCTGTTCTTCCGCTCCATCCTTCCCACCTCCTGCTCCCCAGCCCACGGGCGGCAGCGGCTCTGGGGCGGGCAGCCGTGCGTGGGCTGCTTGGGCTCCGGGGAGGGCCGCTTTGCCACCAGCTCCCGATGCTGGTGTGGGTGGGACGTAGCCAGGAGATGTTCCCGTAAGTCGTCAGGGCAGCTTCAGGAAGCGCCCGTATTGCTGGAGCAGATGTAACATCACCAGCATTGCTTGGCAATTCTGGATTTGGCGCGGTGAGGCTGCGGGTGTCTATGAGGTGCTGCAGTCCGTGCGGTTCTGGCAGGCAGCAGAAGCCGTTCTGCAGCTTGCAAAGTGAAATAAAAACAGCAGCGCGTGATTAAAAAATATGAAGCGTTAATATCGTTGTGCTTCTGGCATTGCATCACCAGTGTCGGAATCTGCTGGGTTTCCAGCACAAGCAGATAGTACTAGGGATAAGCCAAGGGATGGAACTGGAAAGGTGGGATTAGGATGTCATTCCTCATTTTAAGAAAATACTTGCTGTTTCCTAGTAGTCGTTTAAAAATATATTACCTAGTGAGAAAGAAAAAGCTATCTTAGAGGCCAAATGTAAATAAAATCCACTTTGCATTCCTAGGATTTCTAACACAGAGGGAAAAACAGAGGTGACTCAAAACACAGCATTTTTTCCTCTTTCTTTTGCTGCCTGGCTTTAACACGCAGGTTGAGCGGTCAATTTTTGCACTCAATTGCTTGTGAGGTTAATCATAGGCCAGGCGTATTTATGTTTTTGTAATGCCAGCTTTATTCACTGGCTGTGCCTGCATTTTTAAAGATCTCTTTATTTTAAAATACATAATTAGGGAAAAATAATTTCTGTTAATTATTCATTAATGAGGAATACACGAGAACCAGCCTAAAATTTATATCATCTTCAGTGTACGCGTATGTATCCTGAAAAGCAGGAATGCAACCATTATTCAAAATTAGGGAATAGACTCTCTGAAAGTCTTCTACCAGATGTGTTTTTAATTGTCGTATGAATATTTCTCTGTAAGAAAACTGGTTACAAATGATAAAATGTGACTGAAGTATTTCCCTGATTATGTCATATTTATTTTTTAGTGTTTATTATAGTTGACCTCTGTTTTTACTTAATTGGTCTTTCAGGACTCAAAATAGCAAATATTAATAGTCTTCATTTGTTTACCACTTTTTACCCAGGGCCCTTGACACATTATGAGCAGTAACGTGTAAAATGCCTTATTATCCAGGTGGTATGTATTATCTGTTTTACATATGAGGAAATAGGCTCACAGAGGTTAAGCAAGCTCTTTCTGATCAGTGTCAGGGATGGGACTGGGAATACAACTGGGTTATATTCAGACGTTTTACGCATCTGTGTTTCCCTTCCTTTTTCCTACCTCCATGCTTGCTTATCAAAGCTGCTTTGTTTCATTGAGTAAGTGTCCCAGCTATGCATGTCTTCTGTTCACAAGAAAAGAAGGGTGTAATTATTGCCTTTAACACAAACATAATGCAATCCTTTGTTTTCTGCTAGGTACACATGAAATGTAAGCTAAATGTGGCAGCAACAATGCAACAGCCCTGGCCTGGACCCTAGGAGGAAAAGTAAATTCTGAGAGATGAGCCAGGTAGCATCCCCTGAACCCCTGCAGACATCGGCTCAGGTGCTGTGTAACCAAAACATACTCTGCTTCTGGGGGGGGAGGGGGTAAAAAAAAAACACAAAATTTGCTGAACAGCGTGAACATCAGCAACTCTGGGTGACCTCTGTTAGAAAGCATTCAGTGGCCAGATATCTGAAAGTGCACGTGCCAAAACAAGGTGGCAGGAGGTTTTCCAGTCCTATGAATCTCATCAGAAATTAACAGAAAATAGTATCAGGAAGCTGGAGCCTCCAGTAAATTCATATTCCTCCCATGAAAGCCCATTCAGAGAGAGAAGAGGGGGGATTGGACAGAGAAAGCCTGCTTGTTTTTCTCGTTGTTGATTGAGTTGCTAGCACAGGAAGGAAGGAAGAGAAACACATATGCCTCAGTGGTACATGTCTGACAGGTTGCAGCAAAAACTGCTGCTTTCATTCTTCTTTGAGAGTCCATTCAAGCTGTGGTGTTGCAGCCGAATCTAGTTGTCTGTAAGTTTAGACATTTGGTGCGTCTTTTTTTACAAGGGTTTTCAGAAGCAGGAAGCAAAACTGTAAATAAGACTTGCATTGCATTTGCAATGGATTGAGTACCTGCTGCAGACCTAGTAGGTAAGCATGCAAATGATTTGCATTTAGAAGCCTTTTTGGTTATTTGCTCATGCCTTTGTATGATTGATATGTGCAAAGTAGGCGCATAACCATACAATTACATTTTTGCAAAACTGTCTTCTGTCTCTCCCTCTTATGTGGGTTTGAAGTTAGGGCTGTATGCTATTGTTAGTTACCATTCAAAAAGACAGGTTTTCTCTTGTTCTGCATTAGAAAGTGTATACCAGAGTAGTGGCAAAACACTTCCTCTCATTCTGGTGGTCTCTGTCTCTCCCTGGCACTGTTCCACGTGCCTTCCCTGCCAGTTCCTATGTGGCACAGACGTCACTGCATCTTGAGCTGCTTAGAGCAGAATACGGTCCCTACCTTGTCTATTACCTCTGTACCAGTAATGATACTGGATGTGACGGGCAGGAGTAATTTAAACATGAAGAGGTTAAAACAAATGAAGTGCCATAGTGCTTTTTGAGACTTTGGAAATTTAAAGTAAAAAGCAAACAAACAAAAAGTAAGGGACAAAGTGATGTTTGTAGCCCCCTTCTTACTTGATATGCTGGAAGAAAAATATAAAATAGCAGCAGCTAGAAAGGTAACATGGAAAGGATTCAATGAGGAAGAAAAATGACTCAGGCCTTAATAGACAAAACGAAGTGTCACTGTTGCCAAAAGTGCTCGTCATTCCAAACATTTCCGTTCAATCGGCAGCGAAGACAGAACTATAGATAACCCTGGTAATAACATCTGTTCAGGATGGGTATCAAAGAATATTAACTGAAGGAGCAGCGAATGCTAAAATAGCTGAGTTCTACTGGAGGTATGCCAACAAATGATAATGTGGCAGCCTTTTCAAGAATTAATATTCTTAAGGCACCAAGCTGTCCCTGTCTCATGTATCAGCTCTAGTGGCTAAGATGCTGCATCTCCCAGTACAAGACTGCATCGAGTAGATAGCACGTATGTGGCCAGAGAGGTCAAATAATCACTTTCTGTGCCTTCTCATCAACGTGTTTTCTCTCCTGAATCTGGCAGTGAAAAAATTTCACAACTTAAAAATGAGCATTCTTTTGTGGTCATTCACTCAGCTAAAGCAGGTGATTTCTTACACAGCTTGAGCTTTTTAGTTACAAATTGGAATGACGCAGATGGTGTGACATTATCTAACCATGAGCAGAGGAAATGGTTGCTACTTTAACTCCTGTAGCATTAGGAAAATTTTACTAGAAAAAATTTGAGATGTTAGCAGGATTCACTTCCTCTGATACTAACATGGTGGCACTGATAAAGTTATGATGGTCTTAGAAAATGTTACGAAAATTATCCTGAGCACAAAGAAAACACGAGGGGTGGAATACTTCTTACAGCATAAAACTGGGAATCGTATGCTCAACTTCTGGCTCTTTTGATGCTTTAGAACAGCCATTAAAAACATTAGACAATACGTCAGTGAATGTAGATTACTCCAGAAAAGAGAATGTGTACTGATCACAGCTAGACAAACACCGAAATTCCTATTCTCTGGAAATTAAAAATAGTATCATTCAGAAATGCAACAAAAATGACATTTTGAAATTTTCCACGTAATGAAAATTCTGACATTTTGCTCAGAGAAGGTCAGAGTGACATTTCGTTGTTAAATACTTAGAGCGCTTCTGAGGCTTCTTAGGTCATCTCCAATAGCCTGCCAGGTAGACACTGGAGGACCAGGGGGACCGTGCCGCGCAGCGTTCCTGGGATGCTGGGGGGCTCAGGAACGTGGTGTCTGCAGCAACCTGCCTGGGGGGCTGCCGTGAGGCCAGGGTCTTCCCACTGTTGCTGGAATTTAGCAGCAGCTGACACATTCTCCACAAACATTTTGATTTTGATGGCTTAGTATCTTGGGAAATCATGAAGAAACTCCTAGCTGCTTCTGTTAGTAAAGTGCTTTGTTATCTTTGAGAAAACAGTCTTATAAACCATCTAAAAATCCTTGTTTTATTTTATTTTTTCTCATTTCCTAATGATCTTAAACATTATAAATTGTGTATTTATTTATTTATTTATTTTAAACTTTAGGATGAGTTTGTCTTCGCTCTGTCATTCTGTGGTGGAATTTACTGCTCTTGGGCCCTTCGTTATCTGGTTGTACCCTTACCCTTTTTCTTTCTTTTTTTCTTTCCTTTTTTTTTTTTTTTTTTTTTTTTTTCCGGTTGTGTNNTTTTTTTTTTTTTTTTTTTTGCCAGTTGTGGCATACAGTATATTTGGGATAATTCCAGAGGTTTAAGAGCCTCTCTTCCCATCTGCTTTCTTGAAACTGTGCAGTCTGAATCGGTACTGCCATCTGGGTAGGAATATGATCTTCTGATGGAATGGAATAATTTCATGTAAACTACGATGAATACATTATATGAATGGGAGACAGAGATGTCAATGAATATCTAGCCCCACCCTTTGATCAGGGAAACCTTTCGCTGGCTAGAGCCACTAAGTCATTTCCCATTCATGTTGCTGGATATTAAGTCAAGCTTTTCCAGCAAGGTGTACTTCACTTAGAGTCCTGGGAATCACGAAATTGAACTTATAACCGCATGGGAACTGCAAACATGATCTATTTATGCTGTACCTATACAAGCAGCCTCTCACCAGAAGCAATGGGGGAATTGCTATGTGTTATGTCCTCTCCAGGACACTGATGTTAAATCCATGCAATATTACAGCATTCAGTTCTGATATGAAGCAGAGGTTTCATGCCTTTTTGTAGCTTTTGTAAATTGAGGTGGAGAAGACTGGGAGACCCCACCTGCAGTGCTGCGTTCTGCTCTGGGACCCTCAGCATAAGGAGGACATGGACCTGTTGGAGCAGGTCCAGAGAAGAGAAGGCTCCGGGGAGACCTTACAGCGGCCTTCCAGTGCCTAAAGGGGGCTTCAGGAAAGCTGGGGAGGGACTTTTTACAAGGGCATGTAGTAATAGGGCAAGGGCTTTAAACTGAAAGAGGGTAGATTTAGATATAAGGAAGAAATTCTTCACAATGAGAGTGGTGAGGCACTGGAACAGGTTGGCCAGAAAAGTTGTGGATGCCCCAGATATTGAAAATAAATCACGGAGAAGAAGTAAGGTAGAGATAAGAAAAACAGTCAAGAGGGGAAAATGAGGGATGGTAGGGAGCTTCCTCCCCCACCAGTGGTGTCAAAATAGTAGTTTGTACTGGCCTTTTATCTTTTCACAATGAAATTAATAACACTGAATCCAGAGAACCGAGGGAGAACTGGTCTCATTACCAACAGCCAAAGTGGTATTTGCACATCAGTGTCTGCTTGAGAGAAGTATACGAGTGCTTCTGGAGTCATTATATAGTCATTGTTTTCTGCCCATCCACCTAAAAATACTGTTCTTCAGCAAAAACAAAACAAGCAAAGAAATGAAAAAAAAACCAACCAACCAAACAAACAAAAATATGTCTTCTACAGAGGAGCCTCATTGATTAGTTTAAGGTATCTCTTAAGCATGGAAATCTTGCACAAATGTAGTCCCATCGTGCCCGTGGGCTGTCTATTGAAGTACAATAAGTCAAAAGAAGAAAACAAAACAAATTACAGCATAGGAATTGATTTCTGAACTGCACGCCTGCATTCCCTTTGTGCTTCCTGGGGAAATGGTGAGGAGTTTCCTTCGGTAACTCACAGATCTGTGTATTGGCTGCTTTGATAGCACTGCTGAGTTCAGTGAATTGGGATCCACGGAAACCTCCACTCTCTCTTTAACTCCCTTTTGCTGCAGAAACCTTTTGGGTAGCTCTGCTGGAGCACATTTGCTCTATGATATCTGCCGAAGCTATTTACAGCTACCAGGGAGATTACAGCTGGTGACTAGAAAGGATTTCCAGGAGAATGTGTCTGTTATCCAGATATATAAATTCTTCTTCCATTCTTGCTCTGACAGCTAAGAGGAGGTGACTTTCTGACCAGGAACTGAAGCAGCTGTTCCCAGTCCATTGGCAGAGCGGCAAGCTGAGCCTTGCGAGGGTATGCCGGCTTCAGAGCTGGCTGCCTTCGCGTGGAGCATCTGCCCAAAGAGTCCCGAAGGCTGGAAGTTGTAGTCTGCTTCGCACTTAGAAACCCAGTTAATTCTTCATGAACCTTCCTTCAGTCAAGAAACGCTGTTATGCTCCAGAACATTTAAATAAAAATTTTAAAGCCCTTACTGCTTAGTAATTTCATTAAACCCGTTCACCCTCCTGCAAGGACATGAAGGGGCTGTTAGAAGATGGGGGAGGAGGGTGCTGCTATTGCTTCTTGTGGCTGTCATAATTTAAGGCAGTGCAGAATGATTTCATTGTTTCGATGTTTAAATAAATAAATACACAAAAAGGCAAATTCTGCAGGTTTCAGGTTAATGGCTTTGAGCATGTGATGCAGCAGCTGGTAAACTATGAAGGTGCATGCTTTGTGGTGGGATGGTTACTCAAAAACATGCGTGCTCAGAATCCATTATAGGACTTAAACAAAAAAATAATTAAAAAAAAGCAGTGGGCAGGTGTACAACCCCTCCTGGGTTTGTTTTCTCTCTTCTGCTTGTAATCATGTCTTAGAGGGACTAGGAGATAAAGATATGGCAGGATGGCCACCTCAGGATTTTATTTTCCTCTTTCTGAATGGTCTCTGAAAATGATTTTTCTGTTTTACTCTCTCTGAAGACATCACAATCTAGAGAAGATCTTAATGAATATATTTGAACCTGGCCTGATCTTCTGGCAAAGGAGTTTCATATTTAACGACTGGCTGCCGCAGTGCCCTGTTCTTGGAGTAACCGGGAAGTGCAGCCTGGAACAGTTTCCGTGTGTTGTGACTTCCAGCGTACAGCAGGAATTCAACATTTTTTTCTTCTTGGCAGAGAGCTCCACAACAATTGTTCCCTTGGCATGGAATGCACGAAATGCCCAGCAAGCTCCTATCAATATAGATTAAGTTAAGAATATTAGAGGTGCTGTTTTAGGAATGGTTGCTATTCTGATGGCAAAAGTAGAAGTGAATATCTTTGGTGCTGAGGGATCTCTAGTCATCCAAAGACTACAGGACTTTGGTCTGTTCTCCATGCCAGCATAGAAAGGGTCAGATTTAGCAGAATTAGGAGACAAAAGGTGTGGAGGAGGGGAAGGAAAGTGCATGAACTCCAAATACCTGTCATTCAAACTATTTTGACAATAATACAAAGTGGGCAGAGTATACCCAAAAGAAAAGACTTCCTCATACGGAGGAACTGGTCTCTCACAGAGAACAGATTACATGATTCCTGGAAGGTTTGAGTTGTGATAATTCAGCATCAGACAAAATATCTGAAGTTCTTTTTAATGTTAGGAAGAATTCTGAAGAAAAGCATAAAACCTAATATGGAAGAAATTTGCCTTCTGTTTCCAAGATAAAAATGTTCCTGAAAAGCTTATATTATATATTTATTAGCAGAGAGTTCACAGATGGCTTCCCTAGCAGTTCACTTTGCAGACACACATTGCTGACTTCATGAGCTAATAGAAAGAAAACCCTTTTTCTGCATACCTAGACTATAGTGGTTAGATTTATTAGAGAATGATGCACATAATCCCCATATATAAACCAGTTAAGGGATATTTTCTGCAAGCTTAAGTGCCTCACATGATTTTTTTTTTTTCAACCAAAGGCTAGTAATTTTGTCTTATAAGATTACTGAGCTTTTTTCTAGTTCTTGCCACCAATTCATTCCAGAACTGCTAAAATGCAGGGTGTTGCTGTGTATTTTTCTGTTTTATTCTTCAGTAAATGAATGTCCTCTTCCACTTGTGCCTTGCATCAGAAGCTATGATCTCAGCAAAGATGTGCCTCATCACGCTGGAAAAAGTAAATACTGGACTACAAGATTTTATTCTTTGTATTTTCCTGTTTGTCTGAACTGAGAAGAGGCATCCACACTGTATTTTAGGGCCAGATCTTCAACAAGAATAAATCAGCATAGCTCTGGTGACTTCAAATGATTTCAAATGATACGAGTGGCAGTTCACCAAACAAACAGAAACCAGATTTGTTGCACGTGAATTCCTACAATACTGAGAGAAAATAATAGCTATGGAAGGTAATGTGCTGATGAGGAGACACGAGGGGATAAGGAGACAAAGGAAAGGCCCATGAGATTGCATGGTTACCTTAGAAGCTATCAGACACATCTGCAAAACCATTTTTTGAGTAGTATGAGCTTTTCACTTTAATTGGAGCTATTGTTTGTAGACAAAAGTTTTGTTAATAGAGGAAGGGAAAAAAGTGCAATGGGTAGTACCAGAAAGAGATAAGGATCTTTATAAAAGAAGGCATAGAAGGACAGAAGCATAATTAAGCTGGACTGACTGTGGAGGTCATGATAGAATAACAGGTATCAAAGGATGCAAAAGCGGAGAAGCGTTGGCATGGTGACTGGGAGGCACTTTAGTATTAAATGTAGTACACTTTGGATGAAAACAAAGAATAGCAGCCTGATCGCAAATAGTGCTGGATTTTCAGTGACTCACATTACCAAAATATAAATGGAAACCTTGGTCTTCTGTATTACTAAACCAAAATTTTGTTTTCAGGTACATATAACTTTTTATCATTTTATAGATTTTGAGGCTAGTAGGGACTATCGCTAGCTTCCATATATCATAGGGAATTACTTTTCATCAGGTTACTCCTACTGGTTTCACTTACAGCTTTCAAAAAAGTTTCCTGTTTTCTTTCAATCCAGCACAGCTGCCTGATTGTTATTGTTATATTATCATGCCTAGTGGAGAAGATGCTGTGCTCCATCCTCCAGTTAGGACTATATTTCAGTGATCTCTGAAGCCCAGGGAAAAAACAACACACTACACATAGTTTGTATTGTGTTTTGTTTTTGTTTTTGTTTTTGTTTTTTTTCCTTGTTTCTAAACAGTATGTTGAAAAGAGTGCTGTATAGATCTGGAGACTTTGAAAGCTTTGTTTACTTAAAAGATATAAACAGGGACCTGTTCATCCATCCATGAACCGTGAAAAAGGCAGTTGGTAAAGTGCTTGGACCAAAAATCTCTCTCTGACATGATATTAGATCTCAAAACTCTCTCATTTTTCCAAAAATCTGCTTGGAACACCAAGCTCTTAATGTGCTCTCTGCACTGACTTATTTTATTTCAAACCAGGAAAGTCTAGTTATTCAAGTGTAGGGCTCCATTTTAAATGAGTGGGTACTCTAGCTCCCAGGTGTCTATCGTTTCAGTAACTTTTTTGTTCAGCTACAAAAATGGAGTGTTAACTAGGCAGGCTGAAAGCTACTGAGCTCTGTGCATTTGTTGTTTACACTTGATCTGTATTTGCATGCTGGTCAGTTAGGCTGCAGCTGCCTCGCATTCTTCATATATGAGGCAAAACGTATAGGCTGTGCAGAATAAGCAGTGGGCTACATTCGCAGCCAGAGGAATCCCATCACAGTTCATTCCTTAAACCCTGGTGTTCTTGTTCGAAATGCAGGCAATCAAGCTTTTAGCTCTCTACGAGGTCTGGTATGAGTAGTATTTCACTGTAAATTGCTGCTGTCATTTTCATTTTCTGCAGGAGATATTTCTATGTTGCATTTACAAAAGCTTCAGTCCTTCATAATTTTATTTGGAGGATTTGTGTGTGTATGTGTGTGTACGTATCCGTTTGTGTACCCAAGAAAAACCTGTCCAGATACCCATTTCGTGCCTTTTTTTCACATTAGTGTTCTTTAGTGGGATTCTCTTTTGAGGATTTGAAGCAGTACTCATTCAGCCAGAGCTGTGACAAGAATGGTATAACTAGCATCAGGTCAGCACTGTCTGCTCAGACTTGAAAGACGGCTACTTACAAAGTATTAACAAAGCCTTGTGCTTAGCTTCCAAACTGAGTTGGGATGTCTCCAAGTCCTCTCCTAGTGCCTGGTTTCTCCATTCTAGCTTTTGTCTTGCCTGGCTGGGTTTGTTAAACCTGTAATTTCTGCAGTATAAATATTAAAGTACATTTAACTTTCAAATATTCCCCGTTGTGGTGTCTCCTGAAAAAAAAAACCCTTCTGATACAATCTTCTCTCTTTTTTTTTTTTCTTCATTCTTTTAAAGTAAGCTTTTTTACCTCTTTCAATCTGCAGATGTTGTTTTTCTTATCATATCTTGTGATAATGACATTTTCAGCTCTATTGTACACAAGTGTGGGACTTATGCAGTGTGTTTACATTTGATAGGGAAGAGAATTACATGTAACTGAAGTATTGTAAAATTGATTTCCCCTGTCTCCAGGTATTCTTCCTTCTCTTTTTAAAGCTGTCTTACCCTGTGTTGCTAAAACAATTTGTAGGCACAAAAGCTAACAGCAGAAGGCTTTATTATAGTAATATGTACATGTATTTTATATCTAAATAAGCAAATTGATTAGGTATCTATCTATCCATCTATCTCTCTATCTAATCCACTTAGATACATTGTGAAGGTGTTTTAGTACTCTTTTTTATTTATAACCATGAGGCGGTAGAATTCCACCATCAGCAACAGTAGTTTATTTTCTTAGAGGTTTATAGGATAATTTATTGGTTGGAGGGGATCTCAAGAAGTCATCTAGTCCAACCCCCTGGTCAGAAAAGCAGCTGCAATGTAAAAGTTGCTGGGGGCTTTATCCAGCCAGGTCCTGAAAGCCTCCAAGAATGGAAGCTGCAGAACATCTCTGGGACACCTATTCTACTGCTTGACTGTCCTCATTGTGAAAGATATTTCCTTATATCCACTCGGAACCTCTCTTGCTTCAGTTTTTGTACCTGTTGCCAGTCATCCTCCCACCACGGACTGTTCCATCTCCAGATAACCTCATAGAAGGTACTGGAAGGCTGCTATTAGGCCCCTATAAGTCCACATTCTTCTCCAGAATGAACAAGCCCAGTTCTCTCAGTCTGTCCTCATACGGCATGTGCTCCAACCCCTGACCATTTTGGTGGCACTCCATGTTCTACTTCATGTTCTACTTCAATCAGCATTATTCTTTTATTGTGGATCCCCAAACTGTATGTAGTATTCCAGATGTGGTCTAACAAGTGCTAAGTAGAGGGGAGGTGGTCATTTCCCCTGATCTATTGGCTATGCTGCTGTGAATACTGCTTGCTTTGCTGCTGGGGCCTACCGTGAATTCATGTTCAGCTTGATGTTTACCAAAATGTCCAGATCCTTTCCAGCAGAGCTATCCCATCAGTCCCTAGCCTGTGTTGTTGCAAGGGGTTCTTCCTTCTGTGTTCTGGACTTTCCATTCTTCTTCATGTAGAATGCCTGTAGGCTGTTAACTCCTTTCTGTCTAACTGTCTCTGTATGATGGCCCTATCCTCAAGCTTGTCATCTGCAGCCTTGAAGAGGGGGTGATTCATTGTTTCCTCCAGGTCACTGCTGAATTTGCCAGGTCTCAGGAGAGACCACTGCAGTAATCCTCTTATTACTAGCATCCAGGTAGAATGTAACCCGTTAATGACTACTCTCTGAGCACGATCATACAACCATTTAGTTGTTCACCTATCCAGACCATAACATCATAATTTGGAACAGAAGAATATTGTGGGAGACAGTGTTGAAAGCCTTGCTAAAGCTGAGGTGAATGATATCTACTGTTCTCTCCTGGCCCACAGATTCAGTTGTCTCATCATAAAAGGCAATCAGGTTGGTCTAGCATGACCTATCTTTGGTAAATGCAAGCTGATTGTTTCTAGTCACCTTCTTCTCACTAGCAAGTCCAGAAGTGTGTTCCAAGGGGACACGTTCAATGATTTTCCAGACTGATTGAGGCTGACTGACCTGAAGTTCCCCATTTCATCTTTTTAGCCTTTTTTTTTTGAAGATAAGTGCAACTGTTGTCTAACTCCAATTGTCACGGATCTCTCAGGATCTCTGTCACATTTCAAAGATAATGGTCTTGCAAGGACATCAGCCATTTGTCTCAGCTCTGTCTTGGAGGCATCCCTTCTAGTCCTGTGGACTTCTATGGATTGTGTTCCCTCGAGTAATCCCTGTCTCAATCCTCATCCACTGCTCTTAGTTTTTCTCCTTGAAACCTGCCACCAAGAATATGTCAGGGTCAGGAGACCCTGGTGGTCTAACCACCTTGCTGGTGATATGTGAGACAAAGAAGGCATTGAGTACCTTAGCCTTATATGTGTCTGCTCTGAGAAACCAACCATTCCCTTCAGCAATGGTCTGGCATTTTCCTTGTTTATCACTTTACTACTGATGTGCCAGTAGAAGCTCTTCGTGTTGCCTTTAACATGCCAAGTTCATCTCCTTATATATCTACTTGTTTTCTGAAGTATTGCTTTGGACCATTCTGGTACTTGGAGGATGTTGTCCTTAAAGAGCTACCCTGAGCTCTTCTTCTTTCTTGTTGCCAGGAAAAACACCTCCAATACACTCCTGATGTTTCTTGTCGAAGGCCTGCAACTAGATTTTTGGTGTATCTTTTTCCTCCTTTATAAATGATTTGTTGTATAACTTGTTATGTCAATTGCAGGTTTTAAAATGTAATAATTGCTTAACATCATTTGAACTGTAATATTCCCTAGCTGAGAAGGCACTAATGCTACGTGCAAATAAAATGTGTATATGCTGCCTATTTCCTATCAGAGTTACGGCACTATTCCATACTATCTCTGCTGGATGAACCAGAACTGGCACATCCATTGATTTCTACCAGCTGTTTTCTGCCAATTCCAGTTCCTGACAGGTAGCAAGCTGTGTAGCTGGCAGCAAAGAATCTCAAACAGTTCAAATATGCCCCAGGGAGGGCAAATGCTTATCCTAAGCCCATCAAGGAATCTCTATTATACTTCGTGAGATACATAGACATTCACCACATCTGCCTCATATTATTTGTACTCAGAACTGACAAAGGATTGAGATAAACACATGCCTTTTCAATACTGAGCAAGAACAAGGTGCTTGTGAAAGACCAATGTTGTAGACATCAGTGAATAATTTCATAATGAAACTTCTTTTGTATATTCTGTGAAAAGTTTCTGTAGCTGATCTGTACTTTAACTATAAAAGACCAAATCATCGATTTAAATACCAAGACAGCCTATTCAAGTACTTTAAATCTAAATTTGTTCATTTTCATCTGGTGCTTTGACAGTCTCAAAACACAGTACAAGCAGCCTTAATGTAGGGACCTGCTGCCTTCTTCAGTTCCTTTTTGATTTCTCTGAGAGCTATCCTTACAAAGATTGAGCTAACCAGAGAATGTTGTAAAATGCGTCTACTTTCTGAAACATTAATGGATTTGGAGCAAGCCACCACAGCTTGACAAACTACCTCTCCTCATCTGAATCATGCAGCTGATCACATTCATGCTTCTAGCTCGTTTCATATAGAAGAGCTCTGTCGTTGCTCTTGCTTTTATAATAAGGCATTACAAAAAGTGTCCACATTGTTAGTTAATGCAGGTCACATGATTAGTGGTACATTTTTAAGCCATGACAACTCAGCTCCTTGTAATTCCCTGTCCTCCTCCTTGCTGGTTCAGGTAAAAGCGAGTTGTTGAACTTGGAAGATGTTTTGTGCCCATAGCTTCTTTGGAAGTAAATAACAGAGGAAGAAAGAATAGCACTTCACACAGGGAGCTTTTTAGGTAGAACAGCGGCATATTCTGGTGGAAATATCAATATGTATCTGTGGGAGGGCTTATTCTTGGTAGTAGTCTTGCAGGTCTCACAACCTGTCTAGTGAGTGCACTTTTAAGCTCCTGAATCAGTTGACAGTCATTAGTATAAATTCCCATTTCTTCTTTAACCCAAAATTGCAGTACAGGATCAGGCATTTGAAGCAGAAATAAGCAGGTACCTTCTATCTAATAAGATGGTGCTGGATCTAGCAGGTCAATATCTGGTATTACATAGAAAAAAAGACATCCAGGAAGCTGCTTGTTGTCTTCATTTAGAGCTGTTCATGTTCAGAGGCCCAGCATTTGTAAGTAATGTGGATTTTTCTTTTTCTTTTTCTTTTTTTTTTTTTTGCTTCAAGGCTAAGCAGAGAGTACAGATGCTCACTTTGTAACTGATTTGGAGTGACAGGGGTTTAGTGTAGCCCTGCAGTTACTGACCTGAAGCATTCATGATTCTGTGCCTTAAGCAAGAAGGAATAAATTATTCTACTACCTTTCACTGTCATTTTAAATCTGTAAAGGAACTGTGCAGTATAAAAACTTTAAGACTGTGATTCTATTGTTAACATGATTTCTTCAAATGAGCTATCAAAGATTAAAACAAGCTGTTGCCCAGTGCAAGTGTTGTTATTATTTTTTTCAATCAGAAACCAATAAAACATTTTATAACAGGATTCTAAAGTGTATTTGTTAATTACAGTGATCATATAGTCTTTCAAATGCTAATGGTCTGACTCAAATTTCACTTTGTTTAGTTGTGTTAGAAGTTATGATTAAAGAATGGTATAGCTTTATAGTTGTTTTACTGCCATCTGTGTGCACCAGGCAATAACTATGTACAGATGGTTGTGATTCAGAGACAGGTTGCCACATGCAAAAAAAGTATGTTTCAGTTATTTTAATAAGATTTATTGCAGCAGTCACAGTTAAATGCTTGAACCTTAATGATAATTGCTACTAATCCTTCAAGAAAAATGATCAGAGTTCAGTAAACCACAAGGAGCAGATTTTGCTGTAAACTTCAGAAACATCTCACCACAAAGGTATGCGTCATGTTTCCATTTTGTATTTGTCCCCTCCTCCCCCCCTTCCACCCCCTTCTTTGTTGATCATTTATTCCTGTGCTTTTGCTCTTGCAGCATTTGGTATGAAAAGGCGAGATCATTCTCTCATCCTCTATTTTCCTCCCCAGATATCAATATGATTTTTAATGATACACTGGGAGGCTCCAATTGAAATAAATTGGAAGAAATCTGGAAGCAAAACTAGAAGATGTCTCACAAAACTCCCAGCTCCTTTGTATTAGCAACTGGGCCACATTTAAACCCAAAACATGGCTCTTTGCTTCTTTGAGAGAAGCTGTGATTTAGATTCTGTATTTGGGCTGGCGTCTTACATCTGTACGTGACTTCTGTACCCCACAGTCAGTTCCAAAATATGATAGTCCAGGCCAAGGTTGCAAAGAGATCCTTTGTAGTATCCGAAGGATTTACAAACTGATACCCTTTGTGAACTGACAAGCAAAAGAAAGTCCTTGCGTGGCCTTGCAGCGGTATAACTAGAATGTGACTTTGTGTCTAGGTTTCATCAGCCTAAGCACTTCAATGTTCCAAACACTGTTCCTCATCCTCTTATTTTTTATCCTAGTTTGTTTTCTACCTTATAAGATTTTTAGCCAAATGCAACTATGTGTTAGCATGCATAAATTATATGTGCATGTGTGCATGGGTGTACATATATATAGGTAGATGTGTGTACATACTTATAATTTATATATAGTATACTGTCCTAATAACAGATGGACTTAAATAGCAGTTTGTTTTTAGAAGCCATTCTTGAGTTTTTCCTTCAAGATAATTCCTCAGTTGGTTTTAATTTAGACTGGTACTTTTACTGTGGTTGGGACAAGATCAAGAAGGCTGACATACAACAGATAGAGAGAAGCACGTGAAAGCCAGAAAAGGCACCCAGCTCAGGAGTCCCAGAAAATTCTGCTAATTTACTTTTATGTCCCCATCATAGCTCAGTTTTCACTTGTGATGTTACAGAAATTTGGAATTATAATGCATACATGTATAACGGAAAAAGTAGCGTAAATGCTAGACATCCATCTTGAAGATTTCAGGAAAAAATATGATCATTGTGACTTGATTTTTCTGCTTGCTGTTAGTGTTAGAGTTCATTCTGTAAACTCTTATCACCAGTTATACTGTGAATTGCCGTAAGCAGTCATACAGAAATCACAGCTATGGGAAACGGATGGATCTATTATTTACTAGAAGCCACTACACCTTTAATGTTAAGTGGTTTAGTATCAGTATCAATCTATTTTACAGAGTAGTGGTTTTGTTAATGTCTGAGCTCTAACATAATGAAAATGATTGGAGTGGCATGCAAAAGAAGGATGTTTTCCTTCTCCTCCTTCGTGCGTGTGACCTCTTTTTCTTTTGTGAGACTTCCCTTGCTTTCCAGATGAATTTCAGAACTAGAAATAATAATAATAATAACAGTAATAAAAAAGGGCAGCAAAATATGACCTTTTCTCTCATCTTTCTGTATCTTGTGAAATACAGTTTTACAGTGCCCTAAGGTGAGGAAGGTTGTCACTTTTTGTCTGTGTGCATTACTGTTCTCTGCCACCATGAAGTTGCATTTAAGGGGAAGGGTGCTAAATCCTATTTTCACTCAAGACTGTGATAAAATCGACTGAAAAGCTACCTTAGGTTCTGGATTGTTGACTTTCTCGTTGCTGGTTGAAAGAATGACTGTTGAAAAAAAATATTGAAAAGGAAATTTCTAACAATGCTCTGTCAGCTTACAAAATCAAATGTTTACAGGTAATTCTCCAGGCCCCAGAATAATTCTTCTAAAATTCTTAGTCACCTTAAGAAAAGTAAACATTTTACACTTCTCTTAGATTAAAGAGAGTATTTAAAAATAAATATCTTAATAATGGTTACTGAAACCAGACAATGGATTCCAGGCATTTAAATGCAGTATGCTATTTTTTTATCCTTTCCTTGAAAACTTAATGCAGTCTTTCTCTGATACCTGTGATGGTTTCAATTACAAAAGAAGTATTAACAAAGTGTCTAAACATTCTTTGAACCCTCTTTGGAGAACAAAAAGGAAAAGAAAGGTTCAGTCCTGAAGGCACACCTGAAGAAGCTGGCAACTGAAGTAGCTTCAGTTATAGGATGGCAGAGTGTAGACCAGTCCTTGGGCTGCCACATGTTTTTTTGCTGCCTGCCAGCGTCATCCAAAGGCCACTCTGGCACCTGTTGAGAAGGGTTGGCTTTTCAGGCTGGAGAGGTGTGGATGAGCACAGATCAGAGGAAGGAAAAGAGAACCCTCCAAGGGTTCCCAAGTGCCTGTGAGTTTCACCACTTTATGGCTGCTTTGAGTCCTTGAGCTGTGCCAAGCAGCTAGAAGAGCTCCAAAGAAAAGTCCTGGAGCTCCTCTGGGAGCAATCGGTAAAACTGCACTGTGTTTCCTTCAGCAGTGCTGTGCCTCCACCCACCAGCAGATCCAGCACAGGAACCAGCGACACAGGCTGTGCCTTGCACCAGGGCGAGCTGCTCCGTTCAGAGGCAGCAGATTTGTTATTAGCAAGTTGTAGCAACGCTGACTGTCCAACTGGAAATTTCCAGCCAGGCTGGCAATTAAGGTGAAAGTCATCTTCTAGGCAGAAATATTTAAGTGGTTTTAAAATTAGCGCACAGGGGCTCCAGAGAACATTTCCATCCCTTTCTGTCCTAGCCTTACCTGCTGTGTGTCTGTCTCTCTGTACAATAGTCTATAAATATGTGTGAGCATCTGTTACTGTATTCCTTTCCGTCTTCCCTCCACAAGCCAAGATTTCCATAGTCTGCTGCCATGGCACTTGTATATGACATTTTGAATGCATGAAGTGAAAAAGCATGACATTTTGAATTAGAAATTAATTTAACAAACGTGTCTGTGGAAAAGCGTTTAGATCCTCAAAATTTGTCAAATGATATTTTGAAAAGTTAAAATGAAACTGCACAAAAAAGAACTGAGGAAAGTTTAATGCAAAAGTTAAGGACAAAAATTTTCACCATTTGAGAGACCTCATTAGATGTTAATCTGGGATATTAATCTGATGAAAGATATTAGGCGAGTCACTTCTTAATCCTGCTGTTTCATTTCTCTTCTTTCTTGTTTAAACTCTTTCTGGTTGAAAATACTTACAGTAGGTAATTTTCCACTTCCTGTGTCCCAGTCTCAGTTGCAAATTTGATTGCAGTATTCCCTCCTTATCATTGCAGCACAAATAATAACTATTTACTGTTTCTGAGTTGCTGTAGCAAGTTAAAAATAAGTTAGTTGAGGATGGGCAAAGTTGTCAAATTATGTAAGTATGCAGATGGAAATGATTTGCAAATTCAATTGGCTTGCAACGATAATTGATGCAAATAAGTACATATATTTAGTTATACCACATGTCACATTGAAGCTCAAGAGTGGTGACCTTGATTATTAGATTGGCTTGTTCTAGTGTGAATAAAAGCTAAGACATCCCTGCACGCTATTTTAAGTATTAATTTTTGGCACTTTCTGAAAATGAAATTTTAGAAGGGACTAAATCATATGAACAAGTTCAAAGCTCAACAGTGGGTGCCAGTCCTTTTTTAGATCCAGAAAGATGGAGACTGACATTGTGCTAAGACCTGGTTAAGATCACAGAGCTTAGGCTTGCTATAGGTATTGGTCTGCAGGATTGGCACCAAAAAGTAGTGGTAGATAAGGAAAACAGATAAACAGATTACTTGTTAGGTGCTACTGGAGGCTTTACTTTGTCTTTTGAAAGCAGAGAATATTTCTGCCACTTCCGAGGACTATTAACATGCTCCACACTAAGAGCCAGTTTTGCCCCTCTGGGGTGGCGGTAAGTAGGAGGTGCATTGGGTTTATGTAGCCAGGTTTCGGTAGCAGGGGGCTGCAGGGTGGCCTCTGTGAGCAGAGCCCAGCAGCTGCCCCATGTCAGAGAGGAGCCAGCTCCAGCCAGCTCCAAAAGGGACCCGCTGCTGGCCAGAGCTGGGCCGTGAGTGACGCTGGCTGTGCCTCTGGGAGAGGCACTGGAGAAAGGGAAAAAGCTGCTGCACAACAGCAGCTGGGAGAGAGGAGTGAGGAATGAGAGAGCAGCAGCCCTGCAGGCACCCAGGTCAGGGCAGGAGGAGGGCAGGAGGGGCTCCAGGCGCCGCAGCACAAGTTCCCCTGCGGCCCGTGGCGAGGCCCATGGAGGAGAAGGCCGCCCCCCTGCAGCCCATGGGGACCCCACGGAGCAGATCTCCACGCTGCAGCCATGGAGGAGCCCCCATGGAGCAGGTGGATGAGGCCTGAAGGAGGCTGCGGCCCATGGGAGCCCCCGCAGGAGCAGGCCCCGGGCCGGAGCTGCAGCCCGTGGAGAGGAGCCCACGCAGGAGCAGGAGGCCTGGCGGGAGCTGCCGCCCGTGGGGGAGCCGTGCTGGAGCAGTTTGGTCCTGAGGGATGGGCCCCGTGGTAC
>VXAA01007280.1:285493-299496 GCA_013399115.1 Anseranas semipalmata
ATAAATTATATTAATCTCCCTGTGCTGAGTCTGTTTTGCCCGTGATGGTAATTGGCAAGAGATCTCCCTGTCCTTACCTCAACCCTCGAGTCCTTTCCATGGTATTTTCTTCCCCTTTTCCTTTGACGAGGGGGAGTGAGAGGGTGGTTGTGGTGGAGTTCAGCTGCCCAGCAGGGTAAAACCAGGATTTGCATCTTCACTACTGAAAACATAGAAAAACAGTTCTCTAAGAAAGCATCTATGCCACCTGCCTTCTAAGAGGCAAAGATTAGGAGGAATAAAATCTACTGTGTATCTACTTTTTTGATCTTTCTTTCCTTCCTTTTTTATTTTTTTATTTTTTTTTTTCTTTCTGTAGCTTGGGATTTCACAATGTGTTTTACAATGAAGAGTTATGATGAGATTTTTAGGGTGGCTTCTCATTTGGTGACTTCTTCAGTGAAGGCCTTCTGCCAGGCTTCTGCATAATCCTCTGCATTGCTGTGAATTGTTCTGTCACACCATGATATGACATTTGATGCATGTGGAACATCAGCATCCCTCATTATTGCACAATGTACAGTGAAGTAATATATTCATGTTTATTAATTTAAAATCCTGTTTGCTATGAGCAGTAATATCACTTAGCTACAGTCATTTTCCACTTCATTTGGTGTTCTACTAATTTTAACTGCATGAGACTCTTTGCTAGTCTGGTAGCTAAACCTTGTATCTTCTTTGTGTTTCTTTTCATTACATTCATTTTTGTTAAAAGTAATGATGGAAGCTTATGATTTTAATATCAGACCCTTTTGATATACACCTTCTGTACACCTGCTGTCCACCTTCTTTACAGGAGCTTTGCTGGTCCTTTTTAGTTTCATTTGACATTCAAATCTCCTGCTTGTCTTTCTGCTCCCAGCTTCAGTCCCAGGATCACAGAATCACAGAATCACGGGATGGTTGAGGTTTGCAGGGACCTCTGGAGCTCATCTGGTCCAACCTCATGCTGGACCACCCAGAGCAGGGTGCCCAGGACCACATCCTTTTTGGCAGCTTTTGAAGATCTCCCAGGAGGGAAACTCCACAGTCTCTCTGTGAGATTGTGAGCCTGTGCTAGTGGATGAGATCTGCCTGAGCCTTCTCTTCTCTGGGCTGAACAATCTCAGCTCTTGCAGCTGCCTTAGGAGAGATCCTCCAATCCCTTCGTCATCTCAGTGGCCCTTCATTGGTCTCTGTTCAGCAGCTCCATCTCTCCCCTGTACTGGCGAGCCCAGAATTGGACCAGCACTCTTGTCCAGCCACTATTGTGTCCCTGGTTCCTTTGTGGGTCTACTTTCATTACCTACCCATTGTACTTTTGGTTTATTTTGTGCTGTCTCTAAACTATTTGCTGTTTCTTCTAACAAACCCTACTGTAAGTGGGATTAGAGAAGCCTGAAGTCTTCTAAAGCTTGTGATGTGATCACAAGCAATTGACAACCTGGTTGGAAACAGAAAAGAAGCCTAGAAAAACTGTGTAGAGACAGAGGAGTAGTTTGATTATAGGACAAGCAAGAGATTTCAGTACATGGGATGTTGAAGAATTGTATATTCTATTGCAAATTGTAAAATGTATACAGAAATTTGCATTTTTTTCTTTTTCTTTCTTTCTTTTTTTTTTAATAAGTAAGTTCTTTTCATCTCTACTTTTCCCCCCAGCCTAGTTCTTATCATGTTATCAAGTAAAAGTTTATATTTGTACCACAATTAGTACTTTCAAAGAATTTTATATACCAGTATTTCAAAGTATTTGACAATCAAGTGGAAAATTCCCTCTGCCCAGTCCCATTTATCTACCAGATCTCATTAGGTTGCTGTTATTTCTAGGTCCCCTTAATTTTTTTCAGATCTTCTTTGGGTCTTTTGGGGTTTCTTCAGTGTCCCCTGCGATGTATTCACTAATTCTGTAAGCTGAAACCACCTTTCTCAATTCTCCTCATTTCTTCAAAAGATGCACATCCCTTCCAATCCAGGTGCTATCGATCAAAAGTTTTCCTTGCCCCACAATCATATAAGAAAGGAAATGAGAACAGGATCTGGTAAAGTCAATCAAATAATGTGTAGTTGAACTAACAGTAAATGTGAACAATTCAAATAAATTGTGTAAGTTTACTGTTGAAAGGTCTACTCTTCCTGCCCTGTTCTACCCTGTTGTTTTCATTGGGGTGACATATAAAATTAGATCATAATGTCCTCCTGGCAGAGATGGCATCTTTAATTTTATTTATTTATTTATTTATTTATTTTAAATGCACCTAGCACAGCATGTAAATAATGGCATTGTAGAACATACACTTTTTTTTTTTTTTTTAAAAAAAAGAAACTTGCAAAGAGATCATGAATAATATAAAGCTCTATTTTGGTTCCTAATTTTGAACTGGCTTTAAAATCTCATCTCTTCAAGTCTGCTTTCTTTGCCTTTAAAGTTATCTGTAAATATCTTTGTGCTGTAATAATTGTCATTGGTTTTCAGCCTTTCAGAAATCTTTTTGTAATAGATAGACCTTAGCAGAGTTTTGTCATAAAACAGAACACATTTAACAATCTTTGATTTTAGAAAAAAACACTGAAGTGTTGCTAAGTAAAAATGTATTTTTACCAGTTGATCCATGCCATTTATCCTCAGAATAGCTATTATCACGAGCATGGGTACAAAACACTGGAAGGTACCACCTCCCTGTCCTTACATCTTTCCTTTCATTTTTCTTGTAGATTATTTTGGAAATCATTAGTATAGCAGGCCGTGGTGATGCACAAAAATGTTAAGAATTTAGGTCTGATCTATAATAATGTAGACCCATGGGCTACACTATTGTGGGTTAATAAGGGGGACTTTGTTAGCTTGAAAACTGAAGGAATAAGCGGGTTGAGCCATTTTGTATTTGCATTGCTGGAACCTACCATGACAGTGTGAACATCTGGCTCCTTAGAGTAAATTTGTTTCACTTTTGGTTAGATGGTCGTCCTCAGTGGTGTTTTCACTAGGATATGCTAAAGTGAATAAAAAAAAAGAAAGAAAACAAAGGTGCAAATGAAAGAAAAATAGCAAAGGTTATTAAATAAAAAGACACAACATATTTTTCAAGAAGTCCTTAGGCTACACGTGACTGGAGGCTGGGAGAATAATGTAGCAGGTGTCACTGCATGCTTGCCCTGGTCTTACTGCTTTCTTTAGGCATCAGTTATTGGCCAGTGCCATTACTGATTCCTCCTTAGGGTCACTGTCCTACCTATTTGCTATGGTCAGAGGTGAATACTAGCCTAAAAGATCTTTGCTCTGACCTAGTTTGGCTATCTAATAGAGACTACTGTCAACAAACCAGGAAAGTAGGGAGAGAATTGAGGAACGTGGAAATTTGAGGCCACCATCCATGTCTTTGGGAGGGTAAATCTTTTTTACAGAAAAAAAATACTGTATCTTACTATCATAAATGAATGCTTCTTTTCATTCTGCCTTCATAGCAATTTCTGTTTTTCACAGACTGAATTTCTTGATAAGGTTTCACGTGTTTTATTTAGGTGCCTTTTATGAGGAACAAAGGGTTAAACTTTCATTGCTACAAACAACATCTGACTGAAAAAGATATATTTAGTCCAAAATACACTACAAAATATATTGCTGCTGTTGTTAAAATCAGTGCTTTTTTCTTCCAGTATTTGTGTAAATATTGGAAGACTTTTTTTCTTCCAATTTGGGTGCAGTAAAAGTTTTACCCAAATCGTCAATGACCATTCAAAATTATATATTTCAAAGTGAACTATGGTAAATGGAAAGCTCGGAATTTTAAAGAAATGTGGATGGAGTTTCTAATAACAGTGAAAGTGTGTCTGTGATTGCATTTCCCTGTGAGTGCTCTGTAAAACTCATATTACTGCTTCTTTGAGGTGTCTGTAATAAAGTGGTCATCACTTTCAGTGGAAGCCATGACTCAGGTAAGGCTTCCAGAGATTATCAGCTAGGTGACAACTAATATTCCTTTTAGGAACTACAGTATTATTTTTAAAGACAAGGAGATATGATTCAATCTGCTTTGATTTACAGTTTAGTATACTAAATGTAAAGGTATTCAAGTACCTCAGAATGGAAATGGAAAAATACCAAAAGGCAGACTTTTGGCTGGCCAAATGGATATTTAAAGTTTTTGTGGGAACCTGTTCTTCATAGCTTTGAATTGCAAATACCTTCAATATATCTGACTGAAATCTGGATTGCTGTTGAATTTCCATGGAAAGGGAGCCTTAACCATTTTAAGGCATATGCAGTACCATTGTATATCTGCAGTTAATTTAAACTGCAAATGCTAAGGATGAAATTTTGTGTCTGGCTTAATTCCAGACTTCCAGGAGAAAAATCAGGGGAGGTTACTACCTTAAATTCCAATTTGCAGGTTTTTTTTTTTGTGTGTGTGTGTATGTGTGTTTGTTTTTGTTTTACTGTGTGCCTACACAGTAACTTACACCCATACTCTGAAGTATAGGTATGAATTCCTACTTACAAAGTAACCCGAGAGGCTTGAGTACTCTTAATAAGCTTTGTGTATTGGTATGCATTATATTACACAAAGCACCCAAATCTTTTGGCTGTTACAACTCAAACACACATTCTGCTCCGACTGTTTTTGTTTAAAAGGTTTATGGTGCTTTCACTGTCTTCCCCTCCTCCCGTTGCTTTTCTCATTTATACTCTGTGCTTAAGGCTTCTTAAGGCAAGCTGAGAGAATAATCTGCTCACTTCTAATTAATTTCAAAGGGAACTGTGTGGCTAAATCCCCTAGTTTGAAAATATCAACCAGTTTTCCACCTGCACAGACTTTTGTTTGTAGCTAAAGAGACTTAATTTGTCTTTGCCCTAACCTTACACCTAGTCTGTACTTGTATAAGTAACTCCATAAGGCAAAGAGCAACAAAAAACAGGCCCAAAGAGACCTGAAGAGATTAGGAGTTTTATGGGTAGAGTAGATGTCTTTGCAGTTTATGCATCTTATCTGCTTGTGATTGCACTGCTTGACTCCTTTTCTCTATAATACTTTGATTCTGGAAATTGCTAGCAGGAAATAAACACCTTGGTTTTTTGACATGTTTTTAACAATGGAATGAAGACAACTTAGTTGGACATTTTAAAACAAAGCACGAGAGAAAATATGATCCACATGCAAAAATGCCAGCATATTTTGTAAAATTTTTTCAGTCATTTCCATAGTGGTTTTCCCCCTCTCCCTGTTTTCCTTGTGCTTTTGCTTTGCTGTAGCCTGCTTGGAAGACTTCAGTGCTTATGGGAACCATGAGCAAAAAATATAACAAAGCCGTGCAGTGACACCTTTTTTTTTTGTTGGCCTGGCTTTGGTCACATCATTTAATCCAACACTATAATGCGAATAGCAATCCCTTAGAAGTGTCTGTGGGCTCACCCAGTAGCGACTGTGCTTAGAAAGCAAAAGGTGCAAGCGGGTGGTGGTCAGGTGTGAAATGTGGCTTCATGAGAAGGCTCTCTGCTCCCTTTCCCTCCTCCCCTCTTCTTCCTCTCCCCATGAGCGTCTCGTCCCAGGTGTGCCCCGGTCCTGCTGGCTGTGGTGTGGTGCTGAGCCCTGCTGCATGCCAGCCAGCATCCTCGCCTGCACTGCCTTTGTTCCCAGCCCGAACAAAAGGCGGTGTGCTTCTGGTCCATGCTCCCGTGACGCTCAGTCGGAAGGAGAAGGGCCACCAGACGTCGAAACTGAGTTCCCAAAATATCTCGCTCTCTGGATAAGTGTCCCGGTCTGAGCGGCAAGAGTAGGGAAGGTTTTGCCTCAGCTCGGCAGGTTTTTTTTGCTGTGTCACTTCTGGTATAAACCACTGTTACATCTTGAGACTGTTTCTCTGAGAAGACTTGTGGCTTGGAGCTAAGATTGTAATTTTCTCGTCTGATGAATGGATTCTTTTTTTTTCCTTTTATGGGGAAAAAATTTCAAAAGTGTCTGAGCAATGTAGAAGCCTAAATCCCATCGAATGTCACTTGGAATAAAATTATCAAAAGCTCTTTTATTCTTAGAGCTTATGCTTGTCAGATACACAATCTGCCATGGCTGTCACAAATCATCTCTTCTAGACCCATTTTCACTTCTAATTTCCTAATAGAAAAAATGAGTAACTTAAAAGATCAGAGCAGCAGAATATAGTCCATCTTATTTAATGCAGGGGTAAGCTGGGCAGGAAATAGTGTGTTTTGCTAGGTAGACCACACACAGCTATTCAGCTCTAATATGTTAAAAGATATTCTTTTGGATCATTTGACCTTTTTGTTATGCAGATATTCTTGCAAGAGTATACTGGCAAATTGAATTTGCCTTCACACTCCTGCTCTGTTCTGGCAAAATGACACAAAATCCATACTGTACCCATTAATGTCAGACTAACACATACTTGTTGCTGCAGGTTTTAGTGTTATTGCTATTCCCTCAGCTCTCCCTTGCACCCCAAGGTACATGCCTAAAAATATGTGCACTTTATGACTCATAAGATATATTTGGCTTGCGCATGGGTACAAGTAAACAGATAGAGAGGAAAAGGGTGGTTGGGATGGCCTGCAGTGGTGTGTTCGTGAGAGCAGCCAGATGATGAGCCGTGTCTGCGCCTCTGCGACCTCTGGAGGTGCTGAATACTTCCAGATATTCCCCAGAAGGGGGATCGGTCAGTATTGTGAACACACACACCTCGGTCAAACAGCTCCCAGGTCCTGGAGCTGCTGTGTGCTCCGTTACCTCCTCACCACAGCATTCTCCTAGGAGTGGCCTCTGCTTTCACAACTGACAGTAGCCATGGAGCAGGGAGTTTAAGAGCAAAGTTCCCCATTTTGCATCACAACAGTCTTTATTGGACCTGCAGCCTCTCCCTAACTGGTAAGAACTTTACTTTCTCCAGAGAAATTATTTTCCTCTGACACTGATAAGCTGGTGGGTTCAAAGTGCTGTAGATAATGTGCAGCCATTCAGTGTCATGTTAATCTGTCACATTCCAAGTTAGGCATTGATTGCTAATATATTGTGCTTTGAGAATGTTTTTTGGTTCTTCTTGATTATTGGCTGCTAAATCAAGTTTCTAATAGATCTGTTTTGTGTGTTTGTTTCTCTCTCTCTCTCTCTCTCTCTCTCTTTTGTCAATACTCTAATGCTTATCTACGTAGCATTGCTCAGCAATAATAACTCTCTGCATGTTCATTGATAATATAATGAATTTCTATTTATCAGCTCAGTCTCCTAATATGACCAAGTACTTTATCTCTGCTGTTTATTTTTCCATTTTCTTTACATTATCTTCAGTTTCTGTAGATATGGGCAAACATCACTCTGTGTTGAAGCTTCACTTGAAATATTTGATGTTTCAATGTTACCAGAAAGGTGATATGAAACATAAGAAGCATGTAAAAGGGATTAGAAGAGAACTCCAAGTACTCCAGAAAATATTGTAGAATCTATATAATGTATAGAATCTAATAATTTATGAAATACTGTGGTAAAGCAGATGATATTGTGATGTCACCCTTGCTTGTAGGGAGGCAATAGGACTGACTGCTCGATATCACTGAAGTAGATGATTTACATTTATATGCGCTAAATCTCTAACTGCATGCATTCAAATGAATTAATGCCAACAGATGTAAGATTAGTTAAGCATCTGATTGCTTTATGTGAAAGTCTAATTTCTGCACACAAACATGCTGAATATGTTTATTATTTTTAATGCGGAAACCAAGTGTACTGATGTAGAGAAACACTCCCTAGTATTACCATAGTATGTGGGCACATACCACTTTCTTCACCAATAAAAATGTCATCTTCTAAATTTTGCATGTGAATATAGGTGTTTCAGGGATTTATTTGGGATGGTTGAACAGTGAAGAAAGCTGGCTGTTGCTGGGAATATATTGTTAGAATTTTCCTCATATTTTTAATTTTTTTAGTTTATCAATAGAGTTGTTGAATATAAATTATACATATGATCCCACATTTGATTCAAAAACACAAATTCTTCTTCCCACCGCACCCTCCTAACTTAGTTTTTACATTCAGAATAACAATAAGGATACTCCGTTCAGATTAACATGGAGCAATAATTAGTTCTTCTCCAGAAACTGTATATGCAAACAGGACTGGGACTGCCTAAGAATGTATCTGACCTGATCCTTATTTGAGAGCGCATTTAGAACTAACTTATAGAAATGTAGTAAGATAAAATGCATTTTATTACTTAGTCAATGCTTTAGTTAGTATCAAGTCTGCCAGGCCAAGAGTTCCTTAAAATTTCTATGTGACAAATAATTCCTGTAATCAATATATAAAGTATTGATTTTGAATTTTTAATATGTTTTTATAAATACATTCTGAATGCTAAGAGTAGATCTTAACATGACTGTATTTAAACTAGATAGGGAAAATGGTCTTGCCATAAGAGAGAGGTGGGAAGAGCATTTAGAGGATCTAAGACTCGGTAGACCTCAATGCCAGAGAACACATTTCTAATATTTGTGGGTTTGCACAAGAAAATTAAAGTACAATAAACCTGGGAGATGATCAAGCAAAGTGCTGGTGTACGCATGTAGCACATCCTGCTGATCAGGTTGCTGTAAACCCAGTGGAAGAAGGATGAGCAACCAAAAGGGGATTACTCATCTGCCCCAATGGTGTAGTCAACAGCATGTTGAGTACTGCCTGTGTTGTACAGAGCTGTGACTTTTCCTCACGTAATGAAGTTGTAGAGCTCATTTTCCTGCCTATTGCAGGGTAACTGTTGCTTTCTGTGACTGTTTTTAGATGCTATTGTTCTTCTCCATTATTTTCTATATACTATGTTTCTATTACACTATATAATAACATTGTGAAGAATGCCACTTGACAACCTAACTTAATCCATCTGCAGAATAGCTTCTCTGGTAAAGAAGCATCTGATGTAGAAACAATAAGCACTCTGATGGACAAGGTCAGTTTCAACTCAGTTAGGTTTTGTTTCACACATAATAGAGTATATTTTACTTTTATGGTGTCTATTTCAAGTACACTTTATGTGTTAGTATAGCAGAATGGGTGACATCTTGGTGTCTTTTGTCATTCTGAATTTGATAATTTTCTCTATAGTACGTAATCGTACTTTGATGAAGCAGTTTGGACCTGGAAGAGTATGTGCCATCACATAACTACCAGGTAAAGTAACGAGTCTTTTCTCACCCTTGCGTTTCTACCTGCACTTTTGCATTAGTCTGAAGGTGATTATTTTCTCACACCTGTAGTAAAGCTAAGACCTTGCTACATTTTCCTTCCTGTGGCTCTGTCATTATCCATCTAGGTCCAGAAATGAGTGCATCTGGAGCTGGGATGCTGTTGGGTATTAGTACACTGGCCTTTCACCTTCAAGACCCAATGTCATGTACATTAGAAATTAGAAATAATTAATTAGAAATAGAAATAATTAGAAATAATTTTGCTCTCTCTCTTGCCCAGTTTGTCCACAGGATGAAAGCCTCTGCAAAGCCAGGCTGACAAGTGGTTCAACTCGAAGTAGAAGCATCCATTGTGCATCTGGAAAACTTTAATGCACTCAGTCCTTTTTCGTTTGTTTTTAAAGTGTCCTTGTTGTGTTATGTTGTGCTATTACTAGCCTGGAAACCGACAGTCCCCAGGTAACAGGAGCACAAGACAAAACATCTATTGCAAGGCTGCTGCTCTGCTAGCAGCTGAGGAGTGATTACTGCTCCACAGCCAGCAAGTAGGTGTATAAGAAACAATTCTTTACGGTTCCATTGTGTTCCTGCTGGTTCTTTTATTGTAGGAAATAATCAGGCAGCCAGCTGAAAATGAACAACAAGGAAGTACTTTTTTGTACAACTCCCAGCTGTGTTGTGAGACTCATTGCTGTAGGGTTTCGTGGAGATAACAGGGGTGAATAGGTTAAATTTGGTTAAGTTCAGGAACGCTGAATCTACTCACGGCCAGTATGTATGATGGGAAGGCAAACCACAGCCTGGAAGACCCCCAAGTTGACCGTCGGAGGCTGTGCTGGTGTGCCAGGGGTTTTCTATGCATCTCCTGTTTTGTGTGCTTCTTCTCCACGGGGCTGGTGCTGGGGGCACAGACCTGTGGTTTGACCTGCTATGACAATTCTTTTGTTTTTATGCCTTCTAAGATTTATTTATTTTTAATCATAGGTGTTGTAAACAATCGCATAAAGTAAAGCTTCTCATAGTTCCCAGGAAGTGTACAATCTGTCTAAGGAATGAACTTGGCATGGAGAAAGTTCATTCAGAGATGTTAAAAGTTTATGGTGACAATAAACATAAACACAAGGGTGATAGGATCATTTCCTGTTGCTCTAGCTGAGTGTTTGGTCTTGTAAGGCCTTCAGGTATTTTCATAGCTTTTTGTTGATTTGTTTCTTTTGTTATTACATCTCTTCTTTGTACAAAAGCCATGTATGCTGTCTCTCCAAAACAGCAATGTGGTGCTACAGAAGGTTGTCAAACAACTAAACAACATGGTTCCAGTCCTAGTATATAAGTTAATGTTTGATATTTATTCCTATTTTACTTCTCAACATTTTTTTCCTCTACATAGATTTTAATAAAAGTAAGAATAAATGCATAATAATAAAAAAGTGGTCTTGCTAAAGACATGCTTGATATATGGCAGGCAGCTTATATTTTCTCGGGTTTACCTATGGTAATTTTACTTCCTTTTACAATAGTCACTGACTCATGCCAGTGCATTGAGTTTCCTCCAAACTATAATTTTATTTATTACTTCCATTGTTAAAATGATGAGAAGTTCTATGGTTTCAGAGTTGTTCAAACCCTTACATAATAACACTTTCATTTTCAATGGATTACAATGTAAAATGTTATCAATTCATTACATATGATTTTACTCCTCTTTTTGTTGTAAACTGGGAGTTTTAAGAGTCTGTATTGACCAATTTAAGAAATCCAGTTCACTAGTTACAAAATATCAATTTTTATCTGATAGAAATTATCATTCTCTCTTTCTTAATGCATTTTGTCTAAGGTCCTTCAATCACCTGCCCATTTTTGAAGTTTTCCATCCCTTCTAAGCAGTAATTACAACAAAAAGGGCTAGTTAAATGCAAGCAGAAATATTAGAAGTATTGAAACCAGCATGTTTCAGATGTGTCCTTTCAAGGTCTGGAAGGTTCAGATAGTTACATATGAGAACAAGAACAGACCAAGACAATCCTTAGGAAAATACCTAGACATTTTTGAATTGCTTGTTTTAGGGTCTTTGGGCCAGCCAAGATGAGAAGATAGTGATTTTTCCTCTTGCAAGAGCCACTGTAAATACAGAGTAATTGAGAAGCTAATCAAGTCATTTTTGGGTCTACCTTAATAAAAATGAACAGAGCGTAGATCTTTTTTGGAGATTTGTGTGTTGTGGTGTGTATCATGTAATTACTTTTAAACATTATTATTATATTTACTATGATATTATTGTTGCTTTTATTAGTAATAATATTGTGGGTTGTTTGTATTACAACCAGACAAAGATCACACGTGAAAGCAATACGTTGTATCTTCCCAGTAGCATTATGAAGGATATGAGGAGGGCAAGGTTTTATTTAACAAGGTCATGGAAGACAATGTCTCAGTAATCAGGACATAAGTTTGGGGGGTGGTTAGCTATGAGGATGAATAGATAAGACAGTATATTAGAGATTCTTCTTTATACAGGAAGAACCAGCACACTTGGCTAAAGCCTAGAATTGAAGCCCCAGAAACAGGACCTTGTCAGAAATGATGCCCAGACTATCAGCATCAGTAACAGGCCTGGGGTGGTTTCCACAGTCACTGGGAAGTGAATGGTAAGTATAATCCTGCAAGTCTGAATTCAGGCACAAAGAATGTATAACAAACTGACATTGAGGCCTGCATCTCAAATCATGATCTTCACATATTTCAGACCTTGCAACAAATCATAAACAGAAGCCATGAAAACCTGGCCATTTGATTTTTGAAAAAATTGCAATAATTTGGCATTTGTGTTCACCTTGTGTTGGTAAATGACAGGATGCCTGAAAAGATAGAAAGATTAGTTCTCTGTGACGATGTTAACATTATGCTGAGAACTGGACATCCAGAAGGATGTAGACTCCTCCTGGACCTGCACTCCTTGAATCCTTTCTGAATCTCTTTGTCTTTGACTATATCCTGCAAGAAAGATTACATCTGTTTAATTGCCAGGTGTGTGAATTTCCTGTTTGTGCTAAACCTGCTTCTCCAAATGCCTGTAGTTCTTGAGTTCTCGGGGTGAAATAATGTAATTATTCTCTGAACACCTCAAAATACCCTTAACAATTATATTAACCTTTTCCATATTCTTCCCCCTCCTTGTTTTTTTTTTTTCCCAATAAATTCCTAATCTTTTATGTTTTTTTTTTTTCTCATAGAAAATTTGTCCATTCATTGGATCGTTCTTGCATCCAACTGTCTAACATAGCCTAGCATTGGTCTGTGATAATCAACTTAGCTGGAGTGACTAGATTTGAACTAAGATTCAAGATGTACACTTATTCAGGACTTAGTAATACACTGTGCTGTTATGTGATATGTTTTCTGCTTGGTTCTCAATTCCATTCTTAATAATTTTTAATGTTAGATTTGACTTTGGAGTGCTTTTTAGCATTTCCAGAGATTTCTTCCCTGACAAGTAGTAATTTAGAGCCAAGTAGTAGGTATGTTTGTGAGGATTACCTTTTTCCCCCTTTGGTGAGACACAGAAATAAGATAGGGCAAAAGGGATTGTGTTATTGGTTGCATTAAAGATCTTTGTTGTGTGAAGAGGAGTAAGGATGAACAGAAAGAAGGCTAGCAGAGCTCTCACCAAAGTGCCAGTCAGAGGGGAACTATCAAGGTTGGATTCACACCAGGTGAATTTCATCACAAATTAAATATAAAGACCTCTTTAAATCACCTTAGCAGAGAAACCGAGAAGAGCATCAGTTGTCAGATGAAGTAAAGAGAATGGTGTTCTTTTATTTGTTTAAATGCAGAACTAAAATGGATAAATTACATCATCCCAGCCAAGGTGTCATACTGTGTGTCGGCTTTCCATCAAATATAGATTCATTCAAGCTCTTGTATCACAAGTCCTGGTGTGGGACTGGTCCTCACAACAGCAGGAATTTTTTCCAGCTGCAGCCTTCCATTGCAGTTCTTTGTTGTAGTAATAAAATTGCCTGGCATTAAGGGACCCTCGTTACTCCTGGAGCCCAAAACTTCAAAGCAGTCACAACCAAACTGTATTGAACCCTATAACGGGGTATGAAGAATGAAGAAACAAAAGAAAAGAAAAGAAAACCACCACTGCCCCCTGAAAAAAAAAAACACACTAAACTTGCTATTTCTGCTACATTCAGAGCTAAATGCAAAGTCTGCTTTATGCTGAAACATTCTTATGGTAGCACACCATACCTGCTTCAGCATTTTTTACCCTTACAGTTAATAATCTATCCACTAAAAATAATTCTAAAATACATCTTGCTGATGGGAAAGAGAGATCTGGTTGTCATTGTTTCTTTTGTGAGAACTTCAGTTGTAGCAGAGGAAAATCATCATCACAGAATCACAGAATGGTTTGGGTTGGAAAGGACCTTACAGACCACCCAGTTCCAGCCCCCTGCCATGGGCAGGGACACCTCCCCCCAGCCCAGGCTGCCCAAAGCCCCATCCAGCCTGGCCTTGGGCACTGCCAGGGATGGGGCAGCCACAGCTTCTCTGGGCAGCCTGGGCCAGGGCCTCACTGCCCCCTGAGTGAAGAATTTCTTCCTTATAGCTAATCTAAATCTGCCCTCTTTTAGTTTAAAGTCATTACTCCTTGTCCTATATCACACCCCCTGACAAAGAGTCCCTCCCCAGCTTTCCTGCAGCCCCCTTTAGGCACTGGCAGGCCGCTGTAAGGTCTCCCCTGAGCCTTCTCTTCTCCAGGCTGAACAACCCCAGCTCCCTC